>JAMPIV010004714.1:0-361283 GCA_024509875.1 Oreohelix idahoensis
TTCCCTGAATCTCTCCTGTGAATACACTCACTAGTGACATTATAAAACAAATTCTCTTAAGTAGCATTTTTCTCTGACTATGAAACTTCTTAATTTACTCAAACTGTTCTGACTAATCTTCATCACATCCTCCGAATTTCCTAGGACTAGCATCTCCTAACTTATCTATATACCTTATGAGTTTACTTTGTCACTTCTAATCTATCTGTGATAACTTCTACAGATCTTATCAAACTTGTGGCAACCGCACACCATTCTTGTTTCTTCATCTTCAGAAAAACACGACCGCACACTTGCGAGCCGTAAACTGTTCTCCCCTTGACCTCTAGTCAATGTTCAGCTGATCTGTCCCTGTTTACAGCTAAAACGATTGGTCGGCATTATTTCCACTCACTGGAAAAAATTGCTCACGCTTTTACAACGTAAGCGAATTCAGTGAACTATCGTGTTATTTTTAGACTTCTCTCACTCTATTCCCGTGTGTATTTTTTCCTCACCTCACTAAAACCTACAAGGGACTTAATTCCACGTTATCTCCCTTTGACGTTTTAACTGAACACCATATTCTCTTCTTTAAAGCTTACTATAAAATCGTTAGATGCTAATTTTCTCAACCATAATTGAGAACCGACTAAATCTGCTTAACCCTAATTCAAGACTTTTATCCACCAACCGTAATATGCGGAGTTTCCTCCCTTTTCTCAAAGCATCCCTTCATTCATTTTATCTCCCTTCAACTAAGACAAATAGTCTGTATCCAAATCCATTCATATTTCCTAAACCATTTTTCTACACTCTTTTACTTGACTAAAACCAAATCACCGTTCATATAAACCTTGCTTGAAGCACAAATAATGCTTTGGGCAAACCCCAACGCCCTAATATCCGGCCTTTAGCTAGGATCATGTGTCTAGACACAGGGACCAGTACAGTGACATTCATGTGTTATTAGGTCCTTTGTGTGAGAACACAGAAGGTCACTACAGTGACACATTTTGTCATTGGGTCTTCTTGTGTTGGGACATGTGGTCTTGACCAGAGCCGGGTTTGGGGCGGGTGCCAATGCGACCTCATGCGAGGGAAAAAAAAATCCGGCCTTTGGCTAGGATCATGTGTCTAGACACAGGGACCAGTACAGTGACATTCATGTGTCATTAGGTCCTTTGTGTGAGAACACAGAAGATCACTACAGTGACACATTTTGTCATTGGGTCTTCTTGTGTTGGGACATGTGGTCTTGACCAGAGCCGGGTTTGGGGCGGGTGCCAATGCGACCTCATGCGAGGAAAAAATATGCGACCTCATGCGAGGAAAAAAAAAAGGTTTATTTTATTATTGCTAGTTATATTCATCAACATTAGTTATAGTTAGTTGTCCTGTTGGTTATCGTGTAGTCTTTTGGTGTATCGCAACCAGCGTATGCGGGGTAGGCTGGTATCAGGATTTGAGGCGCTTCGAATCCGGAGCAAGGGAGATGTGGGCACCCAGATGTTGGGATTAGCGACATCCCACGTCTGGTGTGCAGCTTGGTTGCCAGCTGGTTGCGATGGTTCCGGGCCTTCATGTTCGTTCTTTGAAATGTCGTTCCCTGACCCCCGCACGTTGCTTGCAATGTTGAACCTTTAGGAAGCACGTTATACCTTTATTCTTCAATTTACCTTCTTATTCTTGCTCCCTTCGTTTTCTCTTCCTACTGTCATCTCTTCTGAGGTTTATCTTTCCCATTGTTTATGGTTCGAATAATAAACTTCTTCATAGTGAATGCATTGTTCTTATTACATTTGTTTTCTCAATGTTCCTATTTGCATTAACATTTATTTACTTCCTCGTCTCTCTAGAGCCTTGTGGAGAAAGCATCTACAGCTCAACGAATGGAGAGGCAAGTAGGCGAGCAAACTTGTTCTGCAGAATTTTTCACGGAGATGTAGAAAGCATAGATCATTTTATATTTTTTTAATTTTGCCTACTTGTGCCGTTAATCGCTGTGGGGAGAAGCATTTTTTTTCTTGAGTGACATGTATTACTCTGGTCAGTTTCATGACATGTTTCTTCAGAATTTGTTATACAGTTTCTTTTTTTTTTCCTTATCAGTGACCATTACGCCTGGTGGCATCTTGTAGCAACAAACTGTCTCCACTTTGCTCAGTCAGCAGCCATCCCTCGTGTCGTACTCCAGTTCTGGTTTATGCTTTGCATCTCTGCCTCCACAGTTCTCCGCCAGGTTGAGTTTAACCGGCCTCGTTTTCGCTTTCCTTCTAGAATCCATAGCATGTCAGTTCGTGTGATGGTGTTAGGGTCTCTTCTGAGGATGTAACCAATCCAATTCCAGAGCCTACCCGCTATGATGGTGCGCATCATAGGTGGCTCCGAGTTAGCAGTTCTTGGTTGGTGATAGTTAATATACATACACTTTGGTTATTTTCCTCGCTGCCTTTGCCTTCTGTAACTCTAGAGCGGAGTGTCAGGTTATCATTTATAACGGTAGACTGGAGCATGACGCCAACAGGTTTCGTAACCAGGAGCAAGCATGCGCTTTAACTAATCTGCCACGCGACGCTCGTGCATAAGGTGAAGGACTTTTTTTAAATGTAGGAATGTAGCCTCGTATTGACGTTCAACATTGACACATGGTCTTTCGGTTATATTAGGGCGCAAATTCTGTCCAAATATAAAATACCTTGTGGTCTGGTGTAGTAATTTCTTCAGGTACGAACAGTTTTTGTTACTGATATTGAAATATAGTTATGAGTGTGCTGTTTAACTTGTATCATCATTGATGTGAAAAAAGCAAAATCTGCATATATTTAGAAGGTCGCAATGCAAATTTATGTCACTCAATGCCTCAAAATGGCTCTGAATCAGCTTTTCCTACAAAAGGTTTTTATATTTAATCCAAATGGATTTCGGCGTGTGTATAGGTGTTTTCTCAAGGATGAAGAAAACGGAAATTTGAGATGCGCACAAACTCTGTGGATCCAGGATTTAATCACGGGGGTTTTCGAATTGTGCCGAATCTGTAAACTGCCGCTGGAGTTTCCAAATATAACACTGTCATATGAAATTAAACGTTTTCCAGAAGCTGACCTTTTGGTCTCGACATGGTATTTTCCGTGTCCTACCGCCTGTTTTCGTTCAATCTACCGTGAAGTTAACAACAGTCGTCGGGGAAATTCCTTGATCAATACTTGTGGCCAAACAACATATTATGGACACAGCGTCAACACTTATCACTGTTTTGCTGGAGAGTTTGCTATATAAATTCTGCGTTAGTATTGGATGGTATTATATCTGTGGAAACCGGCGACTGACAACGGTAAGAAAATTATCCTGTCTGCTTGCTTTAGAATGGAAGGATTGGAATGGAATGATAAAATCACTGATAATAGTGGGGGTCAGAGTGGCTAAGAGGTATGGCGTCCCCCTCAAATTATAAAGGTACCGGGTTCGATTCCGAGTAGAGGGAATATAATTTATTGAATTTTTTTTTCAGAACCAGTGGTCCTAATGATGTCATACTTCCCCTGTCTCCTGGGTAGTGAAAGCGGAGGGCTTGACTTCTAAGATAAGAGCGAAAAAATAGGAGCTCCCGTGTGCTAGTTGTTCACGTTAAAAATCCCACGGTAGTAGGAAATCGTAAAGAGTAGGCCATAAGGCCGCTGCCCTGGCAAAATTAAAAAAATAGAAACCTACCCACCACAAACACAATTATAGAATATGTGGTTCCTGTATACACATATTGGGTGCTGAGATCCTCCAGGGATGATCTAAGGGAGGAGATCGGAACACTGATGGAGTTGTCTGGGAGCGATGAAGATAGTCCTTAAAACCAAACCAAACCACTGATGTGGAACAGACGGGAAAACCAAACCAAACCACTGATGTGGAACAGACGGGAAAACCAAACCAAACCACTGATGTGGAACAGACGGGAAAACCAAACCAAACCACTGATGTGGAACAGACGGGAAAACCAAACCAAACCACTGATGTGGAACAGACGGGAAAACCAAACCAAACCACTGATGTGGAACAGACGGGAAAACCAAACCAAACCACTGATGTGGAACAGACGGGGAAAAGAAAGCAGACACACATTATAGAACATGTGGCGAGGAGAACATGCTGCCGTTTGATAACACATACATAAACACAACCAGCTGATAGCATTATAAGACCGTGTCTGTTTTGGAATCCTCAGCGTAAGAGAAAAAAGGGGTAAAAAAAACACATGGGGAAGATAACTTGAGTAAGACGTGAAAGTATAAAGAAGACATGATGGACCTGGAGCAGATGGCACAGGATAGGAAGGCTTAGCTTGTTTTTGTTGAGGATCTGAGTTGTTTGGTGGGCTGCAAAAAAAAATGACCGATCTGTTCTTAACTGCATGCAGTGTTGTAAATTAGCCCTACGATTGTTAGCGTCCGTTGTTGACGTGAAGTTCAGCACATGCGTCCCCTCAAGCTGATGTTCCATCTAAGCCGTGAAGTCACGTAGTGACCTTTTTAGTGAGGACAGATTTTCAGCCTTTGTTTACATAATGGTTCAGCGTCAAAACAAGCAGGCGAAAACTCGGGGATTCACAACACGTATGAGGCTGCACGTTGTATATCACAAAATTTCGTAATCACGGAATATACCACCGACAATTTACAGCACGTGCAGATCATTTACGATGTTGTCTGACACCAATTTGTAATATAGGCGCACTCTGGGAGATGAATAGAAGGGGCACGCTGACTGCTAGGAACAAGGATGAATTCATGGACATCTATTCTATGTGTGCAATGCAAGAAGTAAGGCTTAGCAATTTAGAAAAATCAGCCAGTTCTTTGTGTTTAACTGTAAGAGCAAAGTTCGTAGATATTTAAGTATGCAGCGTTAATTCTTTTGATATCTTTCTAAGCTTACCCGTGTGAGCAGCTTAGGCCACAGTAATTTTCTCGCAAACATAGAACCTGATTTACGAGTTCCTGCATCTTGTTGTTATTTAAACATTTGGTCCTTACTGAATACCGTAAACCTTAAATTATCCCATTGTTCTGTGATTTATATCCCACATTAAACTACCGTCTGTAGCTATGTATTGTATTATATTTGTTGAGTCTCATCGTATTTTGGCTAACATTACGTCTGTTCCTCTACATTCTTTTTGTCATGTAATAATGATCTAAACTTCTTGTTTATGGACACATGAACAAATGTTCTATCCTGTAGTCTGGTAATACCCATGTTGCTTTCTTTTATGTGGAAATATCCGCCCTCCTATAGCCAGATAATTTGAAGCTCTGAAGTTCGTGAATATCTCTCCATTTTTGCTCATTGTCCTTAGAAGCGTAGTCTATGATTGCTTCAAAACCACCGTTGTTAGTTCCTATCTTTGCGTTTAAGTGACCCACTACGAATATAACGTCTTTTCTTCACATTTTTATCTGTGATGTTTTGTGATGTTGATTTTTACACTGTTTGTTTTTTATTTGATGCGCGTTCTGATTATAGTACTCGTATATGGAATTAACAAATGTTAACAAAAACCAGGCAAGCTTACAATTTAGTTAGCATGACTCTCCACATGTAAGCCTACCTTGCCGTGGTTGGAGAGCTTGAGCGCCTCAATGATCCCGGGAGCTATGCCGGCGGGAGTTTTACTCCTGGCAGGGTCACCCAAGCCGGACAGGTCCTGGGTGAGGGGCCAGACTAAATGGGCTGAGGAGTGGGTGGAACCTATAGGATGGAGATTGCAGAAACCCACCGGGCGAGTGGTATCAGGGATGCTCTGGTCTGCCACCAATCCCCCCCACTTCATGGGTTAAATGCTTTCTTGCCTCATTCTTCACTTGTTTGTTCGTCGAATCACGCCCCATGGCAGACCCGTGGCCCTCCAATTGGGCTGTGTGTGTGTACCCCGGAAACGGGGCCTCCAATACTGATGCAAAGTTAAGTCCGGATGTCACTTATCGGTGCAGAAAATGGAGAGAGATGGCTGAGCCTTCACAATCCCTCGTGTGTTGCTGCATCATGAGAACCCAGCATTGCTCACTGAGCTTGGGGGGATCACTTGGGCACCAGGACCTTAATACTGGGCTCTAGTACTGATGGTGGACGCATGCAAGGTGATATTCTAACAATGAGAGGGTTTTCAAGGTGGTGGTTATCGTGAAGTGGAAAACAGGACGGGAGGATTCCTTGTGGAGGACCAGAACCCAAACAGCATCGGGAAAGCTCTGCATAGTTGGAGAGCCCCCTGGATGACGGGGAATGCACAGTGTGCTACCCCACCTATCCCCAACTGCTAACTTAGAACCAGAAGTGGGGTCCTCTGTATGCGTGCCAGGCCAGGATAAAATGCCTGGGAAAGAGGGACTGGAGCTCAGAACTCCCTAAATCACAGTTGGCAGGATGGCAGAAAAGCCACGGGAAAAGAACAGGCTATTTTGAAGATAACGAAAACCCAAATTTTTCACCATACGGAGCTCGGACGCCGCCCTCGGTAAACAAGGTCCGGCGCAGAGCAGTGTGACACCCCCAGGTCTGGCTTGCTAAATAGTCCTACTAACTTGAACAATAAACAGATTAGGGTATGAGCCCCACATCTCCCGTTTGAACAGGTTGCTAAAGTCGTAGATACTGGGCCAGAAGGCGCACCGGAAACCACAGTATCATGCCACTCGCTTTTTTTTTTTCTATGGAGAGTACACCGTCAAATAAGTCTCGTTCTGGTGCTCGCCCTGTGGAGCTCCACCTGGCAGGTGCAGTGCCGGGCTCTGAGCCTCGACAGGAGCCACCCTCAGCTACTGGAGGGACCCTCTTGGAGCAGGATACAGCAAAAAGACAGAGCTGGAAAACATCTTGTATGAGAAGCAAGTCAGTGTTTGCTGTATCCAAGAGACTCACTTGGAAGCAGATCAAACCTTTAAAATAAGGGGATATCAATGCTTCAGATCCGACAGAAAAGATAGACGAAAAGGAGGAGTACTTACTCTTGTAAGGAATAACATTCCTGCACACGACAAGGAAACTCTTCCCATGGATGGAGCAGAATATCAGCTGTTGCAGATAAAGGTAGACAAGATGGAAATAGAACTCCTGAACTATTACTGTCCGAACAACAAACCCCTGAGTCTCAGCTCTATACAGGTACCAGCCACCAACTTTATAGCAGTTGGAGACTTTAATAGCCACTCCCAGATCTGGGGCTATAACCATCTGGATCACAGAGGTGAAGAGGTTGAAACTTGGCAAGATGATCACTCCCTAATCCTAGTCAATAATGCCACAGATACTCCTACCTTCTACTCCAGAGGATGGCACACAACCTCACACCAGATCTTGCCTTCTCCACACCAGATATAGCTGGATCTATTAGTAGAGAAGTAGGAGACCAACTAGGGGGAAGCGACCATCGCCCAATCTTTCTTACTGTCCAGAGTGCAACTCTCAGTACAGGCCCAGCCATTACAAGATGGAACTACAAAAAAAGCCAACTGGGGTTTATTCAGGCATCAGGTGAACACGCTGCTGTCTACCCTCAAGGTACAGAACAGAGACATTAATGAAGTGGTAAAAGACTTCAACAGATGCATACTACAAGCTGCAAAAGAAACCATTCCCAAAGGATGCCGGCGTAACTACATACCATACTGGTCCAGCACACTCCAAGAACGTCAGGAAGCTATGGACAAGGCTAGAAAGGACGCAGAGTCTCAGCCTTCACTTGAAACTCACAACAAATGGAAAAAGGCTGTAGCAGAGTTTCAGAGAACAAAGCTAGAAGAAAAGCGGAAAAGCTGGAGAACTAAAACGGCATCGCTGAACCTTGAGAAAGACGGCAGGAAACTTTGGAGATTAGTCAAGTCTCTAAATGAAGAGCATTCCTCACCAAGGCAGACTATCACATTGGATGAAGGTGGCAAACTTTTCAGAGGAAAACAAGCTGCAGACTTGTTTGCTAGAAGATACAGTTCAGAAAGCAACTTACCCATTAACATAGACCATCAGAGAGAGATAAGAAAAGAAATACTGGACAGACAGATACTCCTGCCCCAATGAGGGAACCCATCACACTAGGAGAACTACAGAAGGCTATTTCCAAGCTTAAGTTTCAAAAGTCACCCGGCCCAGACAAAATCAGCAACGAAATGCTAGTAAATCTGAGCTCAGCAGCAAAGACAAAACTGCTTGAGATATTCAACCACAGCTGGTTGAAAGGAACGGTACCCCAAGTATGGAGAGAAGCCATCACAATACCCATACTAAAGAAAGGGAAATGTAAGACCGAGGCTGCCAGTTACCGGCCAATCAGTCTCACAAGCTGTGTTGGGAAGCTACTTTTGGAGCTGAATAGACAACCACAGATTTGAATGAGGTATTTTTAGAAGTTCTGACTGATATCCTGTGCCGGAACAAGCTTGGATTTAGAGTAATGCCCTACAGTATAGAAATACCAAGTTATTTTACTTTGTCTCAAGCAATAGAAAGATGCCTTCCATGGAGAAAGAAAAGGTCCAAACGATCTGGCGTCGGTACTTCATGCAGGCCTTTGGGTCAAGGTTGTGGAAAAGATGGCGGGGGGACATTGCAAAATTAGTGAGAAGTGGAATCAATGCTAATTATGAAATGGATTCCTGTCATAACCTTGCAATAAACATTGAGTACTAGAGTCACTCATTGACGGTTGCTGCCAGATGCTCCAGTAAAAGTGTTGCTCCTTCAAGGGCCGGTACCTCGAAAAGTTAGGAGTAATTTCCCAAACACTTCTTCCGTGAATTACATCAATACCTGGTGAAAGAGAATCCCTGCAGGAAGGTTAAAGCTTCCTAATTGCAGATGGACCTTATGTACTCTGGTTGCGCTGATGAAAATGTCACCCACAGCAAATTATAGAATGCAGCGGGCAGCAGGGACATGCTAGTGTCATGGGCAGAGAAATGGCATATCACTATAAACACAGGACTAAAACCCCTCCACAACACTGTTTCTCCCTCGCCCCCAAGGACAAATCAGCTAACATACACCTAGGGACAACCGTGATCAAGGAAGAAAGCTACCCCACCTATCTTGGGGTGACATTTGACCAAAGGTTTACATGGAATAAGCATATTGAAAACGCAGAAGGAAAGGCCCGAAGACGACTAGGCATACTCAGAAAATTAGCAGGTACCAACTGGGGAGCAAATGAACGAAATCTAAAGAAGATTTATAATGGAGTAATAAGACCACACTTTGAAGTTTAGCTTCAGCTGCATGGTCATCAGCTGCTAATCACATCTGTCAGTCTTTGGACAAGGTGCAAAAATCAAGCTCTCAGGCTCATTACAGGAGCCATGAAAAACTACACCAATATCCAGAGATGCAGAAGGTTGCTGGATTACAGACATTGTCCCATAGAAGAGACACAAAAACCATGATCCAGATGGAAAAGTACAACAGTATGCCAATGCACCCAATGAAGGCAAGACTGGATGATCTGGCATTGGGACGTCTAAAGCGTAGCAGCTTTGTGCATCGGGGGAAAAGACTTATAAGACAGCATCAAGAAGACCTATCCATGAAGACAACACCACTGAAGCCCACCCTGATACACATTGAGTATGATCCAAGAAAGCTATCCCGATCAATCATGGATACATGCCTATACAGATGGATCAGCAACTAATGCTGTTAGGAATGGAGGTGCCGGTATCTTTATCTCATATCCTGACAACCACTATGAGACTAGGCACATTCCCACTGGTAAATTCTGTTCCAACTATACAGCTGAGGTTCAAGCTCTAGAGCAAGCTGCAAATATGATTTATAACACCAACTCTGACTGCCACCAGGTAGTCATCCTCACAGATGCACTGTCTGTCCTGCAAGCTCTCAAGGGTGGTAAACTCCCGCATCTGAGAAATGAACTAAACAAGGTAGCTGCCAAAAAGAGAACCATACTTCAGTGGGTACCATCTCATTGTGGTGTACCCGGAAATGAAAAGGCAGATAAACTTGCAAAAAAGGGAGGAGAATGTGAACAAGAAGATAATGAAGTCACATACTTTGAGAAAAAGAGAGCTATCCAGACTATCAGAAGAGAACAGAACCAACCCAAAGACGACTATCACACTCTCGACCGGCAGGGACAGACAACTATTTTTCGACTCAGGACAGGGCATAACAAACTGAATAAACACATGCACAAGCTACGATTGTCTGCTTCACCACTGTGCACATGTGGATTAAACGAACAAACTGCTGAGCATGTTCTACAGGACTGTCCTCTGTATGACCAGTTAAGAAAGATATACTGGCCCAATGACTCAACACTAAACTCAAAGCTATATGGAGTTAAAGAGGAACTTCAAACAACAGTCGAATTCATCATGAGAACTCGTCTGACGGTGTAATCATCAAAGATGCGATCGCAAGAAGAAGAAGAAGAAGAAGTTAGCATGATTTAGTTTGTCTTCCAGTTCGAGGCATAACTATGTAGGAACATGTGTGTTTTTGTACCAGGCACATGACGATGTTTCTTTCTTCTACATTTCCCAGTGCGGCCCAGGCCGTCATTTAATTCATACCAGGCCGTCATGTCTAGTACTGTCCATTCAGGTTCTTTCTGTGTCTTCTTTGTCCTTTTTGTATATGTCTAGTTATTTATTTTTGTTTGGGGTCTCTCGCTTTTTTATTTTACGCTGGGAATTCCAGAAAAAGGACTTGTTTGTTTTAGTGATAACAAAGATAACGGTAGTCCCACAGCAGATAATGCCTTAATGGAGTGAAGTGTTAGAGACTGCACTATACTAAGTCTGGCATCCATACAGCTGGGTAGACTGTAGCGTGACGATACCGCGAATCAAACCTGGCACATTTGCCGCCAGAGAACAGCGCTTTATTCACTCTGCCAATCGGGCGCTCATTTTAAGTGATACCAAAAGCTGTTTCCTCTGTATGTTTTCTTACCCCCGTCAGAGTCTTGTCCTCTCATTTTCTTTCATTGATATTTGGTTGGACAAGACACACATTGAGAAAAACCAGTTGACAGCATTACAAGACAGTTCCTGTTCTGGAATTCATTGGTTACAATAAATAGAGAATAACAAAGGAAACGACGTACGTTGCAGGTTTTGATAAGAAATAGAGGAGAACCCTAAACCACATAAAAGTGTAATAGGTGATAGGCTCACTGGGTAATCGAAGCAGAGACCACCCGAACAGCGACATCGCCTTGCTGTCCGCGTAAAACGCGACAGGATACACAGCCAACTCTACAGCCGCAAAAAAAAAAAATGTCTAAATGTCTGCTGTCAATCTAACGATACTACACTTAACCATGGAATTTAAAAACGTGGCAGTAAAGGGAAATTGAGACGGATATGAAAGGGACACAGAAGACACGGAAAGACATTGAGAGGATGACACAGGGCAGTAAAGCTTTGAATGTACTTGTTGAAGGTGTGCTCCGTGGGGAGCTGAAGGTAATTAATGAACGAATGAATTTATAAACTGTTTCTGACTGTCCACCAGGTAATATATTATGTAATTAGCCAAAGCTAAGAATTTTGATACACACGCATACTTAGACAACCACTTTATTTCTCTCATGTTGTCTAAGCGTATTTATTAAATAATCTTGTCTTATTGTTTATCTTCACAGATAAGGTCTACTATGGAGCTGGAGTTAGCCTTAGGCGGTGTCACCGTGTTTCTCTTAAGTATGTATATGATAACTCTGAAACGTCAGACCCGGAAGTATGCCGAAATTCCCATGGCAACACCCAGAATCCCATTTCTCGGAAACGCTGGGAACTTAGACATGTCACGTTGTCATATTGCCCTCGCAGACTGGGCTCAGAAGTTTGGTCCGGTTTTCCGAATCAATTTATTCAACGAAGAGATTCTTGTGCTCAATGACTTTGACAGTGTCCACGATGCCTTAGTGTTAAAGGGCAGCGCATTTGCTGGGCGACCACCCATGTTCCGAACCTCTAAGTCTGACAGAGATAAACACTCTATCGTGTGGCAGACTTACACAGAAAAGCTGCAGTTTCTCAGAAAAGAAGTTCTGAAGTCGTTGAAGATGTACGGAGATGGTATTGACAACCTGGAGCATAAATGCGCTCCAGAAATTTCGAAAATGCTGGAAAATATAAGAAGTTGGAACGGTTCCGGCTTTGACCCCTGGGATCACGTGTATGACGCCATATCTAATGTCATGCTTGGATTGGTGAGTATTTATACCTTTGGATAAGTCCTTAAAAGAAACAAAGAAAACAAATTAGTCAATAAATAAAAAATTAAAGAAAGAAAGAAAAAAAAGGAAGAAAGAAAGAAAGTGATATTAAGTAATTAAGAAAGAAAGTAAGAAAACAAGCAAGAAGGGCGACATTAAACAACAGAAAACCACGAGGTGTGATATACACACCGGAAATTCGATTCAGGTCCACCCAAAAGACAGCATAGCCTCGCTGCAACAGCGAGGAGGCAACGACATACTACCGGCTAAGCATTCCTGTTTAATATTTTTCCTGATACAGTAGTAACATTATTCCTGTGTAATGTGTGCACTCTTGAAAGTCCCCCTTCTTAGGCAACTTGGCCGGATATCCTTCCTTTCATTCTGTTAGTATTTCTTCTTTCTGTCGCAGAGTTTACTAAGTAATTTGTATAATATCTCTTTAGAGGTGTCAACATCTGCATTGACGGCCTCTGATGGAATCTGGACCAGCACTTTTACATCTTATAGGAGCTCTATGGTTTACTTTATTTCTTCCTTAGTTGTTCTTTCACAAGTTGACTTGTGGTGCCGCTTCTGCAGGCTGGTGGTCTGGGGGATTTTGTGGAGCTGGTCTAATGAGAACTTCCTCAAAATGTTCTGTCCACCTCTTCATTTGTTCTTGTATATATTGTTAAGCAATTTTCCATTCTTGTCTTTGATGAGGCCATTTGCTTGTTTGTATTTCCCTGTTAGCTTCTTTGAGCTTTCGTACAGGTCTCTTACATTCCTTTTGGCTGCAGTTTCACCTGCCTGTCTTGCAAGCTCCTCTGTGTATTTCCTTTTGCCTCTTTTGATGTTACTTCTTACCTCTTTGTTCGCTTCTGGTTTTGTTTCTGTTTAAATCGGTTTTCTTTTTTTTCTGCCTTGTATTTTACTGAAGGTGTGTGCTGGGTTATCTACGCTTTGTGTTAGGTACTCTATATTTCCCATTACTTTCCGACATCTCATTCCATATAATTGCTGGAAATGGTCTTCTGTATTCGCTACATATTCAAGCTGTTGGAGTATTTGGTATTTGTTGGATATTGTGACCATAAATGTGTCTCTTGTTTCTTGATTTCTTAGCTACCCCACATTAAACAGTTGCTTATAGCTATGTACTGTTGTATATCTCTTGAGTTTCATCTTTACTTTGGCTTACAGAAGATGGTGATCTGATGCCCCATCTGTTCCTCTGTGACGAAAGTACTGAGATTCTGTCTTTCAAATGGCCCATGTCTTTTCCTCCTGGCATTTTGTTCAATATTTTAGGAGGGATTACAGGTAATCCTTCTCCATGTTTCTTCTCCTTCTATTATTTACGTTTTTTCAAGATGAGATCACGAGGGAGTTTGATCTCATCTGCTTTATGGTTCTTCTTTATGTGTTTAGAATGGGGGTGTAGGGAATTGGACAGTATTTTTCTAGAAGGAAGATTATAGAGGCTAGATCAGGATTTGCACCAGTGTTCTTTTTTTAAAAGATATTGCGTGGCCATATACGCATTTTTCGGGAGTTAAATTATTTGCGGCCATTTTTGTTTCATTGCCACTAGAGGGCTAGGCTTAATCCCGTTTCTTTGTCTAAAACTCATGTACGTTGCATCAGCATGATCTAAGGTTCTGATTGGCTGAGAGCTAACTGCAGTTGAAATGCAGAGCTGCCATTGGCTTTAGAACCACGCCGCGCATATGACGTCATGAAGTCGGCGCGTGGGGGGTCTTGATTATAAAAGGCCTATATTTCATAGCCTCTTTCTCTTTTAATGAAAAGTTGCCAAGCTGGGTGCCAGAAGCAAATTGTCGATTGCCTTTCAGTTGGACATTCGAGATTTGGTAAGCATGAATTTTTGCGTGAGGGCTTTATTTAATTTTTCTAGTCCTAGCCGATCATTTAAGTTTCTTGGGAAGTTTTAGTTTAACGTTAATTCTCATCGGCAGAGCCATCAAATTCGATCTGAGTGATAGACATGAGAAACTAGGTCCATTTAATTCCTTATTTCAGGAATAGCGGTATTTAAGATGATTTGAAAGTTGCGAGGTTTTCGGCCATACTTGGATCTATTTCAAAAACAGGTCTGCAGAGAAACCCGCATCTGTGAATTTTATGTATTTACAGAATAGTCGGGAGCGTGTGTAATGTGTATTTTCATTTGTGATTTTAGTGAGAGTATTGATGCTCGCTATTTATATAGTTACGCATATATCTGTGGACGGAAGTGATAGAGGTATTAATTGGAGCACGTGTGTGCTATCAGCAATGAATATGTATGCAGGAGCGCGGGGTTGAAAAACGGCGGCACCACGTGGCTGAACTACGGGGTTTTCAATTTGATAATCGGGGGTTATGTATAACTTTTGACGGCAGGTAGATGCTAGCGTAAACAGGATTATATGTTATTGATTGTGCATTATTGTTCTGTGAATTCAGAAGATGGGAGAAGTAATTTTAAAGGGAATTATTTTGTATTACATTTTGAATGTGATTACTATTATTGACGGGAATTTTATGAATTCCTAGAGAGGGCTAGTTTTAGTTTGTGTTAAACATTACGGCATTAGTGTCAGCGTAAGAAGTAGGCCACAGTACGTCTGCCCAGACGGGCCAGTGAAAATATTGTTGTTGCTCGGAGTTAGTCAGGCAGAACAAGCGATCTGGGTTAGCCAATGTTTACTTTGTAGGCTCAGGTAGAGAAGGGAACAGGAGAGTAGTGGACGGTGTTGGCATGATTTGTGTATGGAGGTGCATAACGTGTTGAAGAGTCAAGGAGGTGGTGTTATTAGAAATAGATTTATTACGTTTTGTTTAGCTGTTGTTTTGTTTCGTCTGAACAGCAGGTACCGGCTTTGTGGGAATGAGAGCGGAATTTTGAGACCACAAAATTTCTCCCACGGCAAAGTTGGGGCATTCGCAGAACCGCAAGGGTTTTACGTTAGTTGCCAGTAGTGGAAGGAGAGGAAGAAAATACGTTTTCCCAGCCTGGGGAAGACATTTTCCAGCGAATAGGATTTTTGTGGATAAATCCTGAGCTCTGACGCTCGTTACACATGCAGATTTGGCAGGCTGCCAGCGTTGTGGTAATTTTATGTTCGCTTCTTCACGGCCATAATAAAGCCGACGGCCCAGTCATAGGTACTCGGGCAGGTAATTTCAGAGTGGTAGAAGTCAGCTACAGTGCCAGTTTAGAATCCAGTGGGGTTCTGTTAAACCTCAGTCATCAAATCCCAGAGTTCGTGGAGAGAGAAAGGGTGAACATTCTCTCTACAGAAGTCAGCACAGAAAAGAGACATAGTTTTGTTGAAGATCATAGCAGAGGACAGCTGCTGAAGTTTAGAGGTGCAGTTAGGTGTGTTCAGGAGATTCCAGGATAGGCTGTGTAGAACCGAAGTCTGTGCAGAGATTGTGTAGTCACTTCGCAGTCGTTCCAGCTATCAGTGGACTTAGAGTTAGAATTTAGAATAGCTAGTTTGAAGTGGAGGCTCGACTTGAGACCCCACCCAGGCAGTGTAATTCATTTCATTTAATCTTACCTTTTCTCCATACAGGTGAACCTTGTGGGTGAAGGGTGGGGTTGGTTGTTTTGATGATACATCATGTGTCATTTTTTTTTCTTCCTGAATTTGTTTATTTCAGGAGTGCTTACACTGCATTTTTGTTTCTGTGACATGTATGTGATTAATTGTTTATAGGTGTTAATAAACTTGTAACTTATAGTTGGAATCAGTCATTTCATTTAAGTACAGTAGCTATATGTTGTCTGTATCTTGGTGTATGTGAATCTACTTGAACCTTATCCTTTTAGGGTAGTTAGAGGTGGTTCGAGGCCATAGCAATTTAAACGTCCGAAGTGGCGAGGAAAGAATCAACCTCGGTTCTCAACCTCGGAGCCAATGGTCTCAACTTTCACATTTTGCACTATATTTCTATCTGAATCTATCATTTCAGTCTTTCTTCTTACTATTGTCTTGTCACTATATGTAGACAGTCTCTAGTCCTAAATCCATTTCGTGACAAAGTGGGTGGCGTCGTCCTTGGGATCATCTTTGTTGGGATCAATTCTAGATTCATAAATTGTCTCTGAAGAAAGTTCTGGAAATAGATTCTTTATAAAATCCCCTAGACTTGAGCTATATTAAGACTGATCCAGCTATAGTTTTTTTTCCACAGGTTCCAGTTAGTATAGATGATAGTGGTAGTAAGGTTGTTTATGACTTAGAAGTAATTGATGGCTAATCGAATTTTTTTCTTGACAGGAAAGTAAATTCGAGTTTTGGGGTAGCTGGATAACTTGAATTTTTTTCAGGTAGTTATTAGTCAGACTTGGTGCTAGTCTGAGTGCGGGTTCTTGCGACAGCATATTCCTAGTAGGTAGCAGTAAATTTTTCTTGTTCCTTTTTTGTCATTTCCCCTCGTGGTGAGTTACTGCTGATTTGTCAGGTAAGATGGCTGAATTGGTCAAGCTACTTACTGCATGGAAGGACGCAGCTAAAAGCATGGGGATGAATGAGGCCGAGACTAGGGCTTACATTATGAGGGAACAGGACCGGCAGACGGAGAGAGAGAAAAGGGAAGCGGAGAAAGAAGAGAGGGCCCGACTGGCAGAGATGGACCTGCGTAAATTGGAAGCACAGGAGAAGATAGCACAGAGAGAAGCACAGGAGAAGATAGCACAGAGAGAAGCACAGGAGAAGATAGCACAGAGGGAAGCCCAAGAGAGGGAGACGGCAGCAGAGAGACAGCATGAACTTGCCCTGCGTTCACTGGAACTGCAGTACCGATCTTCGGAAGGCAGTTCAGCTAACGGAGATTCTCCCGGAGCAGGGGCAACAGACACCTCAGGAAACGGAGGGCCCCGGATGGCAGCCATGAATTTTCCGATGGACTCTTTTCCTAACGGGAATGAGAAAATTGAGGTATTTTTAGAAAAATTTGAACGGATGGCAAAGGCATACGGGCTGGATGATAGTCTTTGGTGTCTCAAATTATCTCAATCTCTAAGAGGACATGCGTATGAGGTCTATAGCAAGATGCTGGTAGATGACCAAGGTAACTTTGAGGCTCTGCGGAACGCCCTGTTACAGCGATTCCAATGGACTCCCCGGAAGTGCCAAACGATGTTTAGGGAAAGTCGACTGGAGAAAGGAGAAAGTTTTCCCCAGTTCGCAGAGAGGCTGAGGAATTACCTCACTCGCTGGAGAGAGTTGTCGGGTTTGGCTAAATCTTTTGAAGGATTGGAAGAATTAGTTCTGTGCGAACAGATAAAGGCCAACATGTCTCCGGACTTAAGGAAGTACCTGGCGGAGCAGGGCGCCCAGCAACTGGACCAGATAATTCTATTTGCAGAAAGGTTCCAGACGGCACAGGCCGAAGTACTGGGCCAGAAAAGAAAACACCCTGACCTGCCAGCCCCGGACAAAGGAGCATCTTCATCGCATTCGCCTTCCTCTTCAGCTCACCAACAGCAAGGGCCGTCTCGCAAGTAGCCCCCTCCCAGTCATAACATGCGCTCCCAACCGCCTAACAGAACACAGGGGCCGACTTCTCATGAACCCGTCAGGAACCAGGGAGATAATGAGAGATATTGTAGGTTCTGTCGGACTACCTCTCATTGGACAACACGGTGCCCAAACAAACAACCCGCTCATCAGGTGGCTTGTTTAAGGCCTGTGAGGGTGAAACAAGGGAAGAAGTGGAAACCCTTCCCGTCAGAGAAGTTGTTCTCCAACAGTGGACCAGCCAAAGTGAATGGGACTGAGACTACATGCTTATTTGACAGCGGGCTTACATACCCCAGCATAGTCGCCCGACATCTGGTGAAGCCCTGGCAGATGACTAAGGAAAAGGTCAATATTGGTGGAGTTTTAAGGAAAGGGACCTCACAGTGCTTTCCGGTCGCCAACATTGAAGTGAAATGTAAGTTTGTGTCTGGCACCATCAAGGCAGCTGTAACGGCTCAGCCAGCCTATGACTTCATTCTCGGCAACCCATATTTAGTTTTAGGGAACCCGACCACACCGATCCTTGCTGATGCAAGGGGGCCTACTCCTGGCCAGATAAGTGAGAAAGGAGAACCCCCTAATTCACGGAGCCCCGAGCGAGCTCAACCATAGCTGTCGTGCCAAGGAGAGGTGCAACGCCTCTGACGACAGTGATATGTTAATTGCAGAGGCAAATTCGCCTGCCAGCCCTGTTCAGCCAACCGGCCAAACAGCGGTGACGACGCCTCTGATTCCGGAAGTACACTCTTTGTTGTCGGGAATTAGGCCCCCGATGGTATTAGCTCCTTCAAGTGAGGGACATACTGACAAGAGCAGTATTACATATGTCAACGACCAGCGCCATCTTCATAGGGCACAAGATAGCGGTCTGAGCGAGCATATAGTTCCAAACAGCCCTGGAGCCCCATCCGACCAGCACTTTACTCAAACGGAGGAGGACAGTGATCTGAGTATCCGTTTGCCTATAGACGGAGGTGGGCCCCACAACTCTCGTATCTCGTTTACAGGAAACGACTCTTGTAACGAGGAGCCTGGAAAATTGGCTATATTTTCCAATTCGTTTCACGGAACATTGGAACCAGTCACTGAGAGCTTTATCTCAGAGTCTCCGCGATCTAACGGGATCTTAAACCGTCAAGTGTCACTGCAGGACACATTCCAACTGACGCCAGTAACTCTCAAAGGGGAGGGCAAGGTTGAGGGTAGAACTAGGGTGTTAGACGGAGAGCGCCCGTGGTCTACAGTTTCATCTCATCAACTTTTCAGGCCAGAAAAGAGTGAGAAAAGCGACCTTACGCATTTGCAAGGAGCTATTTTGGAGAACTCTGTCCCGCTTCATATCGGTAGGGGAAGAGCGAGTCCAGAACCACTGCCAGGGGCAGATCTTACCTACCTTTCTCCAAAGGTAGAAGCTATTGAGATCAGTGAGGATTCAATAGAAACCCAGCAAGAAATCGGAGGCTCTACACCAGTGGAACCCGAGACGTTGCATCGTTCTCGCACAGTACCAGCAGCCACAACCCTGCTGACGCGCAGCGAGGAAGTCGCCATCGCCAGGTCGCCACAGCGCCCGCCGGTCACATCAGCTGACCAGAACAGCCTTTTGACGGTCATAGCAAGGGAAAGTTCAGACCCGCCATTAGACGGCACAGGTCTGAAGAGAGATCAACTCTCCCAACGGAGCATAGGAGCTCATTCTAGGAGAGGAAGAAGGAGGAAACGCAAAAGAGGAAGGTCGAAGAACACTGAATAGGAGGGGTAAGGACAGACAGCCTTGTAGACAGAGTTAAGGGCCAGTGTGATACACAGAGATTTCAGTAATGAGATCGATGCTCAATCTTCGAAGGAGGGAGTGATGTGACGAAAGTACTGAGATTCTGTCTTTCAAATGGCCCATGTCTTTTCCTCCTGGCATTTTGTTCAATATTTTAGGAGGGATTACAGGTAATCCTTCTCCATGTTTCTTCTCCTTCTATTATTTACGTTTTTTCAAGATGAGATCACGAGGGAGTTTGATCTCATCTGCTTTATGGTTCTTCTTTATGTGTTTAGAATGGGGGTGTAGGGAATTGGACAGTATTTTTCTAGAAGGAAGATTATAGAGGCTAGATCAGGATTTGCACCAGTGTCCTTTTTTTAGAAGATATTGCGTGGCCATATACGCATTTTTCGGGAGTTAAATTATTTGCGGCCATTTTTGTTTCATTGCCACTAGAGGGCTAGGCTTAATCCCGTTTCTTTGTCTAAAACTCATGTACGTTGCATCAGCATGATCTAAGGTTCTGATTGGCTGAGAGCTAACTGCAGTTGAAATGCAGAGCTGCCATTGGCTTTAGAACCACGCCGCGCATATGACGTCATGAAGTCGGCGCGTGGGGGTCTTGATTATAAAAGGCCTATATTTCATAGCCTCTTTCTCTTTTAATGAAAAGTTGCCAAGCTGGGTGCCAGAAGCAAATTGTCGATTGCCTTTCAGTTGGACATTCGAGATTTGGTAAGCATGAATTTTTGCGTGAGGGCTTTATTTAATTTTTCTAGTCCTAGCCGATCATTTAAGTTTCTTGGGAAGTTTTAGTTTAACGTTAATTCTCATCGGCAGAGCCATCAAATTCGATCTGAGTGATAGACATGAGAAACTAGGTCCATTTAATTCCTTATTTCAGGAATAGCGGTATTTAAGATGATTTGAAAGTTGCGAGGTTTTCCGCCATGCTTAGATCTATTTCAAAAACAGGTCTGCAGAGAAACCCGCATCTGCGAATTTTATGTATTTACAGAATAGTCGGGAGCGTGTGTAATGTGTATTTTCATTTGTCATTTTAGTGAGAGTATTGATGCTCGCTATTTATATAGTTACGCATATATCTGTGGACGGAAGTGATAGAGGTATTAATTGGAGCACGTGTGTGCTATCAGCAATGAATATGTATGCAGGAGCGCGGGGTTGAAAAACGGCGGCACCACGTGGCTGAACTACGGGGTTTTCAATTTGATAATCGGGGGTTATGTATACATTTTGACGGCAGGTAGATGCTAGCGTAAACAGGATTATATGTTATTGATTGTGCATTATTGTTCTGTGAATTCAGAAGATGGGAGAAGTAATTTTAAAGGGAATTATTTTGTATTACATTTTGAATGTGATTACTATTATTGACGGGAATTTTATGAATTCCTAGAGAGGGCTAGTTTTAGTTTGTGTTAAACATTACGGCATTAGTGTCAGCGTAAGAAGTAGGCCACAGTACGTCTGCCCAGACGGGCCAGTGAAAATATTGTTGTTGCTCGGAGTTAGTCAGGCAGAACAAGCGATCTGGGTTAGCCAATGTTTACTTTGTAGGCTCAGGTAGAGAAGGGAACAGGAGAGTAGCGGACGGTGTTGGCATGATTTGAGTATGGAGGTGCATAACGTGTTGAAGAGTCAAGGAGGTGGTGTTATTAGAAATAGATTTATTACGTTTTGTTTAGCTGTTGTTTTGTTTCGTCTGAACAGCAGGTACCGGCTTTGTGGGAATGAGAGCGGAATTTTGAGACCACAAAATTTCTCCCACGGCAAAGTTGGGGCATTCGCAGAACCGCAAGGGTTTTACGTTAGTTGCCAGTAGTGGAAGGAGAGGAAGAAAATACGTTTTCCCAGCCTGGGGAAGACATTTTCCAGCGAATAGGATTTTTGTGGATAAATCCTGAGCTCTGACGCTCGTTACACATGCAGATTTGGCAGGCTGCCAGCGTTGTGGTAATTTTATGTTCGCTTCTTCACGGCCATAATAAAGCCGACGGCCCAGTCATAGGTACTCGGGCAGGTAATTTCAGAGTGGTAGAAGTCAGCTACAGTGCCAGTTTAGAATCCAGTGGGGTTCTGTTAAACCTCAGTCATCAAATCCCAGAGTTCGTGGAGAGAGAAAGGGTGAACATTCTCTCTACAGAAGTCAGCACAGAAAAGAGACATAGTTTTGTTGAAGATCATAGCAGAGGACAGCTGCTGAAGTTTAGAGGTGCAGTTAGGTGTGTTCAGGAGATTCCAGGATAGGCTGTGTAGAACCGAAGTCTGTGCAGAGATTGTGTAGTCACTTCGCAGTCGTTCCAGCTATCAGTGGACTTAGAGTTAGAATTTAGAATAGCTAGTTTGAAGTGGAGGCTCGACTTGAGACCCCACCCAGGCAGTGTAATTCATTTCATTTAATCTTACCTTTTCTCCATACAGGTGAACCTTGTGGGTGAAGGGTGGGGTTGGTTGTTTTGATTTTACATCATGTGTCATTTTTTTTTCTTCCTGAATTTGTTTATTTCAGGAGTGCTTACACTGCATTTTTGTTTCTGTGACATGTATGTGATTAATTGTTTATAGGTGTTAATAAACCTATAACTTATAGTTGGAATCAGTCATTTCATTTAAGTACAGTAGCTATATGTTGTCTGTATCTTGGTGTATGTGAATCTACTTGAACCTTATCCCCTTAGGGTAGTTAGAGGTGGTTCGAGGCCATAGCAATTTAAACGTCCGAAGTGGCGAGGAAAGAATCAACCTCGGTTCTCAACCTCGGAGCCAATGGTCTCAACTTTCACATTTTGCACTATATTTCTATCTGAATCTATCATTTCAGTCTTTCTTCTTACTATTGTCTTGTCACTATATGTAGACAGTCTCTAGTCCTAAATCCATTTCGTGACATCCTCTACATGCCTTCACATCATATAATGATGATCTACACTTCTTCTTGTAGTCTTGTGATATTAATATTACTTTATGTATACTTGTATGCGGAAAAATGCTACCTCCTATAATCAGTTTTTTAAGCACAGAAGTTTGTTATGAGTTCTCCATTTTGATCATTGTTCTTAGCCCATGTTTCCCTTTTATCTCTTCAAGCCGTTATTGTCTGTACTTTTTTTTTCATTCAGATCATGCATCTAAACCATGATGTCTTTTCTCCTCTTTATATCCAGGACAGTTGTAGTCTGGTGTAAAATTCTTCTGTCACAGTTTCTTCACTATTATTGTTGGTACATAACATTATTCATAGTTTTGTTTAGAAATTCCTGTTTAATTTGAGGTATCTGTGTATAGGCATATTCCCCCGGACAGCCAGGCGACCGTGGCTGAGGCTCAGGAATGTGTGCTGGGGAAACATGGGAGCACTGGACCTGGGTCCAACAACCTGGGGGGAATGAGGCTGCCGAACCAGCCGGGTATAGATGTTCCTTGCGGCGCCACCTCAGATATGGCGAAAGGAAGCTCTTACAACAAGCAGAACACCAGGGATTTCGAGTTTTCACTCTTTTACCAAACAACAAGCAGAACACCAGGGATTTCGAGTTTTCACTCTTTTACCAAACAACAAGCAGAACACCAGGGATTTCGAGTTTTCACTCTTTTACCAAACAACAAGCAGAACACCAGGGATTTCGAGTTTTCATTCTTTTACCAAACAACAAGCAGAACACCAGGGATTTCGAGTTTTCACTCTTTTACCAAACAAGCAGAAAGGAACACCAGGCTAAAAATAAAACAAAAAGAAAACAGCGGAGGTCTATCACCTCAAGAGCTATCTCCATAGTCAGTTATGACAGCAGAAGACTACTATTATTACTACTGCTACTACTGCTGCTGCTACTACTACTATTACTACTGCTACTAATGCTGCTGCTGGTGTTACTTGTACATTCAAGTCATCATCGTAATAATAAGAATTTGCTAGATATGAAACGTCGATGCGCCCAGAAACAATCACATCAGGTTTTCAGGAAAGTACCGATGCGATGTGCATTGCACTGTGCTTTGAGTGGAAAATTGTCTTGAACACCCATTAGAATAATCTTATGTAGAATCCAACAATCTATTTTATTCGAATTTCACAGATCTCTTTGCAAGTAACCCGTCAAGAGATACAGAGAAGTTCAAAAGTTTAGTTTCATAATAAAACAGCCACCCAATACACTTTACATTTTTTTTTTTGGTAACTTTACCATTCTGTTAAAAACTAAAGACAACGGACTGAAACTTTTTCAAAATTCCAACAAAGAAATAAAAAAACCGCAGAAACAATAATGAAGGTGGACGATTTTTTTATTCCACGTATCAATTTAGAGCCAAGCGATAACAGCCTTCCTGTCATCTTGAGACGTTAGTTTCATATGATCTTAATTATTTGCCATGGCAATAAAAAAAAAAAGAACTACAAGGACAATCATTTCATCATTTAAGTGCACACCTACCAGAAGCAGTCTTTGCTCATGGTCAAATTCATTTAGCGCTCGCATGAGAAAGAAACCCAGGCACACTTAAAGTATATATTCAGGACACAAGCTATCAAGGCAAAAATGTTACAGGTCACAGTACGCATACATTAACATTTGTGATTATAAAGCGTTTAAGAAATTAGTAATACTGTATCACATTTTTTTTAAAAAATTATTGTGAGGCAAACGTAAAGTAAGTATTCAGGACACAAGCTATCAAAGCAAAAATGTTACAGGTCACCGTACGCATACATATACATTTGTGGTTATAAAGCGTTTAAGTAATTAGTAATATCACATTTTTTTTTACCTTTTCCTAATCCTCAGTCTTCTAAATATGCTACAGATGCCTAAACTTTAAGAGGTAGGCTTTCGTCCTTCTCCTGCCATTGTTTTGACGGTTTAACTGCTCGTTGTAGAAGAATCGATGTCTTTTTGTCACGAAAGTACGCCTTGTTGCCTTCCTTTGCTGTACCTATTCTGACACCTTGCTTGTCAACAGCCAGCAGAATCAGCAAGCTTACGTACATTCCACCTTCCTTGATTCATTTCTAAAATGTCGTGTTAATATCCCAACTAACATAATTACCGATGTATGTTACGTCGGTCGGTCTCACTCAAAATAGTAACTCGCGCCAGAAACAAAAGTGCGCAACGCACGGTGTACAACTTGCGCGGCGTGGGTGTTATATAAAACAGATACTTTGTTTTTTTTTAAATTTTTTTTTAAATTCTTTCACGAAATTAGTAGCGCTCGACAAAGAAAACTACTTATTATCAGGGAACACTCTTTGAAAACAATCCACGCACTTTCACACGAAATGTTGCCATCAAAGAACTTTTAAATTAAATCTAAACTGACATAATTCTCGCCGTGTGTACGTTGGTCACAGCTGAGGTATGCAACCGTGTTGAAAAATTGTATTGTTTCCATTATATATACTCTCTCGAAAATAGTTACAATCAACAAAGAAAAGCGTTCAAATGACGGTGTTCATGAACAGTTTGATTACACTGTATAATGGAAAGAAACCAAAAACACTCTATAAGAATGTACTTCTATCTGCTCATCCGGGAACGGAAACAGCACACTATAATTAAAAACTCGTCAAGTTTGACGGGTTATTGCTAGTTTATTGATAAGTGTTGATGTCGTCTTGCTCCCAGTGGTTCCCAGTGGTCTCTAAAGAAACAAAGAAAGAATGGGCCTACTGTACCATCAGGCGACTAAAGGAAGGTTGTGAATGGGTCTGCTCACCCGTGTGTTACCGGGGCCCCAAAGGGGAGAATAGTAACACTATACCCTACCAGACATGTCGTAAAAAGTCCCTAAGGAGTTTTTGGCATGAGGCTGGTTACCCTATTCCAGGGGTCGGCAACCTATTTAAATTATATAAATTGACCAAATCTAGGTCACGTCAAATTTATATATCAATACCCTTTAGCTCCCCAAGGAGCATAGGCCTTCAACAAACACATGCCAAGTCTTCCTGTCCTGTGCCATCCGCTCAAGTTCTTTCCATGTTTTCCTCATCATTTTCACCTCTGTATCTAGTACTCTTCTCCATGTGTTTTTGGTCTACCTCTGCCTCTCTTTCCCTGTGGATCCTAGAATAAGGAGAACCTTGTAATGCTATCAACAGGTTTCATCAATGTGTGTCCTATCCATCGTCAGCGTCTTCTTCTCAACTCTTGTTCCACTGGCACTTGTCTGGTTCTTGTCATCAATTCCTCATTTGTGACTTTGTCATACCATTTCAGTCCTTCTATTCTATGCAAGCACCCGTTTATAAAAGTCTGTAGCTTTTTGGTTGTTGTTTTTGTTGCTCTCCATGTCTCACAGCCATACAATAGGACTGACTTGACATTTGAGATGAAGATTATTATTTTCGTGTTGGACTTGATTTCTCTTGTTCTCCATATGTTTCCCAATGCAATGAAAGCTCCTCTTGCTTTTTGTATTCTTATTTTGATATCATTGTCTGTCCTTCCAACTCTGTTTACCCGACAGCTATGTTCAGCTGAAGAAATTTGCATTTGGGCTTCTTGCAATTTTTGGATCAACATATTTTTGTGAACAATTATTTTCCAACATGAATTATATCAAAAGCCAATTGACTCTTGAGTCTCCGGTCATGCTTTAAAATGAAAACAACAGATTATTCACCAAATATTGACCGACTTTGCAAGGAAATCCAACAGCAAAAGTCTCATTAAATGTCCTTACTTTTCATTAGGAAGTTGAGGGGAACTGCGGTAAGACATGGAGTACAATGGGTGGGTTTGAAAAAAATCGAAAAAAGGTGATTCGTCTTACGAGGACAAAAGACAAAGAAAGTAGTCTACGTTACGGCCACAAGGCCTTCGTCAGGAAAAGAAAGAAAGTGAAGGCTAGATAGGAGACATAAGAACTTAAAGAAATATAAACATAAAAATAAATAAAAATAATAATAATAATAAAAATAAAATCTAGGTACTAAAATGGCTAAAATGGTAAATGTTACAAACATACCATTTGCCCGTTCCTTCCGAAAAGTGGGTGAAATGTGTTCACCATAGTCACGACTTGCACGCGAAAAGCAAATTTCAGCAATGTTATTAACAGGCTTTGCCATAGGAAGCATTTTCAAACATGCATTATTTCCCTTTCCACCACATACATTTGATTGACGTTGGAGGTACACACACGTAACACAGATTTGATTTATTGTCAGATTAATAAACATTGTTTAAGCATGCAACAAAATGCAGCAAAACTTTTTTGACTGAGTGTTCAGGTTTTAAAAAAAAACAGCTTAGTTGAAATGACCTAAAAATTGAAAGTGGCCTTTAACTTTTTTTTAGCAGTATATATATATATATATTGAATGAGAGATACCATGTGATTTTTTTTTCTCATACGGCTCTTCAGTTTTTTTAAAATGGAGACAAAATTAAATATTTGGCTCTTTGTCATGGAAAGGTTGCCGACCCCTGCCCTATCTTGTAAAACATTTTCCCACAAAAACTTCAACAAACAATACGGATAAGTCAAATGCAGAATATAAATCAATTCAGCCATCCAAGACAGAAGAAGGTCCTCTAGAAAGGAGGCTCATGAAGCAACCCAGAGAAAGAAGAAAGGAGGCTCATGAAGCAACCCAGAGAAAGAAGAAAGGAGGCTCATGAAGCAACCCAGAGAAAGAAGAAAGGAATCTGGGTTGCCGACTAAGTGAGAATAATGAGGAAGACTAGGAAAGAACGTGTGTCGTGAAATTCTACATCCACATATATAAATTAAAAGGTACATGTAAAGCCTAACACATAAATTCAATAAAAGGAAAGAGAAATGGTTAAAGACCCGTGCTTTCCAATAGCGTACGCCTGTGTTAATAGAACGTCATGCTAGTTGAACAATAAAAACCCCTTTTTATGCTTCGTCTGCATAGTCTCACGCTTTCACGTTGATAGTAAAGCCTACTGCATCAATACACGCTTTCTACAATAAAACGTGTACTGCATTTCTAAGAAAACCTTGAGATACGCAAGCTGATTAATGACCTAAATTAATACTAGCATTAATTACACTACGTTAACATAAACGGAAGGACAGATGGAATTAGGATAGAGAGAGGGAGGGCTGAAAGCAGGAACGCATGCAACCCTAACACGCGTCTCGCGATACAAAATTAATGCCATCACACGCGAAAGGCATGAGGCACTAACCAACTTTTTTCAGATAGACAGTGATAAAAAACACTACCCATACGAGAGTTAGGTTTAAAAACCTGAAAAATGCTTATTAGGAAATATGACATTATACTGGTTTACGTTTGAAAGCCTGACAGTACCTAGACACCACATCGTATCGAAGTGAACGGGAGGTAGAAGAAAATGCATATTTTGAACGCAGCCCCTTAGCCCCATAAAACTTATATAGTTGGGTTCCTTAGGACTTGCTGACAAAGAATATGTTAAGTGTTACGCAAATAGTCTAGGAATTAACAAATTATAGCCAAAAGAAAATAGTGAGGGTGTCAGACAACACCAAATAATAATCGCACAGTGGCATGTTTTGGAACCACTATTTTACGGGAAATAGGCCACCAACACGATTAGTCGGGCTACAAATACTAATTCTTTGTTGTTAGGGAAACGTGAGTAGGAGTACCTTTTTTGAAAAGCTGTGTAAACATGGCCCGATTGGTTAGACCCGCCAATATAGTCAATTAGGAGCGTCAGTTCAGTGCCACATGTTAAAATAAACTTACTCAGAAACAGTGCGTTGAGAGCCAGATCATATTTTTCTAAATTAAAGTCTGGGACAGAGGCAGATCGGAATTTGTGCCATTATTCATCGCCAGTCAACGTATCTGTGTATTATTTCCATGAATTGTGGTAAGCTTGACATATTTGATATCTTTTTAATGAAAATTGAATGTAAATTGATAATTTATGTCTGTATATGTGTGTGGTTCAGTAGCGAACATGAGGCAAGGCCTATATAGTGCTCCAACCTGAACAGAAGGTGTCGGAGAAAAGTAAAACTGCATGGAATTGCCAAACAGTACACTGACACCTATCTTATTGACTAGAAAGAACTAATGCTGGAATTGCAGAGGCGTAGTAACCATTAGGGAGGAGTATACTGGTGTAAATTGTTTCAGATGAAGCTGGCAGTTGGCCTACCGCTCTGAACTCAGTGTTTGTTATGTATTGTGTTCAGTCTGGAAATAGATTATAAATTAGTTCTGAAATAGGAGGTACAACCTTCTTGTTTCAGGGACCGTGGTCCTATGTTATTGAAGCAGCACCTGGTCTGAGTTTTGCTGAATCCAGAGGCTGACAGCATACTCCTTGGTCCAGATAGCGACCAGTGAGGTGTCTCCAGAACACAGGAAGCAATCGAGCAGAGGAGTCTTTTCCTGCCGTCATCACGAAAGATAAGCTTCTGTGGCCAGAGTAGCTCAACATTATGTGCCCCCTCAAAAATTGACATTTTATTAAACTCAGAGGGGCAATTAATTGGTTCAAATGACAGGAACTGTGAACTTTTCCCAATACTATTTCCAAGATAATCAAACACTTGAAGTCATGATGAAAAACAACAACCAAGCTTGAACAAAACCAGTATTACCTCATATTACTACTGCACAAATTACACACATAGAATAATAACAATAAAATATGTCAATACAAAGATTATATTTATAAACTGTGTACATATTACTTGTAATTACACTTGATTGTGATTCCTGGTTCACTGTGTAGTTGAATCAGGATATCTATTATTGACAGTAATTAATACATATATATATATATTTGAAACTTTACACTTGACTCAGTTAAGATAGTCTTATAGAGTGTTATATGTGTGTGAGTGTCACAGTGGTGTACAGTGTTGTGGAATAAAATAAATTGTTTATCTGTCTGTTGTTGTTATGACTTACACTACATCATTTTCATAACCCTAGACATTTAACGTAGTCATCACTATATTCCAGAATAATTCTGACTGAGGTATAAATGTGGTAGCAAGTAAGGTCATCTGTAATACACTACACTTATTAGATACAGATACCTTCACAGCTGATCTCAGTCAGTACACTAAGTCCCCTATAAATATTTATAACATCCCATTTTACCACAACGTGATCGGATGGCACGTGACTGGAAGGCATGTTTTTGTTGAAGGCCTTTGCTCTTGGGTAGCTAAAGGGTATTGATTGATTGATTGATTGATTGATTGATTGTTGTGGGCTGGCAACTTCATCATGTAAAACAAACTGCCACATAAACCACCGTTACCAGAGCATGTGAATGGTAGGTGCAGTCCTCTACAAGGAGACCGGATGCAGTGATAGCTCCATGCTTCGCAAACAGCGCAAAGGAAAATGATGATAACGTCGAATTTGTATTTTCTAATACGCGTAGATGTCTTCAAACTATAAGTGCTATAAGTGCTATAAGTGCTATAAGTTGGAAGATAACATAAAAAAATGGACAGGAAAGAGTCTATGAGAGTGCACCATCAAGACAAGAGACAGAAGACGTTGGAGATCTATTGCAGCTGACCTTCGATGTGAAGCTGGCACCTGATGAGGATGTAGATGTCTTGTATATATTTAGGTACACGAGAAAATATAAGTTTGAAACTCACTTGTCCAAAATAAGTTTGAAACTCACTTGTCCAAAATAAGTTTGAAACTCACTTGTCCAAAATAGGTTTGAAACTCACTTGTCCAAAATAGTGTTATCTCTATTAACATTAACATTTTAAACGGAATCAAAAGTAGCAGTTCATTTTTGTGATGTGTTCCTGCAGACATTGGATACCACCTTTGACCATGCCAGTCCAAGTTTCCAGACTATCAAAGACATCAACAGTCTTTTCAATGACACATTTGGAACAGGGACTGCACGCCATATGGACTTCCTGCCGTGGTTAAGCAAACTGCGATATTATAAGTACTCCCAGCGCTTACAGACAGCATTGAAACTTAGAGACGAGTTCTGGGATCAGGAACTACTACGTCTGAAGGTATGAAATCATCATCATCATCATCATTATCATCATCATCATTATCACTTCCATTTTTGCTGCTTATGGAACATGAAACCACCAGAACTCTTCCCTCTGTTATGGTCTTCTATTATGGTCTTCTATTATGGTCTTCTATTATGGTCTTCAGAAAGGTGTTATGTCTTTTTACATGGCTAAATTATTTTTGCTGTCTAATTTTGATCTCCTTCAGTAATTCTCTTTTCATTACTGAGTATTCGAGGACGTATTTATTTGTTTTCTTCTCTTTCCATGAGACACGCCTTATTCTTCTATATACCCACATCTCAAATGCCTGAGTTCTTTCTTCCAGTGTTTTGTTCATTGTCCATATTTTTGTGCCATACAGTAATTATATATATATATATATATATATATATATATATATATATATATATATATATATATATATATATATATATATATATATATATATATATATATATATATATATATATATATATATATATATATATATATATATATATATATATACTTTATTATTTGATGATTATCGGTTTGAATCTGTGAAATAGTCAGTGAAACATATATCACAAAATGAGGTTGGGGGTTAAAACAAAGGCTAATTAAAGTCGAACTGCCTCGAAACAGTAAATACAGTTACTTGAGACAGGAAGGCTACAAGAACAATACGTGTTAAAGAATAAACAAAGTGACAATCCTTTGTTCTCGTAATATTTCAGGAGAGGGGAGAGTTCGAGTGCATAGTACAAAGATTTCTGTCCTTGACTTCTGACCCTAAAGGTGTGGAGATGGGCATTGCGGAAATAACTGCCAAAGAAGTCTTCACTAATCTTATTTTAGCAGGTGAGTGTTGATTCAGCTTTTATGTGATTGTGTTGCCTTGGCAACCGTCTATTATAATTTTTTTCTCATTTCTTAAGTTACTTTGTTTTGTTTTTCTTTTTTTATACTACTGTTGATTCTCTACTTCCCTGCTGTTGATTCTTTACTATGATACTGTTGATTTTTTTGTTATACTACTGTTGATACTTTCCTACACGACTGTAGTCTATCATGCTAGTGTTCATTCTCAACTATAGTACTACTGATTCTTTACGACACTACTATTGATTCTGTACTATACTACTGTTGTATCTTTATTATATCCCTGTTGATTCTCTACTATACGACTGTGGATGCTTGATTATACATACTACTGATGATTCTCTTCTATACTGCTACTGCTGATTCTCTACTAAGCTACTGTGGTTCTTTACTGCACTGTTGTTGATTCTCCATTATACGACTGCTAGATCCAGTGGTACTGCTAGTTCTGTTACATTTACTAAGGGTGCTGTAACTACTACTGCTGCTATTACTACTGATGTCACTACTACTGTTGCTGCTGCTACTACTACTATAGCTACAACTGCGATAACTTCTCACTTCTGTTACTTAGACTATTATTTCTGCTCTTTCAACGTCTGCTACTTTTACTTCCATTAATACTGCTACTGCTATTACTTTTGCTGTTACTGCTGTTGCAACCAATCGTGCTGCTACTTAAGCTACCGTCGCTGGCGCTATACTACTGCTATTGTCGCTGCAGTTAGTACTCCTGCTGCTATAAATATGCTGCTTGTGCACCTACTACTGCTGCCACTGCAATTTTTGCCACCAGTACGACTGTCTCTGTTGCTTCTATTAGTACTGTTGCTATGACTACTAATGCTGCTACTACTGCTATTACCAATTCTGCTTCTACTACTGCTGTTATCACCACTACTGCTGCTACTACCACTACTACTGCTGCTGCTGCTACCGCAACAACAACAACAACTAATACTACTACTACTACTACTACTACTACTACTACTACTACTGCTGCTGCTGCTGCTGCTGCTGCTGCTGCCATTACTGCTGCTACTGTTACTTTTTGCTACTATTGCTGCTACAGTTACTGCTACTACTACTGCTGCTGCTACAGTTGCCTGATGTACTAAGGTTTTCCTCTTTTTATCTTAATTGCTACAAGACTAATTAACTCACCTGGTACTTAACAAATTACTTGATAATTTTTTTTACCCGCAGGCACAGACACAACAGCGACCTCTCTAACCTGTCTCTTATTAGTGCTCCTCCACCATCCTGACATTCAGGAAAAAATGTGGACGGAGCTTCACTGTCACGTGGGTGAAAGCAGATTGGCTACATTGTCGGACCGAACCAAGATGCCTTATGTTCAGGCGATTCTGCTGGAACTTCTACGATACATATCTCACGTGCCACTGGCTGTTCCACACTATACCACGTGTGATACCAGCGTGATGGGAATTTCTGTACCAAAGGATATGACAGTGAGTACGAGAATCACTTATGCAGTTGGGCCTCCTCTGAAAGAAGCTTGCACCAAATTTAATTCATATGCTTCATGCCTCTATAATCGTCTGTCAATACATGCTTGGTACAGTTCCGTAATTGTCTGTTACAACATGCTTGGTATGGCGACAGTGGATATTCTCCCTTTCTCTTCACAACTTTTGTGGTGTGTTTGTTTGTACCTGATAAAGACGATGTAGTGGCAACGTGGGCTATTTATTTCTTAACTAACCTAATAAAACAGACAGGACCTATTTCGTTTACCTCACCATTAATTATAATCTTACTGCAGTACTCCTCATTTTCCCATGACACCGTACAACATTACTAAAGCTTATCTGGTTATTATGAGTACATTGCAAAAAATAAAACATATATAAAAAATAAAATGAACTAATGAATAAAAAATCTTGGTGAAAATCCCAAATTGAGAATCTCGTACTAGAAAAAGTTCTCTTCTCTGTTGTTAGATAGGATATTTTTTTTTTAATGGTCATGATTTTTTCCTTTCGATCCTCAAGAAGCTTGCAAGAAGCATACATTGAAGCATTTATATTCACTTACAGTAGTGGTTTTTGTAGATATTTGTTTTTCACGATGAGGTTTCTAACCCCATGAACAACCTAATATTAGTCACTTTAAAGCCATGCTGGAGAGAGCGTGAGTATAGTTAGTAAAGGTCGTCCCATAACAGATACTGCCATAGGAGAGTGAAGTGTTAGAGACTTCACTATACTAGGTCCAGCTTTGAAAGGTGACGTACCATTTGCCTTCATCGCTGCCTTCCTTAACTCAAGAGCACAGTCAGATACCCATTTACACCTAGGTAGAGCATCGTTATTTGTCTCCTCAGTAACCAATGTGAACTACGCGGGGCATATTTTATTATAGAAGAACCTTATTGTGCAGAGTGCCTGCAAGATTATACTAAAGGACATGAAAGCTATGAAAGTGTACTAGGAATGCACATATCTGGTATTAGCTACTGAGATCAGCATGGGCGTGTTGAGAGATGATTTGTGAGGAATTTAAACAGGGCAAAAGCAAAGGTAGGTAAATGATGAAGTCTTAAATATGAAAATCAAAGGGAAAAATAATAATTGATATCATCTGAAGTTGTTCATTCTTCTTCTTTTTCTTTCACCTTTCAACTCCTAAGGAGCATAGGCCATCAACAAATTAATGCCAAGTCTTCCTGTCACGTGTCATCAGCTCAAGGTATTTCCATGTCTTATTCATGCCCACCATGTCTGTCTCCAGTTCTCTTCTCCATGTGTGTCTTTGGTCTTTCTCTACCTCTCTTACCCTGGGGATTCCCGAACAGGGTTTGTCTAGTAATGCTATCAACAAGTTTTCTCAATGTGTGTCCTATACATCTCCAGCATCTTCTTCTCAGTTCTTTTTCCACTGTTACTTGTCTAGTTCTTGTCATCAGTTATAATAATAATCATAATAATAATAATAATAATAGCCCCCTTCAGTCATAACTGACTATGGGAATGAGCCCCTGAGGTAGCAGCCCTCAGCTGCTTATTTTCCTGGTGCTCCTTTCGACGTTTTCTCCTCTCTTCTGCTTGTTGTGTGAGTTTCTTTTCGCTCAATTTGAGGTGGCGCCGTAGATAGCATCGGCACTTGGTGCGATCGGCAACTTCATCCTCCAACGTTGCTGGATTGTTATGCCCAGCGCCCTCATGTCTTTCTTGCACACATCTTTGAACCTCAGCTGCGGTTGCCCAACTGTTTTTCTGCCATCTGCTAGTTGGCCATATAATACATCCTTTGGGATTCGACCATGTTCCATGCGGCGGACATGGCCAAGCCAACGTAGACTTTGCTGTCTAAGCAGTGTATACATGCTTTGAAAGCCAGCACGTGACAACACCTCGACATTTGTAACTTTATTTGTCATCAGTTATAAATGAATATACAAGAAGACGAAGATGGTTGTACACAGCTCCACCTATGTCCCAGTCTTGACATATGGATGCGAGTCATGGGCAATGACTACAACCCACAAAAGCCAGCTCCAAACCTCAGAAATGAGGTATCTGAGGAAGGTGGTTGAAGTAACAAGAAGAGACATGGTCCGCAACCAGACGATACGTCAAGGCCTAAAAACCCAACCTCTGCAGATCCAAGTAGAACAGTCCCAACTGAGATGGTTTGGCCATATCTGCAGAATGGGAAAAGATCGGCTACTATGGCAAGCATGGGAAACTAAGAGCCAGGGATCCAGACCTCCAGGACGACCCAAAAATCTGCTAGGAGGACAACATTAGACTATCTTTGAAGGACCGAGGACTAGAATGGAACCAAGCCCGGAGGAAGATCGCCGATATAATATTATGGCGCTCTCTCTTACAAACCTCTACACCTCACGGTAGAAGAAGAACGACCAATTAAGTAAGTAAGTATAAATGAAGAATGTAATGATACATATAAAATGCACAAGTCCTGAGTGAACTCACACACTTCATCCGTTCTATTTTTATATTTTTTTACTTTTTTTTTTTTAAAGTCAAACTTGTAAATGGGTTCCTGAGACTGCTATAGAGTTACGGGAAGGCAATCGCAGCGAGGAAGCGAACTGGTCACCGAATCTCATAAATCTAAGACCTAGTCTCTAACACTCTACGGCAGTATATACTATAAGACCATCTTTACTGTTACCTTTGTTTATTTCTCACACACTTACTTCCGGATTCGAAATGTGGTAGCGTCACGCTCTCGTCTACCCAATCGTAAATGTGTACCTGGCTATACTCTTGAGTTAGGGAAGGCAAAGACAGCGGAGAAGGAAACTGGTCACCAATGTCATAAAGCTGGACCTAGCATAAAGTCTCTAACACTTCACTCCCTTACGGCACTATCTGTAATGGTGTACTATCTGTAATGGCACTATCTGTAATGGTACTATCTGTAATGGTACTATCTGTAATGGCACTATCTGTAATGGTACTATCTGTAATGGTACTATCTGTAATGGTACTATCTGTAATGGTACTATCTGTAATGGCACTATCTGTAATGGTACTAACTTTCGTTTTGTTTTTATTAAAAACAGGTTTGGTTTGGTTTTAAAGACAATCTTGATTGCAAACGGACAACTACATCATTGCTCCACTCTCTTCCCTTAGATCACACAAGGAGGATCTCATCACAGTGCACGAACTCCGTAGCACCGGCTAGAATCTCATTGTGTATATATAGGAATCACACATTCTATAAATATTTTTGCGGTGGGTAGGTTTTTGCCAGGGCAGTGGCTTTATGGCCTACTCTACGTTTTTCACCTGCCGTGGGATTTTTAACGTGCGCAACGTGGACACGAATCCTCCATTTTTTTTCGCCTTTTTCCGAGAAGACTAGACATCCGATCTCACTACCCATGAGATCAAGGAGGAGAATAACATAATTAGGAACAATGGTTTCTGAAAAAAATTTCTATAAACTATATTTCCTCTACTGGGAATTGAACCCGGCACCTTTAGAGTTTTCCATTTTAGAATTAAAAAAAGAAAAAATTAAAGTCATTCATACTTTCTTTAAATTATCAAAATGTGTAGTTGTTATTTCTGTGGTTGTTTCCCCTTTATTAAGGTGTACATAAATCTATGGTCAGTACATCATGACCCACGTGACTGGCCAGATCCCTGGACATTCAAGCCAGACAGGTTTCTAGATGACAGAGGACAGCTTTTACCACCTAGCCACCCAGTCAGGAGAAAGTAAGCGAAATAATTAATATTGTAAAAATAGTCATCATCAACAACAGAGCTTCTTAAACTGTGGATTGTACAGGGCTACTGAAAATCACTTCTTATTTTTGAACGTTTATATCCTTACTTGTATCCACTGGATATACGTGAAACAAAAGTCAAAACAACTAGAAATAACTGGCAATTAACAAATAAGTTTCATTTATTTGTTATTTATATTCACAGAAACAAAATCAATTCTAAAATGGTCAATACACAGACGTCACAAGAGACCACAAACATTTCTGCTCGCTGTGAAATCACATGTTGAACAAATCGAATCTTATGTTGAGTTGAAATGTTAATGTGATGTAACAATCTGTGCATTAAAAAAGTAATTAATTGTCTTAATTTCGATGTTTGTTTCATAAAAAATTAATTGTAAAGGAGTGAAAATGTAACAGTTTAAACATATTTAAACACATACAATCATCGTGTAAAAGGTCGGTGTACATAACCTCAAATTTAAAATGTAAAATTTTTAATTATGCGTTTATGTACATTTTTTTTTCTTCACAAGAAGAGGTCCGTATCCTTCCCTGGACAATCAAAGGGGTTCATGACACAAGAAAGGTTAAGATGCCATGATCCAGCCAGAATACGTCCTCTTGCCCTACGTAACCGGTTGCCTCCTCTTGCAGTGATGGTCCAACAATGGCCAAAACCTAGAGTATCGATTGTGGGTCTTCAAAGGTATCTACCTTCGCATAAGATTACTCTTGGCAGAAATGCAGATAGAAGGATTATGATGCTTCTACCTCGAGGGAGTTTTCACAACATATTCAGAAATCAAGAACAATGCTGAATGAATCTTAGCAATGTTAACTTTTTATCTGCCCGCCGTCTTTTGTGAAGGATTTCTCTGTAATTTATTATTAGCTTGCACAAGCCCCCAAATGATCTAACAGTAAAATGCTACTTTATTAGCTCGTTTATCTATGGAAACTACTGGTTCATACGTGTGCACTTCTCTCTGTAATGATTAACTATGAATTTGTAAAAAAAAAAAAACATATAACAAATGTAATGATCAATTATCTTTCAACAAAGGTAAAAAAAAATTATTGATGAGTTAATATTGGTTTCTTCACTGATGTTTCACTGGAAATGTAGGATTAAAGTGTTCATTTTGTTCTGGCCTGATACGTTTCACTTAGCTGTCAGATTGATAAAGCGTTTCTGTCGGCTGCTGACTGCTCCATTGATCTACGTTGTCTGTGGCAAGGGCACGTCTCAAAATACGTAAGTGCTGGGGTAACCGCTGCTGGGGTTAGTTGCGAGTATCTTTACAGGCCGTTAAAGGTAGGCGTCTCGTGTCGACTACAAACTATGAACCACAGATTTGTCTTCCAAACTGGTATTGTAGACTGGTACCACAAACGGTCTTGTAGACACGTACCATGAACTTTAGAGAAAAACAAAGACCTCTGCTAATTTTTATGTTCTATGGTACTAATCAGGCGCTTTCCCGCTGTCTCTTCCAACAACTCTTCTTCTCGGCAATTTTATTCCCTCTGAATATACAGTATAGCTGAGTGGATATGATAACAATTCACCATTCCTTTCAGTTAGTCTGAGCCAAAAGTATGTCTGGACAGCAAAGAATGCAATGGCTTGTGCCTGGGTGAACATGTCTAAGTATACATATAACTTATTAAAAATGATAATAAATGTATACACATGATGTCATCATCATCCACTCCTTGCTCCATTCGGAGTCTGCGGTTACCTCTGCTTTTGGTTCCCCGTGAGAACTAGCACGAAGCAATCACCAGCGCTTTGCTGTGATGGTTCATGAATATATCATTTTCACATGCTGAGATGGCCAGCCTTGTATTGGCTTGTATAACCACCAGGAGTTCAAACATGTCAAATTCAAAGTATAAAATATATGTTACAACTCACCCAATAACTTTTAGGAACTCTAGACTTCTTGCTCAGTTAAATAGTCTTGGCTACTTGATGAAGATGCCTCGAACACGCGTCTGGGTTATTATTTCTATTTAGAATCCCTCTGTGACTTGCGAGTGGTCTTGTAGAATCCGGTGTTTGTATTAATATAGACGATTTTCTACTGATATTTCAACAGATGCTCTAATACTTTTGTCCAGTCCTATAAGTTCAGAATCCTGACTCAATTCTTTCCTGGCTTTGTCTGGTTTGTCTACTCTGACGATCTTGGAATGCAGTGTCGTATGTCTAAAATGTGCTACGTTATATCTCAGCTTTCGGCCCAAGCTTCGATAAGGCGTTTCCGACAAAACTTCCAATCAGAACGAATGTATATTTGCATCCCAAATGTCAGCCAAAAGCATTCAAAGTGCGTGTTTTAATAACTCCCCTCGTGAAATTTTCTGCGTGACTCATACGTTTGTGTAATTCAAACAGTCACTTTCCATATAAGGAGTTGTTATTTCCGTCGATGATCGGTCATGTTCGCTTTTAACACATTTTTAACTCACGTCTTTAAATGTCTCCCAAGATTGAGATTATCTGTACTTATTTTCACGTGTAATTTCGGAGGTCTGAGTACATAGCTTACCAGACACTCCCGATCGCTTGCCTTAACGCCGGAGCGATACAAATCCGTTTGCCTGTCTAGATAGACGTGGTTATGCAACTAAACCCATATTTTAAGTTCGCCTTACCTGGAGTCAATCTGGTTATTATCACGTTTAGTGATTCAATTAATCTTTCGGGATGGTGAGTTATGCCTTCACCTAACACGAATCGAAGTGTGAAAATGTAAACAAATCCAAGCTTGCGCGACACAATATTATGTGCGGAAAAATGCAGAAATAAATGGATCATAAACGAGAGAAAGAAGAAGCGTAAATGGACGCTATAAAAATGTCGTCAAACCCTAGCCTCTTCTGTCAGCTGTGTGTCTAATGTTTGTTTATCGCTATTAACTTTTCTGACCAGTTAAGAGCGGAATAAAAATGGCCAAATCCCCTTTATAATCCTTACATAGATTCGTCGTCATAAAATGTTAAAATTAGTGTCAATAATAAAGAGACTCGTGTAAAAATAGATTGAAGACCAAAAAAGATTTTTTTTAAAAAAATCGCTTTGACTCAGTTTTACAGTTGAATGATAAACTCAAAACATGAGACATTTCAGTGTCTTCCCTTCGTCAACAACATGAAAAAAAAAAACAACAAGATAGCTGAATTTTTCTTAGACTTTGTATTTTTCGTCTTTCTCTCATGTTTGTGAGTGTGGCTGACGAATGGTAGACCAAAAAACGTCCCATGTTTGAGTATATTGTTCTGTTGTATTTTTTGTTATATGTTATTGTGATCATTCCAGTACTTTAGATAATCGCTGTTTTGCAGTTCTTCATATCACTCCATATTTCTCTCAATCTGCCTCGTTTGCCGTTGACCTTCCTCGTTGTCGTCAGGTATTTTAGATCATTCTTTGTTAACAAATTCTTCTTCTTCTTCCTCGTACGCCACTAGGATAAAGATAAAGGATCCCGTTATATGTCCACCGAGGCATGAGAATATGATGTTAGGCCCATAATTTCTTGAACATACGGCACTCTAGGGGTGATGTGATCAATATCACGACGGCTGCTTTTAACCTTCCCAGAGTTGCCCTGGTACTCAATTCATGAGGTTGGGTCGACCTCGGATCCGTTTGCGATATAAAAAATCCCACCTCAACAGTGGGTCGAACCAAGGACTCTTAAGCCAGCGCAGTAACCATTGCGCTACCGCGGCTCTAGACTTCTACACTAATGACTCTAATTAAGGCACTAATCAGCACACGGATCCTGACATCTCCAACCAGTTTTTTTCGTGGAGAGAAATAGGTTTTTGCCATATGCTACTCCGTTTATTGCTGTAATTTGGGCATGACTACAGCAGACGTTCGGCTGTCATGGGGCTGGTGCCGTAGGGGCAGAGATTTGTTGCATCAGTCCTGTACGTGTGTGTAAAGTGCTGTATATATCTTCTGTAAAGCTCCACTATCAATCACTGTAACATGTTGTTTGTGGTGTCACTACTGTATATGTCCATTGTAGTGTACAGAGTTGTTGAGATCAGGCATGCTCCAGTCTACCCAGCTGTAAATGGGTAACTCACCCTAGTCCTGAGTTAGGGAAGGCAAAGGCAGCTGTAAGCAGTAGTTTCCCTCTAAGGCTCCAGGGGAAGCAGGCCCCTAAACTTGGTCAATTCAACCGACGCAGGATGGTGTATATATGGAGTAGAAGTGTAGAGTGTGATTAACGCGAATGGTGTACTGTTCGTATTCTAACCAATCTAATCACTCATACACTTGTGTCTACAAGGCACCAATGCAGACTGCTGGAATCTTTGTTTACACAGTTTATTTAGACGCACACACTGGGACATAACGAGTAAATCATGGGTACAGGTTGACACATCAATTTGCAGGCATACATAGTAGATCCCAAGTCATGACACATTCATAAATAATGGGTAGTACATCAATAGCTTCCAATGTCATGATACATAATGGCCGCATCCCCTATCTGACTAAGCGCGTCAGTGAAGGCGGATCGGTAAGTAACTAAAGTTGCTTTATGTTCACAGTTTATATCATATTATGAAACCATGGAAGGGGTTTCTATCAAAATTGAGATCTCCTTGCCACTGTCCGAATAGTAAGATACATGCCCCGTTCTTTGGACAGTGATTCAAAAATATGATGACAGGAATGTAACATGGCCGCCTCCCTGAGTTGTCGCTCACTCACTCACAGGAGGGTATATCTAAGCCAAAGTTAATTTGAAATGTATAAGAATAATTTCTTAAAGTTCCTCCAAACAGTTCTACAGTAATCCAGTTACTTCACGTAGACATAACTGCTATGTGGAAGCCCGTCATCTTCGTCGATACAAACGTGACCCTAGCGTTGCGAAGCACAAAATTCCAGCTAGGTCTAATCGACATGAGATCATCAAAAATAGGGTCTGGAATTACCTGGAGTCCGAATCATACATGGTACCGTACATTAGGAGAGTCTCTAACACAAGCTCTAGTAGAGACACAATCTCCTACAGAAGAAAAACCACTTCGTAAATCATTTTTACTGAAGAATCTACCAGCCCTGGAAAATGCGTAACTGCCATTGTAAACGGTACCTCGGAACTCATCACGACTTGTCAAGACAACTCATACTTCCGCTAGAGCGGCATAACAAGAATATAGTCCTGCCTACCCATCAAAAATATACAATATAGGACTGATTCTACTTGTACTAATAATATGTAATACATATGAATTCAGGCCATAAACATAATAAGCAAATTAATATATTTTCTGGCCCTAACAAATAAGTACGAACATGGGTGTCATATCCATGCGCCGAATCAATATCAAGAACGATTACTCCTATGATCAAAAGTGTAAATCAATCATGAGTTATCTAGCTTTACTATAGACAGCATTTTCATACACAAATGAATGAATGTCTATATCTTTTCCATATTAAATAGCCATATCGATTTTTGTAATATGTGCGTCAAAATATGCACGCAACAGTGTGATATAGATGGTATCTCTCAGTCTGTTGTGTCCAGTGCGTAGCCGGAAAATGGCGACCTGGTATCGCCAAGATAGCTGATCATATGCATCATCAGGAACAAAGAATAGTAACACTGTATCCAACCAATTATGTTGCACAAGGCGACAACAGAGGGTTGGGTATGTGACCGGATATTCCAGATTGTAGAAACTTTACGTCAAAATAATAAACACATACAGAGGACGACGCTGGCCATGGGTAGGACACATTGAAAAAAAACAAAAAAAAAACCAGGTGATAGCATCACAATGAAGTCTTTCTTCTGGAATCCCCAGGATAAGATAGGAAGGAGACAGAAAAACACAAGAAAGAGAAGACATGAGTGTATGTAGCTGTGGCTTATGTAAGCGTAAGTATGACAGACAGTGGAGGATTGGGGTAAATGGGAAGGGGGAGGGAATTTACTTATCTTTATTGTCTCTAAATAAATTGATGAACTGTTTACTTCCAGACTAATGACATTTGGAGCAGGCAGACGTGTTTGTGTCGGTGAAGCTTTGGCCAAAAATAGATTGTTTCTATTTGCTGCAGCGCTAATACAGAACTTTCGCTTTGTGCCATCGGCGGATGACGAGGCTAGTCCGGAACTTCCACCCGTGGATCCTAGAACATATGAAATGGGACTCGTCCTTCATCCAAAACGTTTTAAACTTCGAGCAATACCACGACACTGAGAGATACCATCTTTAAGTCTTTTGTATAAAATTTGGGAGGCAGATTTTACCGTCAGATATTGTAAGTAAGATTTGTTAGGACAATCATTTTTACAGGTTACACAGTAAATAGTTGCCAATTTATATCTTAAGTCGCTTGAACAAGGGAACAGTAGACAAGAGGCATTCATGTTGGCCGATTGTCTATCGATATGCTGCGTTTAGTTCTCAGTTGGAATGTATTATTATTATTGTAATACGGTGTTTACCTTAATGTTTCTCTTTGCCTTAATGTTTCTTGAACATTATTATTTTTGACACAACTCGAAACAGGTTGAGTTTAGGTTAAGGCTAGCTGTTTGATAAAGATCGTAACAGAGTAGGTTTAGAGGGTGAAGGTTACTGTTGAGTTAGTTTTATGGTTGAGTACAGTTTATACTGGTGAAGAGGTAGCTTCAAACGCGAATGGTTAAAATGAACGAATGTCAACAATATTCTTCCAACGAACTTCAACAAGTAGTGAACTGGGCAAGTACTGGCAGTACATAAGTCGGTGATGACTGTACATCGATTTTATTCAACATGACACAGACGGAGTGGACAAGACTAACATCGTCACAGGCGCAAAGATCATACATCAGCATAATGGTAATTACTTTTAAAGTTCCTGAAGATTCTCTACCATAAAGTCCTCTGACTCAAGTGACTAAGGATCACAAACTGTTACCGTATAATATTCTTCTCATTCAAGTCCGTTGACCTTCTCTCAAGGACGTCTATCATGGTAACGTATTCATACTCCAGGATAAAATCTTCCATATCATACTTCACAATCCCATACGTTCTCCAAAACATAACGTTAGATAGCATATAGTTTCAAACAAAGTCATACACGATAATACGAACAGGTTAGAGATTCCAGTTGGCTAACCTCTCCCATTCTATGCCACGCTTCTGGCATTGTTGTAACAGCATATTAAAACATGTGCATAAGGTAATCAATAACTTCTTCCACTCGTAGGAATCCTTCTTCTACGATACAAATCCTAAAGGCAAACGACTCTGTAGATCCATTCTAGGAATAACATCTTCCCGCTAGACTAGTATTAGAGCGGCCTTATAATACAGCTTTAAATAAGAAGTGGGGCGATAACTTACGTGACATTGCTGCTATTGGTTTCGACCTGAAGACCAATACAGATCACTAGAATAAATGGCTTTCCATAAACATGCCATTGAATACAAATATAATATAACAATCATGGACATAAACAAGTTCCATGTTGCCCTTCAAATCATGACGTCAGAAACTACTCAACTAGGTTACCCGTGCGTCCCAAAGCAACACTCACTGCTTCGTGCACGTCAGTGCGCGAATCATTCGACCGCACAAATAATATAACTATATCAAGACTGGTGCGTACATTTGGCAGGACCGAAGACTACCCCCTTAGGTAATAAATGTACGTAACAGCTACCTTATCACCTCCCCTTAAAAAAATTAATTCTATTAATTTTTTTCGAACTAATTACTCGAGAGAGGTGAGTCAAAAACTACAACAAGATATGAAATGCATAAAGTTATATCATATTAAGAAAAGAATATTAAATTGAAATCAATATAACTAAATGACAGTATGCATTAAAGCACACATCCACTATCGACCTACTTTGGAACGATGTGGTAATATACGAAGTAAAACAAGTTGAAAAATGAAAATGAAGAAACCATAAAAAAAAATGATAATAAAATTCAACTAAGTTTTCAAAAAAATTTGAAACATATGATTTCAAAAATGAAAATGAACAGCAACACTGATGATGATCAATGATAAGAGAATCAATAGAACAGAAAATTTTAAAATACAACATGCAAAATGAAACAAAGCATAATTAAACACTTTAAGAAGCAACACACTTACTATTTTCTAACACTAGTAAGTTTGACTAGTTATCTAAAAGTGAGATATCATGTAGTGGGATACGTGAATACACGTATTGCGAGAAACTAATAAAGTTAGTAGATGTGTGATTTATAATCAATCAAATAGATTAAGTTGAATTAATCTAATTTATATATTCCTTAATTACTAACAAATAACTAGTTAACAATATATTCTAAATAATTACAATATCACTATCAATATGTCACTGTTCCGTTACAACTAGTTAGTAATCGACGAGATAATGTTCTCAATGTTCCATACACGATATAATATATTCTCTAACACGTTATGTAGTGTAATATGTTCCATAGGAATAACAAATGTATATTTGTCGCTCTTAACAATGTTGCCATATTAATAAAAAGTTACTGTAGTACCAATGTTACCGTTCTAACAAAACGTTACTACACAAAAAGTCATGTTATAATTCAGAAGTAAGTATATCCTGGAAGTTATACTTGTACGAATAATGCAGATCTATACATAGTCTTTACAGATGTACAATCAATGACACTGTACATAGTTATTCATGTTTCGGTGAGGATGTTTCACCATCTTGAAGTGGTTTAGTTTCGACAAGTTCGCTTGGGCATCTTGATAGACAGTCTGCGAACACATTCTGCACTCCAGGAATAGCTCGTATCTCAAAATGGAACGGTTGAAGCGCTATAGCGTAACGCGCTGACTTTGATGACTTAACGTTCCCTGTATTCAGTGCGGTAAGAGCTTTCTGGTCAGACTCCACCACAAAGTGTGATCCGAGGAGATAACGATCCAGTTTAGTGATTGCCCAGACAAGAGCAAGGAGCTCTTTATCCAGAACGGAATATTTCATCTCGCTCGTTGTGAGCTTTCTGGATACGTACATAACCGGAAATAAGGTGCCTCCGTATTCCTGCATCAAAACTGCCGCAATAGCGTAGGAAGAAGCATCACTGCGAAGAACAAAGGTGAGATCTTTGTTAGGCAACCTTAAAAAAGGCTTATTTGAAAAAAAATTGTTTTATATAGTCTAAAGCCGTTTGGTGATCCTGCGACCACTTTATTACATTAGATGTGCCTTTTTTTAGTAACGAAGAAAGAGGTGCAGTTATAGTAGACAAATGAGGGATGAATTTAGAATAGAACTGTATTAGTCCTAAGAGCGACCTCACTTGTTTTTTTGTCTTAGGTGCTGAGATGTTTAAAATTTTAGAGACGTTACTGTCTTCTGTATACATTAAACCGCGACCTATACGGTGACCAAGAAAGGAGATGTCATGAAAACCGACAAAAGCCTTTGAAGGTTTCGCTGTTAAGTTATAATCCCGTAAGGTAGAAAGTAAAGATTTTAAACCCTGAATATGTTCATCCCAAGAGTCACTGAAAAGACAGATGTCATCTATATAAGTAATGACATCGGGACGATGAGACAATATGCGGCGCATCATGCGTACAAAGGTAGCTGGCGCATTCATTAACCCTGAATGGCATAAAATTCCATTGAAAAAGACCCCGTGGTGTCGAGAAAGCGGTGAATGGCTTTGCTTTAGGAGTGAGTGGCACTTGCCAATATCCCTTTGAAAGGTCAAATTTCGAAAAGAATGTAGCATGAGATAATCTCTCCAATAAGTCATCTAAAAGAGGTAATGGTTCCGCATCGAATTTTGTAACTTTGTTTAATTTCCTGTAATCTACGCAAAGACGTATATTGTTGTCTTTCTTCCTAATGATTACCATGGAAGAAGAATATGGAGATGAAGATGGTTCAATTATATTTAATTGGAGCATCTCATCCAATTCCTTATCAACCTTATCACGAAAGTGTAAAGGAATAGGATATGGGCGAACTCGAATAGGCGTATCGTCAGTCAGAATAATGTCATGTTGGATGACTGACGTATGACCTGGGATGTCAGTGAGGACATCCTCATACGAGTGTAGAATATTAGAGACTTGCTGACGTTGATCAGCCGAAAGAGTAGATGAGATCGTAACATCATTCCATTTCTCAGTGGAATGGAGTGGTACAACTGGTATTGGTAGTTGTACATCATCGAAAGAAGATTCCTCTTCTTGGATGACTGACAAACTAGAATAGTGTTGAATAGGTGGTGTAGGATCGTCAGTTGCCTGAAACACTGACTGTAGATAATCAGGACGTGAGTAATACTCCTTCAACATGTTAATGTGGAAGGTTTTATGTTTACCATTAACATCAACGATGTAGTCGACATCGGATATTCTTGAGATGATCCTGAAAGGACCTCTCCAGGTAATTAAAAGACGATTGTTATGCGTAGGTAGTAAGACAAAAGCTTCATCACCAGGTATGAGCTGGCGAAGACGTCTATACTTGTTTGCAAATAGACGAGCTTTTTCTTTGGCTTGTTCAGATGATGCAGTAGCTAGTCTACAAGCATCTATGATTCTCTTTCTCAGAGAGATCACATACTCATAAGAGGATTGAGTTTCCTCTTCAATATTCTCGTCAACCAATAAGTCGTGGATTAACGACATCGGACCGCGTGGTTGCATGCCAAAAACAAGCTGGAATGGAGAAAACCCCGTTGCTTGATTTTGTACTTCGCGATACGCAAAGAGACAAGCGGGTAGGACCCGATCCCAGTCTTGGGGATGGTCTTGAGTCATCTTACCCAACAACTGCTTAAGTGTCCTATTGAGACGCTCAATTAACCCATTTGACATCGGATGATAAATAGAACTAAGAGATCTGTCTATACCTAATGTCTTCATAACTTGAGACATGGATTCAGAAATGAACTGAACCCCATGATCCGACAAGATTTTCCGTGGAAAACCAATGCGTGAGAAGATTAACATCAATGCCTCTGCTACACTGGCAGATGAAGTGTTCTTGAGAGGGATGGCCTCAGGCCAACGAGTGCACATATCAATGCACGTAAGGATATGAGTATGCCCTCTAGCAGATGGAAGTATCGGACCAATAATGTCAATGGCCATTTTATCAAATGGTCTAATCGGGATGTCCGCAGCTTGAATAGGAGCCGCATGAAATGGACCCCGTACCTTAACTTCCTGACATATCAAACAGGACCGACAATAGAGAGTGATGTCCCTATGGACGCCTGGCCAGTAGAATGCCGAAAGCACTCTGGATTTGGTACGCGAAAAACCCATATGGCCCGCACATTGCGAGTCATGCGCATGTCGTAATATACGAGATCTGATAGAGGATGGGACTAAGATCTGATAACATAAGGATGAATCCTTTTCCCGTATTACTCTAACCAAAATCCCATTTTTAAGTATAAAGTCATGTTTAGATTTTTCAAGTTTGTTGCTTGTATTCTTTTTGTTAACATACTGAAAAATTTTTTTTAATGAATCATCATTCTTTTGCAATGTTGCAAACAACTCCCGTGAAATAGGAGCATCATCATCACAAGTGGTATGAACTGTAGGTTCAATAGGTGTATCATGCGACATATTAGTAGCTTGCGCTCTAGTCACTACTGCATTTGCAGTTTGAATATGTCGCTCTTCCCATTCAGCAATTTGCTGTGGTGAACACTCTTTAATACCATGTATGCGACCAAGTATTAAATCACAAATTGGATTTGGAAGAAGACAAGCCTGGATCTGTCCTGAAAAAAATGGTGTATGAAGTGTTATAATAGCTGTGGGAAATGTTTCCACAGTTCCGCCAAACGTCACACATTTCACAACCCTGCCTGTCGCACAACTAGGGTCGATCAGCGAAGTCCGGACGCCCACAGTGGTACAACCTGAGTCGAATAAAAGAGAGCATGAAATATTGTTAACAAATCCTCTGTTAAACTTAAGAGAGCCCTGTCCCTGGTGTACTGACGCAGGAGTGACTGTGCAGACTGCAGGTAGACTAGGCAAGGTATGTCCGCAACGCAGCGTCGTGATCGCCTTAGGCTGGAAAAGAGTAGAGCATTCTGAACAATCTTTGACTTGGGTACAATCAAGAGAACAACACATAGCATTATGAGTTTCAGCTCCTTTACCCTGTTCAATGTTAGCCTGTGTATCACTAAAAGCAACATTAGAATGTCTACCTGTATTACTCGACGATCTATCTCGTCGGAGCGATCGATTGTGATTTTTATCATTAAAATTGCTACAATTGTCATTTCTGCTAGAGTTAAAATTTGGATGAGTCCGATAATTTGTATAATTAAAGTTATGATGTTCTTTAAAATTTTTATTCCAAGAACCTTGTCTGTTTTGCGGACCCTGAGATTTTGATCTCCAGTTTTGTCTATTATAATGTCCTTGATTATTTTTAAAATAATTGTTACCAAAATCTCGTGATGTGTGAGCTTGGTTCCAAGAAACATTAAATGGAGCAGATTGTTGAAATAGCTTCCCTTTGTAAAAGTTATCATTGTTAACATTGTAATTATTTCCCTTATTGACATACCTATCAGCACTAAAAGAACGATTGCGTGAAAAATTGTTTTGTTGTGCTGCAAAAGCAACAGGCAATTCATTCTTAATCTGTGCATTACTTAGATCCATGGTTGGGTGAGCAGTGCAAAAATTTTTTGCATGTTCTTCTAAATTTTTCATTGATAAAGGTTTCCTTTCGTGTAAAAATGCGAGAAATGTAGGATTTACAGACGAAAGTACCTTATCGCGTATCAGTAAATCGAAGAGACCTTCATACGACTTTTCAATTTTGGATAATTCGATCCATCTTTCTAATGTTAGTCGTATCTGTGACAGAAAATCACTAAAATTTATGCCAGATTGAGGTAGTAATGTATGAAATCTTAAACGATATTCGTCTTCTGTCATTCGGAATTTTTGCAGAAGTGCTGCTCTAAGAGCATTATAGTCATTTTTCTCACCAATGCTGGTGGTATGATAAACTGCTAATGCATCCCCTGTAAGTAATCTGGATAAATATGTACAGTATAGCGCTTTATCCACGTTATAAGACCCACAAGTGGCCTCAAACCTATCTAGGAAGAATATCACGTCATCAGACGGGGGATTAAATTTTGGTAATTTAAGGTGAATTTCCTTAAAATGATCCTGTCTGGATGAAGTTTGGCTTTCAAAAGTTCTCTGAGAATTAGATTCCTGCGTTAACCTAATTCTCTCATATTCTGACTCTGCTAATTTCAGTTCATGCTGTCGTTTTTTTTCATTCTCTTCCATCTCAAGCTGAAGTCGTTTTACATTTTGTTCAGCTATTAATCTCCTCTCTTCCATTTCTTTTTGTTTAACTTCCAATTCCTTTTGTTTATTTTCCATTTCAATTTTAAGTCTTTCTTCAGCCTCCCTTTGCTTCTGTTCTGCCTCTCGCTGAAATCGTTTATCTTCTAATTCAGCGGCCAATCTCATTTTTTTCTCCTCTTCCTCAGCTATAAATTTCCTCTTCTTTTCATGTTCCTCAGCATCAATCCGTTTTTGATCTGCCTCAAATTTCATCTTCTTCTCTTGTTCCTCAGCCTCAATCCGTTTTTGATCTGCCTCAAATTTCAAATTTTCCAAACGTAACTTTTCAGCATCCAATCTTTGAGATTCCAACCTTTGAGATTCTTTATATTCTGTCATAGCAAATGATCTAATCTCTTCCTGAGGTATATTAAGCGCCTTAGCTTGCTTAATAAAATAGTCTAAGGTAGCCATTATTCAATATTATTATGTAATAATACTATTTAAAAGTGTTACTACAACTAGTGGTCTTCGTTCCTGTCCTTAGAACGGTAAAATCAATTTATATAATAGGCAATAATATTTATAATTAATAATGTAATTTATAACATGAAATGATGTGAAAGCAATAACGTGACAGACAATAGCACAATACTGACGCGACACGATAATTAGGACAAATGAAAACGTTCGCAGAAATCCAATGAAAATAATATATGGAACTAAAATGGAATGTCGTAAAGAATTACGATGATAACTGCGATCAAATATTCAACAGGACAATAGACACCACAGTGTAAAAACATATGCTTTGTAAAAAACTGAACGACAGGAAAGGTGAGACGGACAATAATCACATACAAAATACATCCTGAAACTAAGGTACAAGTAAAAATAGCTACCAAAAACAACGATTAAAACTTGACACTACAGCTAAAACAGTCAGGTGTCACAGACTACCAGACACAGTGGACCAAAGATCCTTCTATGCTCACGCATAGGAACATTCCACTGCGGGAAGTCTGCAAAATAATGTCCTACAGAACACTTAAGACGGACCTGTGGTGAAACTGGTATTTTCCCGTCCTAAGTCGCCATTCCCAACCTCGCACGAAGAATACAACACATATAACATGTAACATGTAAAATATAGATATGGACATATCACGGAAGGCACAGCTAAAAGTAATAAAGCGTATAAGGAGAACACGTTATACTTAACTCGCGTGCAGGTAAAAAATCAATGTGCCTCGTCTCCGTGTATGTACGTTTGAGGATAAAATACTTCGTTCTGAGTATTAGACCACAGCTCGCACGTAATAGTGACTAAGAGATGATCCCAAGATGTTGTCGCCTTGAAAGTTCAGATCTTCAGATGATCCTAAGATGTTGTCGCCTTGAAAGTTCAGATCTTCCATTGCTGATACTTGTATAGGGTACGTTTCCTGTGAAATTCTAGATTTCATAAACACACTGGAGCACCAATTACTGTTGAGTTCGTTTTATGGTTGAGTACAGTTTATACTGGTGAAGAGGTAGCTTCAAACGCGAATGGTTAAAATGAACGAATGTCAACAATATTCTTCCAACGAACTTCAACAAGTAGTGAACTGGGCAAGTACTGGCAGTACATAAGTCGGTGATGACTGTACATCGATTTTATTCAACATGACACAGACGGAGTGGACAAGACTAACATCGTCACAGGCGCAAAGATCATACATCAGCATAATGGTAATTACTTTTAAAGTTCCTGAAGATTCTCTACCATAAAGTCCTCTGACTCAAGTGACTAAGGATCACAAAACTGTTACCGTATAATATTCTTCTCATTCAAGTCCGTTGACCTTCTCTCAAGGACGTCTATCATGGTAACGTATTCATACTCCAGGATAAAATCTTCCATATCATACTTCACAATCCCATACGTTCTCCAAAACATAACGTTAGATAGCATATAGTTTCAAACAAAGTCATACACGATAATACGAACAGGTTAGAGATTCCAGTTGGCTAACCTCTCCCATTCTATGCCACGCTTCTGGCATTGTTGTAACAGCATATTAAAACATGTGCATAAGGTAATCAATAACTTCTTCCACTCGTAGGAATCCTTCTTCTACGATACAAATCCTAAAGGCAAACGACTCTGTAGATCCATTCTAGGAATAACATCTTCCCGCTAGACTAGTATTAGAGCGGCCTTATAATACAGCTTTAAATAAGAAGTGGGGCGATAACTTACGTGACATTGCTGCTATTGGTTTCGACCTGAAGACCAATACAGATCACTAGAATAAATGGCTTTCCATAAACATGCCATTGAATACAAATATAATATAACAATCATGGACATAAACAAGTTCCATGTTGCCCTTCAAATCATGACGTCAGAAACTACTCAACTAGGTTACCCGTGCGTCCCAAAGCAACACTCACTGCTTCGTGCACGTCAGTGCGCGAATCATTCGACCGCACAAATAATATAACTATATCAAGACTGGTGCGTACATTTGGCAGGACCGAAGACTACCCCCTTAGGTAATAAATGTACGTAACAGTTACCTTTAGCGCAAATATGGATAACCACTTGGTGAAACAGGGCGGCCTCATGTCTACTATTGCCTGCTTCTACCCTTAATGTATTTAACGTATGACATATAAGAGTAATTTTGTTATCGGTTATGACAGAATCAATCAGTCAAGCATCAGCCTTCATTAGCCAAATTAGAGAGACATAGACTGATGAGATCCTAATATAAATTTAGACAGAAAGAACGTGCAAATCTAACCAAACACAGAATGAAGAAATCAACAAAGAAATAAAACATCTATGTAAAGAAGAGCAAGAAACATTGTTAGAAATGAAGTGTGTACAAATGTAAAATCATCTTTACAGTCAGGACAGATAATCTGTGTATACAAAAATTTCAAGATCTCAAATGTAACAGAGCTTGTGCAATAAATTTTTGTTTAAAATTCAAAGAAGGCACAATCATCACAGACATAGAGAAACAAAAAGAGAAGATGATAAGAGTATATTAATGACATGTACAATCATCATGGACATAGAGAAACAAAAAGAGAAGATGATAAGAGTATATTAAAGACATGTACAATCATCATGGACATAGAGAAACAAAAAAGAGAAGATGATAAGAGTATATTAAAGACATGTACAATCATTATAAGACATGTACAATCATCACAGACATAGAGAAACAAAAAGAGAAGATGATAAGAGTATATTAATGACATGTACAATCATCACAGACATAGAGAAACAAAAAGAGATGATAAGAGTATATTAATGACATGTACAATCATCATGGACATAGAGAAACAAAAAGAGATGATGATAAGAGTATATTAATGACATGTAAAGACATGTACAATCATCATGGACATAGAGAAACAAAAAAGAGAAGATGATAAGAGTATATTAAAGACATGTACAATCATCATGGACATAGAGAAACAAAAAGAGAAGATGATAAGAGTATATTAATGACATGTACAATCATCACAGACATAGAGAAACAAAAAGAGAAGATGATAAGAGTATATTAATGACATGTACAATCATCACAGACATAGAGAAACAAAAAGAGATGATAAGAGTATATTAATGACATAATGAAACAAAAAGAGATGATAAGAGTATATTAATGACATGTACAATCATCATGATAGAGAAAAAAAAGAGAGAGATGATAAGAGTATATTAATGACATGTACAATCATGGACATAATGAAACAAAAATCATGATAAGAGTATATTAATGACATGTACAAAACAAAAAGAGATGATAAGAGTATATTAATGACATGTACAATCATCACAGACATAGAGAAACAAAAAGAGATGATAAGAGTATATTAATGACATGTACAATCATCATGGACATAGAGAAACAAAAAGAGAAGATGATAAGAGTATATTAATGACATGTACAATCATCATGGACATAGGAAAACAAAAAGAGATGATGATAAGAGTATATTAATGACATGTACAATCATCACAGACATAGAGAAACAAAAAGAGAAGATGATAAGAGTATATTAATGACATGTACAATCATCACAGACATAGAGAAACAAAAAGAGATGTTAAGAGTATATTAATGACATGTACAATCATCACGGACATAGAGAAACAAAAAGAGAAGATGATAAGAGTATATTAAAGACATGTACAATCATCATGGACATAGAGAAACAAAAAGAGAAGATGATAAGAGTATATTAATGACATGTACAATCATCATCAGCACTTTTTAGCTCCCCTCGGAGCAAAGGCCTTCACCAAAAACCTGCCAAGCCCTCCTGTGACGTACCAGCAGCTCAAGGTTTTTCCATGCCTTTTGGTGCCTTTCATTTCTACCTCCAGTTCTCTTCTCCATGTGTTTTTTTTTGGGCTCCACCTCTTTTACTATGGGGATTCCAGAACCAGGACTGTCATGTAATACTATCAACAGGTTCCCTCACTGTGTGTATAGTAGCCATGGCCTGGTGTCATCTTCTCATTTCTTATTCCACTGGTCATTGTACAGTGATCAAAGAAATAAATGCTTCTACAATTAACAACTGATTGACCACAAATAATGGCTTGTATGATGATCCAAGAAATATTTTTACAATTAGCAACATTAATGATCGACCAGTAATAATGAAAGACATTATCAATTCATTGAAACACACTGGAAAGACTGCAAGACTAAATAACATCACGGGTGAAATAATTATAACCAGTGGCGTATTCTGTATGTGTGCTGTGCGTGCTGCGCACACCTATGCCCGAAGGAAAATAAAAATTTAATTTATTATTCTATAAAATATTTCTCTTCTAAGTTCTGCTTTCGGACCGCACGCATCAGGATAACGGATTTTCCCGCATATCTAGTTTCAGTTTCCTAGACGCGTTTTATAGTGCAGTTTTTATTGGTTGGTTACAATCGCCCGAAGTCTCTCGGATAATTCCGTCCAAATGCGTGCTGCTTCTTTCGGATTCACGTCTGAAGATTGGTTTGTGTGGATAGGGGTCAATGCCAGATACGTCAATACAATACGAACATGCGTGCGGTGGATTTGCAGCTCTCGAGTTGTAAAAATCGGCTGCGTCCGTCCAGTGTTTTTTGTGATTAATTTTTGTTAGTTAAATAGTAGGCGTACATATTCATTTTAAGTAGCAGCACGCCTAGCTCGCATTACCAGGATTCGCCACTGATTATAACCTTTGATGAATTTAGAGTTCACAAAAATACTTGTCTTCTAAATGTAATTTGTGACAGCGGCAAGATTCGATCTTAGTCAGTATTCATTAAGCTGGCTAAAATGACTGGAATCGTTGAATGTGAACAAATATCGAAATAGTCCTGTGAGTCACATCCCAAAAGTATTCTTAACAATCAGGTATACCCCTCAAAACAATAACGGGGGAGAAATTAATACCAACGTCTTAGGCATCTGCGGCACGTGGTGAAGAATGCTTGGAACTAATTTTTTTTTTTTTTAAATATTGAACGAAGGTACTTTAAATATTTGTAAAGTTTTGAATATGATTTGTTTTATTATATCCTTTCAATGCATATAATTATAGTTTTGATACTGAATTTTAATTGTTACCTCCTTTTTAATGAATGTGATTGTTTCCCTTTGGTGTCACAATGAAGCAATCAAACGACAGAACGTATCAATGCTTGTGTATATGACATTTTATTAACGCTTTCTTCAGTTTATGGTTAAAACAAAAAGAAGTATACTACACCTTGTTTTCAGACTTGATTTAATAAAAAAATATGCAAATGATTTTTACATTCATACACGTATAAGTTCGCTTGTACTCAGAAATAAAAGCTTTATGAAATCATCCATGTTTACCACTTTGGCAACTGTGATGTTCTCTGACAGCATAACATTGAAATTGTATATTAATTAACTGATAATCTTCTTAAGAGTGTGAAACAAAATCAAGAAATCATTGTCAGAGGAATATTGTGAAGTTATTGAAGGAACAGGAATTGCCAATACTGTTTTAATACTGACACCAATTATAGAACTCTCAATGAACGTTGATATGATCTTTACTTATGCTTCCTGACCTACACAAAGCCATTTGATAAAGTAAAACATATAGATATGTCAAAACTCTTGTGTCGGTTGTAAGAGCACACAGCAACGAAAAAAATCGTTATCAGATAGAATGATAGTTTTGTTGGGCCGAGAATTGCAGACAACATAAAGATGTCATCGTTTTGGCAGTTTATTGGTCCTATGTCTCAGTACGATACAACCTTTGTTCTTCTTAAGATCAGTCAAGAGTTTGAAATAGTGTAGAAAGAAAAATTTACTTATTAATAACAAATACGATAGGAGAGAAGGAAAGAAACTGAACTAGGCGAGATCAGAGAAGTTATACGATCAGTATGTACAGGTACCACAGCGGGCTGATCACCCGCTTGCCAGTCACTCTGATTACGGAAACAACAATTAATTTTTTGTTGTACCAATAAACGCCACTAGGCGTAACGGAACAACAGTTAATTTCTTGTTGCCCTAAGGCGCCATTAGGCGTATTGGCCACGGACTGCTTTGTCGGTAAGCGGCTAAGGATGGAAGAAGAAGAAGAAGAAATGTACAGGTACACTAAACGCAAGGTTTAATGCCCAGAGAGAAAGTATGGCACACAGGCATACACAAGCAGACGAAAGTGTGTACATTTACATTTAATACAAGGTTCAATGGCCTGAGAGAAAGTATGGTACACAGGCAGAACAAAGTAAGACATATATACTTAACATAAGGTTCAACTGACATGAGAGAAAGTGTGATAGACATGCGCACACAGACAGCAGAGAGTGAGTACAGGTACACTTTACACAAGGTTGGGAGCCGCGCTGGTGTAATGGCTACGGCGTTGTACTGGCGACCAGGTTTTCATGGTTCAAACCCGGGCGTCAGCGTTTGAAGGAATGTTTACGACCGGAAATTTGACTGAATAACCTGAACGGCTCCTGCACATAAATCCCGTGTGGATGGGAAAGAGCGAAGCTCCTGACCGGGTTGGAAGGAAAGTCCACTGACCCCCCCAGCCTCGCAATGACATGTCATTGGGCCAAAAGAGCTGGAAATCTCGAGTGCCGCTGGTTAGAAAAAAACAAAAAACACAATGTTCAATGACCTAAGAGAAAGTGTAACAAACAGGCATACACAGATAAAACAAATTAAATACAGCCACACTAAACACAAGGTTCAGTGACCTGAGAGAAAGTGTGGCAGACACTTACAAATAAACTACAAAAAAAGTAAGTTCAGTCCCACTTAAGACAACATACGTTGATCTGAGTGTCGCATAGAGATTTATGATCAATAAATTTTCTATATTCTTTTCTTTTCTACCCGTGTCCTCTACTTTATTATCGCTCTTTTATCCTTTTCCTGTTTTTCGCATTCGTTCGTTTGCGAATATATATATTTTCCCATTCTAACGTTTACCTGTTTCTTTTCTCTTACTGAGAACGCATTTTATTACGTCAGATGTCAGTCTCTGCAGGTGAGCGAATAGTGCGAAATTCGTCTCGATAGACATGGGATGGCAGACATATCGTCTAACATTTTCATCTGACATGGCGTCCTTCGGCCAGTTTTTCGGCCTGAGGTGTGGAAAGCGCCAGACATACATCGCCCAGAATAGCCGTATGTCGGAGAAGGCGTTAAGACGCGTATTGACAGGTTATGGCAGGCTTTTGAGTTAATGTGAAGTGTTAGGAGAGGGGGAGATACCGGCGCTATTTCGGATTTCGAAATAACGTGGGATGCTTTGTCTGTTTCATATATCCTAGCAGGAGTTTAAACGTGACTTCATTCTGTTCTCCAAATTTGCAGTAGACAGGTTGTTTCGTGCTAAAGAGAATAAGCTGTATAGCAAAGTCTGAGTTTGTTTCTGAAATTTTGCCGAGCTTCTAGACTACCAATAAATATAAGCGTATCATTCTAAGTTTGTGCGATCACCCGTAGTTCTGTTTGGAGGTAATATTTAATATCTATTGTGTTGAGTGATCTAGTGATAAATCGCTTATTTTCATTTTTCTAGTTAGATTTCTGTGCAGAAGAAATTAATATTAAGTCTGTTATATTCGCTAGTCGACATGTTACAGTGGAAAGCAGAATATATTATAATTTCTAGCTTAAACTCATGCAGCTGTAGATGAATTAAATTAAACTGCGAATAATCAGTCGAGAATATTTTAACTAACTTATAACTGCACTGATTCATCATTGCGTATTGACGAAATACGTATGTATTTCTAATTCATGATGACTGATTTTGTTAATATGACTTATTTCACGGGAATTTTAAATGATAAGACAAGCTCCACGCTTGCAGTTTATAATGTAAGTTATAACCGAGGAATAGTATGTATAAGTATTTTAAATGTTGTTTTCTCTTTATTCAGTGAAACTGGGGTGACCCAACTTTGCCAGCGTTGAGTACTGAGTAGTATCTGTGAAGAACATAAACATTTTTTTTCTTAAAGACTTGGGTGTATAAAGTAAAACCTGTCTGGCATTGCATTGGCATCCAGAACGACAGAGTACCCATTCCATAAACTTTAAGATTTAAATAAAGTAACGGGCCTTTCGCGCCAGATTTAATTCTTCCTGAGAGAAACCTCAAGTACATTTCAGCTCTTGTGGCAAGTAAAATATTACAATCAATAAACATTCCGACGGAGTTGTGACTAGTATGTGGTGTGACCAATAAAATCCTATACTGAGAGAAGGCAGTTACCTGACATTCCTAGTTACTAGAAATCTAAGCTATTGACACAGTTCTCGCTGTTAACGTTCGTGCCTGGACAATTTTAATGTGACAGAACCAGATATCCCTAAATAAGAAATACCAAGGAAACGTTCCCTGGAGAAGCGAATTCAATCTATCTTTTCGGAGCTGGGGTTCCCTTGGCCAATGTCTAACCCTGGAGATTCTGTATGTGCATGTCCTAAAAATTGTTTGTCCAGAAGTTGCTACCAAAGCTGTAAGTACGAACGAAAGCTAGTGATCACGGCTGACTGAACAGAGTGAATGCAGGACTGCGCGATTCTTTTATTGTTGTATTTTGGCACCCAATTTATTTTTTGCTGTCTTAAATTTCTTTATGCAAGTGTTGTTGATAACAATATTTTCCTTAGAATAGATCAGAGAATCAAAGTCTGTTCATACCTGTAAAGGGAAATCTTAGATTCAGTATATGTATCCGTGACTCTTTGGGGCTATCCCTTTTCTTCTAACAGGACTGTGGGCTATACATCGAGGGGAAGGATCATACCAATGGGTCTATCATTCTTGTAGCAATTCTTTGACTTTATGACTATTTGTATATGTTCGATGTAATTTTATATGTTGTGATGGAAGTCTATTATGATAATTAAACTTCACATAAACTTAATCAGTGTGTTGGTCAGCTCGTTCCAAATTATCTATATTTTCATTGTCATAGGTTCACGTCTGCGTGTCTATTGTAGTCACTTATGTGTGTGTGTGTGTATGGGAGGTATATATATATATACTACTATATATTATATTAGATTTGTCTGACTAATCTAACTCTGTTGTAGATGATAGGCTGACTGAGAGAAGCTTCTCGAGTGTAAGAGACAGAATCTACTATATTTCCTCCACCTCACTCGTGAAATCTATTTCTATTTTTTCACCTCCCACTGAGCTATCGCTTATTTCTATGTCTATTCAGAAGGGACCAAACTAAGTCTTAATCACCTATCACAAATCTACGACAAATGAGTTCTCGTCTATCGGGATTTTGAACTTAGAAGAGGCAGACGATACGACAAATAGTGTTTGTTTGTCTAGGAATTGAACTCTTATCGTGAGCAAGCACGACAAATATCAGCTCGTCTGTAGGATTTCTTTCTTTATTCTGAAATAGAGTAAGAGTGTGATTGTCTCGTGGTATTGTGTATCTTTAAAAATAACTATTCCCCTAGACCAACGATCTGTTTATGGGCGTGCTGACCACACAACTAATAATTGGATTTTTTTCCACAGCATTATTGAGCATATACATTTGAGTTACAGGTTGATTTTGTCGGAATATATGTTAATTATTGATTTTGTATTACTAAACGCTGGTAAAGTTGTGATTGTCTAACGATCACTGGGTTTTAAGCAGAAAGGAGTTTGAACTAAGTTAAGGAGTGCGTTTTGGACTATTTCGTCCAGATTAATTGCCTCCCTTACCCGATCTGACTTCAGGGGTGAACTTGTAGTGGACTTAAAAATTAAGGGAATTGTGTTTTTCTCTTTAAAATTTTTGCAATAATTATTTTCTTTCCACTGTAGCAACTTATTTTTTTTTTAGTGAGTAATCTTAACTACCATTTAATTGGCATAGTCGCTAGCAGTTAGAGCTTTTACTTGCCGATTAATAGCAGCGATAGTTATATACTTTATCATAGGAGGAGGTATCCCAGGTTAAAGAATATCATCTTTTTTATTTTGGTATTTTCTCGTAAGTGGTAAGGAACCAGGTTATCTTTTGTCTTACTTCTTTCTCAACAAGTCTCAGTCAGCTATTTACTATGGCAGAAAGGGCGAAACTTAGACAGATGCTCAGGGACGAGGCAAGAGAAGAAGGTTTGGACGGAGACGAAGCGAAAGCTTTTGTCAGGGACGAACTGGACAGATATGATGCGGAGAGAAAAGCAGCCGAAGCTAAGGAAAGAGCAGCCGAAGCTAGAGAACAGAAGAAGATGGATGAGGAAATGGAAATCCGAAGGGCGAACGAAAGAGAGAAGGAGAGACAGCAGGAGGAAAGAGAGAAGGAGAGGGAGGAAAGAGAGAAGGAGAGACAGCATGAGTTGGCTCTTAAAACTCTAAAATTCCAAAGTCGTGGTGCTGCCTCTACCTCCAGCAATGGAGAGTCTTCTCCTCATTCTTCTTTGACTGATCCTTCAAATACTCAATCTCCTCACCTCACCGCTATGTCTTTAGCTCTAGAATCTTTACCTTGTCCTAACGAGAAGATTGACACATACCTGGAACAATTTGAGAAATGGCAACTCTGTACGGTTTAGAGAGGTTGCGTTGGAATATGAAGCTTTCCCAGGCTTTGAAAAGTTCTCCTTATGATGTTTACTCGAAACTAGAAAGCAGCCAACAAGACAACTACGACGTCTTGAAGAAAGCGTTACTGGAGCGCTTTGAAATGAATGCGCGAAAGCTTTTGCAACTGTTTCGTAACAGCAGGAAGGAGAGCTCTGAAACTTGTCAGCAGTTTTCGTCTCGTTTGATGGGATACTCGACAAAGTGCCTTGAGCTTTCACAGCTCCCCTCTACCTATGAAGGTCTTGAGGAATTTGTTATAACCGAACAAATAAAGAACACTTTGTCTGCTGATACCCGGAGATTTCTAGCTGAGCAGGGTGCAGAAAAGCTTGAAGACATCTTGGAAAAGTCCGAGTGTTATCAAAATGCGCTGGCCAAACTGCCGGCCACAAAACGTAAACTGACAGAAGAGCATTTTCGAAAGATATAATCTAGACCAATCTTCTGATGCTTCTAATAAGAATAACCACAGAGAAACTGGACCTCAAAACCCCCCTCCCGAAAAATCCAAGTTCTACAAAAACAAGTACCCCAACCACAGTAAACAGTCTGATCAACCCAACCGTTCTACATGGCAGCGGGGCCAGAAAGAGCAAGGTGACAAAGGGAAAACCCCTGCGCACGGGACATATTATCAGACCGAGCACACCGAGCCTAAACGCATCGGATGCTTATTAACAGTCTCGCAAGGCGGAATTATTTACAGTGATTCCCAACCTGAGGGAGACAGACCCTCAACGCGAGGTACTGTTATTTTGAACGGTTCTCAAACTTTTTGTTTATTTGACACGGGGCTTTCTTTTGATTGCATTGTTGCCAGAAACCTGGTCAAACCCGGCCAAGAGACAGAAGAAACCGTCCAATTTTGTGGAGTCTCTAAGAGTGATGCACCTACAGCGCTTCCCATCGCACTGGTGGAGATCCACTCTGAGTTTGTCAGAGGCGTGATCAAAGCGGCTGTTATGGATGACCCCATCTACCCAGTCATACTTGGCGGTAGATACGTGTTTATTGGGAAACCGGAAGAGCCGATTGTGGCAGCAGTAACTACAAGAGGGCAAACCAAGAAGGAACGGGAGCCTGCGTCTAATTTGATACCTATGGAACTTAAAGAAGCGCAACAAAAGGACCCTACTTTAACACCCTGCTTTAGGAAACTGCCCAAGTCTAAGGAACCCAGACAACACGGGGACATTTTTTCTAAGGATGGCGTACTTTATCGCAGAACGGGCAAGCCTGACCAAGGTTACAACCAGCTCCTAGTACCGAAACAGTACAGAAGCAAATCCTAGAAATGGGGCACTCTCTTCCCTTTAGCGGACATATGGGACAGAACGCCACAAACCAACGGATAACCACTCATTATTGGTGGCCAGGAGTAAATACTGATATTATCAGGTATGTCAAATCCTGTGCCCAGTGCCATCTTGTACCACCCAAGCAACGGACACCCCCAGTTTCCATGGGTGAAATGCCAATAATGGGAACACCATTCGAACGGGTAGTGATCGACATTTTAGGACCCTTCCAAAGGACTAAAAGAAGAAACAGTTTTATCCTCACCTTAGTCGACACATGCACTATGTGGGCCGAAGCTATACCGCTAACATGCACAGATTCGAAGCATGTCGCAGAAGCCCTCGTGCAGATTTTCACTCAGTTGGGATTCCCTCAGCAAGTGTTGATGGATAACGGATCTCCATACCGAAACATGTTAATGGATGAGATCGTTAAGATCTTGAGGGACCAGCACATCTACACTAAGCCTTACACTCTGGCCAGAAGTGGGTTAGTAGAACGTGTTAACGGAAACCTCAACATGATGTTAAGTAAACTGGCACAAGTGAAACCTGAAGATTGGGATCTTTGTATTCCCGCAGCTCTATTTGGCTACAGAGAAACGCCACATACGTCAACAGGATTTCCGCCAGCCACGCTTTTATTCGGCAGACCCATTAAGGGCCCGCTTGAAGCCTTGCTTTGGTCGCTGACAGACCAGAAGGCGGATGAGACAGTTGTCTCAGCAAGTAAATATGTGTCGGATTTAAAGGAAAGGTTGAAACTAGGATGGGACATAGCAACGACTAACTTTAAGCGAGCACGCACAAAGCACGATAACCGATACAGGAAAGTCGCGAAAGAAAGATAATTGGAAGCAGGAGAGAAAGTTTTTGTGTTACTCACTACCGGGAACAACAAACTGAGGATCGGATGGCAAGGGCCTTTTACCGTCCTGAAAAAGATTTCTAAGGCTAACTACCAGATCTCTATCGAAGGAAAGGAGAAGGTTTTCCATTTAAATCTGTTAAAGAGATACTTGGAAAGACCAGTGCCGACCTCCAAACATCTCCTGACGATCGCCAAAATTGACGAAGAGGACGATGGTGGCAGGGAAATTGCACTGCACACACACGAAATCTTTCAAAAATGTCAAAAGCGGCGACACTCTTTCAAGCGCGCACGGAAGACATTCCAGAGAAAGGAAACTTTGGGAGTAGACTTTTGAGTAGGAATTGGAGAGAGACGGAGAGGGGAGATGAGAGGGAAGAGAACAGACACCCTGAAGCTACGGATATAGGAAATTTATCTCCATAGCGTAGACATGGAGTGCTTCCATATCTTAAAGGGGGGACGTTCTGTCGCATAGAGATTTATGATCAATAAATTTTCTATATTCTTTTCTTTTCTACCCGTGTCCTCTACTTTATTATCGCTCTTTTATCCTTTTCCTGTTTTTCGCATTCGTTCGTTTGCGAATATATATATTTTCCCATTCTAACGTTTACCTGTTTCTTTTCTCTTACTGAGAACGCATTTTATTACGTCAGATGTCAGTCTCTGCAGGTGAGCGAATAGTGCGAAATTCGTTTCGATAGACATGGGATGGCAGACATATCGTCTAACATTTTCATCTGACATGGCGTCCTTCGGCCAGTTTTTCGGCCTGAGGTGTGGAAAGCGCCAGACATACATCGCCCAGAATAGCAGTATGTCTGAGAAAGCGTTAAGACGCGTATTGAGAGTTATAGCAGGCTTCTGAGTTAATGTGAAGTGTTAGGAGAGGGGGAGATACCGGCGCTATTTCGGATTTCGAAATAACGTGGGATGCTTTGTCTGTTTCATATATCCTAGCAGGAGTTTAAACGTGACTTCATTCTGTTCTCCAAATTTGCAGTAGACAGGTTGTTTCGTGCTAAAGAGAATAAGCTGTATAGCGAAGTCTGAGTTTGTTTCTGAAATTTTGCCGAGCTTCTAGACTACCAATAAATATAAGCGTATCATTCTAAGTTTGTGCGATCACCCGTAGTTCTGTTTGGAGGTAATATTTAATATCTATTGTGTTGAGTGATCTAGTGATAAATCGCTTATTTTCATTTTTCTAGTTAGATTTCTGTGCAGAAGAAATTAATATTAAGTCTGTTATATTCACTAGTCGACATGTTACAGTGGAAAGCAGAATATATTATAATTTCTAGCTTAAACTCATGCAGCTGTAGATGAAATAAATTAAACTGCGAATAATCAGTCGAGAATATTTTAACTAACTTATAACTACACTGATTCATCATTGAGTATTGACGAAATATGTATGTATTTCGAATTCATGATGACTGATTTTGTGAATATAACTTATTTCACGGGAATTTTAAATGATAAGACACGCTCCACGCTTGCAGTTTATAATGTAAGTTATAACAGAGGAATAGTATGTATAAGTATTTTAAATGTCGTTTTCTCTTTATTCAGTGAAACTGGGGTGACCCAACTTTGCCAGCGTTGAGTACTGAGTAGTATATGTGAAGAACATAAAAAAAATTTTCTTAAAGACTTGGGTGTATAAAGTAAAACCTGTCTGGCATTGCATTGGCATCCAGAACGACAGAGTACCCATTCCATAAACTTTAAGATTTAAATAAAGTAACGGGCCTTTCGCGCCAGATTTAATTCTTCCTGGGAGAAACCTCAAGTACATTTCAGCTCTTGTGGCAAGTAAAATATTACAATCAATAAACATTCCGACGGAGTTGTGACTAATGTGTGGTGTGACCAAATAAAATCCCATACTGAGAGAAGGCAGTTACCTGACATTCCTAGTTACTAGAAATCTAAGCTATTGACACTTTGCTCGCTGTTAACGTTCGTGCCTGGACAATTTTAATGTGACAGAACCAGATATCCCTAAATAAGAAATACCAAGGAAACGTTCCCTGGAGAAGCGAATTCAATCTATCTTTTTTGGAGCTGGGGTTCCCTTGGCCAATGTCTAACCCTGGAGATTCTGAATGTGCATGTCCTAAAAATTGTTTGTCCAGAAGTTGCTACCAAAGCTGTAAGTACGAACGAAAGCTAGTGATCACGGCTGACTGAACAGAGTGAATGCAGGACTGAGCGATTCTTTTATTGTTGTATTTTGGCACCCAATTTATTTTTTGCTGTCTTAAATTTCTTTATGCAAGTGTTGTTGCTAACAATATTTTTCTTAGGATAGATCAGAGAATCAAAGTCTGTTCATACCTTTAAAGGGAAATCTTAGATTCAGTATATGTATCCGTGACTCTTTGGGGACTATCCCTTTTCTTCTAACAGGACTGTGGGCTATACATCGAGGGGAAGGATCATACCAATGGGTCTATCATTCTTGTAGCAATTCTTTGACTTTATGACTATTTGTATATGTTCGATGTAATTTTATATGTTGTGATGGAAGTCTATTATGATAATTAAACTTCACATAAACCTAATCAGTGTGTTGGTCAGCTCGTTCCAAATTATCTATATTTTCATTGTCATAGGTTCACGTCTGTGTGTCTATTGTAGTCACTTATGTGTGTGTGTATAGGAGGTATATATATACTACTATATATTATATTAGATTTGTCTGACTAATCTAACTCTGTTGTAGATGATAGGCTGACTGAGAGAAGCTTCTCGAGTGTAAGAGACAGAATCTACTATATTTCCTCCACCTCACTCGTGAAATCTATTTCTATTTTTTCACCTCCCACTGAGATATCGCTTATTTCTATGTCTATTCAGAAGGGAGCAAACTAAGTCTTAATCACCTATCACAAATCTACGACACTGAGAAAAAAATATGGCAGGCAGACATACACAGACGTAACAAAGTACGTCTAGTCACGCGTAACATATAATTCGGTGACTTGAGAGAAAGTATGGCAGACTGGCATACAAAGATGAAACAAAGTAACTACAGTTATTTAAAAAAAAAAAAAAAAAGATCTGGTGACTTGAGAGAGAGAGAGAGAAAGAAGTATGGCATAGTGGCAAAGGCATGCAAGTATAGACAGAACAAAATAGTACAGTAATATTTTAGGAGAGTTATCTACCCTTCCGAAATGGAGGTGAAATTCTTTTCTGACCTTAGACGCCGGAAGAAAAACCTCAGGAATGTGTATATTTCGATGGATAATACCATGCTATGTTAAATTATAGAATAAAAGATACATCAGAGTATCTAGTGGTGTAGATATTCTCCGATAACCGACCTCGAAACCCTCGAATCGGTCGGTCGGTTAGGAGGGTTGATCAGAGAATTAACAAGTCACTATCGTAAAACAAGCGATTGTTATCGAAACAGAACCAGGCTCGACAGTGTACATGACAGTGAACATGACTCATTCTAATATTTAACACAAGGTTCAATAACTTTGTAGCATGGTAAACAGACAAACGCATGCACGCTCTTACAGAGCAAAATAACTAACAAGGATTACAGGATTAAAAATATGTTAGAAACACTGGAAAGAACGCCAGACTAGATACTTGTACAGACAAGCAACACAAGAGTTGTTAAAACAAATCATGAGTAGTTAGACGACAAAAAGGCTGCACTAGAGAAAAGAGACAACGTTTAGGAGACATGATCGTCAAACGATATAAAAGACGGACATAAAATGTGACACTAAAATAAGGGAAATCAGGTTTACAAGACATGATTATGAAACAAAATGAGAGATTGTGACATACAGATTCACAGTACAGAATAAAGATAAGGATTAGAGCAACGATAGGCAACCCAGGAACTGTGGAGGTCTACTTTAGAAACACTAACCTCTCTGAAGATCGACCCTAATGAAATAATGTCTGCAGAGTTAGGCGGAAAATCAATTTCAACTTTAGAATTAACAGTTTAAAAATGTCTCAACATTACTCTTCTGGACAAAAGCAATGGCTGCCTCTCTCTCTCTCTCTCTCTCTCTCTCTCTCTCTCTCTCTCTCTCTCTCTCTCTCTCACACACACACACACACCAACACACACACACACACACACACTAGGTTGTTTTTTTTTAAGCCACGTTCCTTTTTTCACAATTAAAATTATAGGTTTTTGGTTCTTTTTTCCCCTCATTCTTGCAAACTTTGATGTAAAAATGGAACTCAACAGTTTACACGCAGAGTTGCGTAGAAACATGTCATAAAACAACCACGATCACAAAACAGTAACATAGAAGATAAGAAGAGTAAAAAGTGTACGAGAAATACAATCAATACAAAAACACCCTCAGGCAGAAACATTGAGACTCCTTCAGATTTAAAACGATGCAACTCTGATGTCTACCAGACATCCTGCTTCCTACAGTTCCATCAACAGAACGGTGGAAAATTCAAGCAAAATATTTTACCGAATGTCCACTTTATTTCAAAGAAAAAAATCACATTCCTGTATTAAGTATTTCACAAATAAAGTGAATTTGTGTGAATATGTTACTTTTGACCGGAAACGCGGAAAAAAGTACCTTTAAAAGAATCTTAAAGTTAGGGAAATTTTGGACTAGTCCTTTCCAAGTGACATTTACATAAGATCCGTCTCCTTGACATTGGTAATCACCAACATATTTTGGTCATTAAAAAAAGACGCAACACTTTGTTGGAAATTATAATGAAAAAGGAAAATATGAAAACAAACGTGCAAGATGAACATAGCGCTATAAATGGAATGATAACATCAAGAGAGAAACAGGAAAGAGCTTATCAGAGTGTACAGTCAAGATAAAAGACAGAAGCTTTTGGAGATCCACTGAAGCCGACCTTAGATGGTAGCTAATCGAAATCTGTACACCAGTTTGTGTGTATTTGGGAGGTATGAGCATTGATAATCTAATCTAACCCACTAGCTCTAAGGATGAAATGCAGAGATGATCTTAGATGATTTTAAACATCAGGCTCAGTTAATATACTGTACTCAGAAATGGAAATTTGTTACAGTGATGAAATTTACAATACAACTTTAAATGCCATAGAAGATTATTTCTATAGAAGCAAAGGAACTGCATACTTTTGGTCTCCCTCAAACTAACCGAACTGAAGGAGGTACAGCAAAGGAAAATACTGGAGTAGATGTGCTGGAGGTGAAATGTAAGGCGGTGGACATCTTTGGCTGTGACAGAATTGTCAATTCACTTTTCCTAGCATTCATGTTTATCGCCGACGTTATTGTTCCACGTCTTATTTTATAACATTAATTATTGTTAATATTCTGTTCCTTCAGTTCTTGTCATCGGGACTTCAGCGACCATCTTTTGCTGATTACGGTAATCAATGACTTTCGTTTAAACCCATATTGACATCTGGGATATGTAGAGACAAGTGTGGTTTACTAATGTGTAACACATTTTCCTACCAGACAGTGCATGGGCGCGCCCGATTAAGAAGGTAAACAACCTTGGGATGACCACAGTCGATTATTTTATCACTTGATAATAGTTATATTTGACCAGTTTGTTGATTGTTGGCTAAACCAAATAAATGACATAACCATTTCCGGAAACGACTAATCGTAGAATTATCCATCTTGAAAGAGGTGGCCTGTTTTAGACTATGAAGTGGTGAGTGTAAACATGACATGTAAAAGACGGAAGCTGACTTACCATATATAGAGAGGTGACTTGTAAACTACACATTTTCTTTGTGGGTGTCACGCAGGATTTTTTTTGTAAGAGGAGGGGGAATATACCCCACCAAAATATACGCAAATTGCATGCTATTAGCTTGGCATTTGATATGCAAAGTTACAACATTTCAGACTGGAGCATTGTCGTATAGTGACAATTTGGATGCGTGCTGAATGTTGCCTCATAATCTAGCGCCTTTTGAGTTTACGGCACAGTGAAATTGAACTCTTCAAGAAGACAGGCAGACACGTCAGAACAAGGAATATGATCAGAATTCCATTTTAATGGACCGGTCAACGTGTTTGAGCATCGGGTGGATGTACAGAACGAAAACTCTACTTTTATTAATACGAATAGCCCGGACTCCTAAGAACCTGAACACTAAGTCATAGTGGAAGTCTATTGTAAAAAAAGCACACCAGACCACGTGTAAGAGGCATCGTAATCACTTTGCCTTAACTATTCCAATGAACCTGAAGTATGTATTCCCAAATATATTTTGTGGTAAGTTGTACATTTTGTAATTCTGTGGTGGATTTGATGTTAATAGATGTTATCTTTCAATGTTTCTAGTGTACTGAATGAGGTCAGCTGTGAAGGTCCCTGATTATAACAAATTTTGGGTTGAGTTATCAGAGTACCTTTCTGCTACCACCTTATGACCTCAATCAGACCTATTCTTGACTAGTATGTATGATAGCTACGTATAATGTCTAGGGTTATGCAAGTGTGTAATGTAGTGTCATTAAAATTACTCCAAATACATTTAAATTCTATCACATATAGATATAATACAGGATCAATACCACAACCACAAACAAACACTCTATTATACAACTTATAGAAGTCTGTGGCTGAAAATTATGTAATATGCTAGATTACAATTTATTTGCCCTGATTCAGAATTTTCTGAGTCAGGACCAACAACAAAATGAAATTTATGGTTTTATTTACATAAATATTAATAATACAATGGATCTTCTGTCCATACAAAGGACTATTATAATCAAATTATATTTAGGTATTTCTCTACACTGGGTGACACTGGTAACTAATGGTGGGGTGGGGTGTTGGCATCATTCCCCCTCTTTATATTAGTATCTTGTGGAAAAGTTATTGACTAATCGAAGATTTTATGTCTCTGTTAATAAAGTCAGTGGATGACCGTTGTAGTGCCGACACATAGGCACTTATCTGTAGGTTGATAGTAGATATGATGCTGACAATTTCCTTTAATTCACTCGAATGACCAGACTGGCACAGTCCCTGGTGTAGTATAGTATAGTAGACCGCTTGGTCCAGTAAAGTTTCAATTCTCTCTCTCTCTCTCTCTCTCTAGTAAAATCACCAGGGTCCTGGTACTACCGTAGCACCAGAACAAAAAAACCTGAAACAAGGTTATGGTTCTGTACAACATATCTACAATATTATTCCACAATCAATACATGGCATAATTCAATAAAAGAAAAGGGTCAGATCTCTCTGACCACCCCATGTCAACCATTTTCTTCTGAGATAACAACTCATACCAGTGCTCCTATTCTTTTCCCTAATGGCTACAACGCCTCTGACACTGCAACAATGATTCTCTCCCATAGAATATTGTGGGTTAGCCTTCCCACTGGTAACTGTGGAAATCATTTTAAGTTATACAACTCATGTCAATTTTTACTGCTTGTGTGCAACACCACAGGCCCTGCATAAGTCTGCTGGGGACCTCTGTACTTAGTCGTAAAGCCTTCCCAAACAAGCAGTATCTCATACACCAAATTTGGTTGTAATAATAAGATTAATAAATTCATTCTTACCACAATTCAAAGAAATATCACAAACATACGTTGACTGGCATTAGCATTAATATGTAAGTTCAGCTTTGCCCCGGTCCAGACTGCCAAGGTTTATTATTTCACTCTAGGCACTGCTGTTCTCAACGCAGCTTGCTTTCAAAAACTTCTGTATCAACTGGCGACAAGCCTTTGAAAGCTTTTGCCAATATTATCAGACCGGCCCAATCAGCAAGGGTCTAGCTTCTCAAATCAAAATAATAATTAAAAAAAACTCCAAACTTCTAGGAGTGAGTCTTCAAAATATAGTTAGCTTTTTTGCCTAACCAATACCCTCCTTCCTATACTCTTCTACCATCCAATCGGATTTGAATCAATCTAATGCCTCTTTTTAAACTGGCGTCCCCCACTAACGTTATGGATAAATGAGCGAGACCACCAGTCTGTCCGCCTTAGCGTTCGTAGACATATAGTATTATTTCAATATCTTGGCTAATAATTAGACTACCATATATATTTAAATATATTATTGCTCAGGGGACCCTAATCTATCTTTATATATGATTTTTATGGCCCTAATATTTGTCGTTTAGATTTTCAGTTTTGTCACTGTTAATCGTCAATTTCAACTTTTCCAAAAGTCGGCCATCTTTCCCCCTCCTTTTCTATCATTTTTTCATTCAAATAAACCAACTAGTTGTGTTACGTCAGAAATACACTACTCGGCGAGAATGGAACACTGTCTGTGTGTTTATGTATTCTGGCTTGTCCAACAGAGAGGTTATAGTATTAGTCCCGCGTGCAGAGCGAAGAGGGGTTTTTGCCAAGCGTTGGTAGTATTGGCGTTAATTATTACTATCGTTTCGTTCTTGCTACTGGAAAATGTCCGAGTTACTACTAATTTAGGCGTTAAAGTTAAAATCGTACGTTAATTCAGACGGTAGGTTGGTGTCACAGTTCTGGCAGATCGTTAATTGTAAGTCTCAAAACCGAAACTAGGAAAGCGGGTTAGATTTTACGGCGAGATCGTTTTATAAGCATTTCCTCTGCACAAAAGGCAGCGCTATACTGGCGTAGAGACGACTTTAAGCAGACACTTACGGTCGGGTTTATTTATTATCTTCTTCTTCTTCTTCCGTCCTTAGCCACCGACCGTCAAAGCAGTCAGTGGCCATTACGCCTAGTGGCGTCTTAGGGCAACAGCAGATCGGTTTTCTTTGCCATTGTTTCCCATCACGCCTATTGGCGTCTTTAGGGCAACGGCAAATCAATCCATTTGCTGTTGTTTCCGTAATCGAAGTGACTGGCAAACGGGTGATCAGCCCGTTGTTTAAAAAATAAAAAAAATTTATTTATTATCATAGGATTAAAATCTTACCGAATTTAGCGATTATTTCACAGATTTTCGCTACAAATTCTATTGTGAAAGAGTGGGCGAGGGATGATGATGGTGGAGTCATATGCGATCGCTTTCTCGCTGCCTATTCACGCTCGCAGCAGACCCGTACATCAATAAAACTCTGATCCAAAGGCAGGGGCTGTATTTATTATTACAACCCTCTCAGTGACACTAAGCAAATAAACGACATTAAACAAACACCAAACAAACACACAGCCAGTGCTCTGCTGCTAATCTGAAACGCAAAACAAAGCACTGATTAGTTAAAATCATAATAGTTAAACCATGAGAAACACCATACTCTCACCTGGCAAACAGCTCGCTCTTCCACGCCACCCGAAACACTCAACTATCACACACACACACACTCGCACCTGTCGTCCAATAAGACTAGTGAGGTGTTGTGCATGAGGCTGGCAATCTCACCATGTAACATAACTTGCTACCAAAACCACTACTGCAAGAGCATATTAATGGTTTGTGCAGGCTTCGCGCGGAGGCCAGCCACATTGGTGGCCCGTGCTCCATAAGGAATGGGAAGAGACATAATTTATCCACTTGGACCCACGTCCTCTCATTAACAATAACATAACACATAACAATAATTAAATACTAATAAAATAGGCATGAAATAATATTAAACGATATGTACAAGCATAACTCTCATTAATGAGAATAACCTCGCAACTGATCCACGTCAGTATTCATCCCTACATGTGAAGCATGCCGTATGCGACGACTCATGAGTATGGAAATCTCATCATATAAATCGCATCGTTGCAGAGACAAACTACTGCCATAGTATATAAATGCTTCATGCAGGCTTCAGTTGGACCCAGCCGCACTGGTGTCTCCATGCTCTGCAAGGAGCAAACTGTGGAACGTTTATGTCTCAAACGTGCTTCACGCACCAAAAGGAGGGGTATCATGTTTACAAGGCATATTAATAACTAAAAATAATACATCACCTAAAAGAAATTTAACACGAAAACTATGTACTGTACACAACCAGGTGTAGCTAACTTCAAATAACACAATAAAACAATTATTGTGAAATAAACTTTAACCTAAACTATCTCTTCCACGTGTCAATTTACCCACTATAAAATAGCATAACATCATTAGGCCTATAGCACGTGGTAACTAAGCGTGTTATTGTCGACTCACATGCGCCATCTTTATGTACAGTACATGATACTTTTCATAAACACGTGGCTCCCGGTTACCATCTTGCCATAACGTTAATACTAGTAGTAGACTGCTATTCTTATTTCTCAGAACTCCTGGATGGTGAGCATGGTAAAGCATCAGAAATGATAAACACTAGCACAGAAGAGAAAACCAATGATGGTGAAGATGACATAAAGATGGAAGAACTGAAGGCAGCACTGGAGAAAATCAAGATGGGCAAAGCAGCAGGGCATGATGGTATAACACCAGAAATGGTTAAGTTCATGGGAGCATCAGGCGACCTATTACTCTTAAGGGTTTTACAGGCAGCGTGGTACAACAAGACCATACCAAAGGATTTGGAGATTGCCATCATAACACCAATTTTCAAAAAGGGTGACAATCGACAGTGTGGAAACCATAGAGGCATATCCCTTCTCAGTGTCCCTGGTAAAATCTACTCTATAATCCTAGAGCAGAGACTCCGACGCCTAGCTGAGCCACAATTGGATGAGGTCCAGTGCGGATTCCGAGCAAACCGAAGTACTCAAGACCTAATCTTCACACTCAGACAGCTGAGTAAAAAGGCCCTTGAGTATAAGAGTGAGATGCATCTTTGTTTCATAGATCTGGAAAAGGCGTTTGACAGGGTCCCCTGGAGCAAACTTTGGGACTGTTTGGCAAGGAAGAATATTCCAGCACCTCTGATTCATGCTATACAGAGCTTCTACAAGTCTTGCAGAAATTATGTGAGGACAGCAAACCATAAGTCAGAAGAGTTCAGGACCACCACTGGGGTAAGACAAGGTGATATCCTATCACCTTACCTCTTCATACTCCTTATGGACGATGTCATCAAGGCATGTAAGGAGAGAACACGAAAGTATTCAGTGGGGTACTGGAAGATGAGACAGGTCTATATTTCGGAGCTGGCATTTGCTGATGATGTTGTCCTGATTGCTAAATCAGAGGCACATCTCCAATCCAACCTGCAAGTCTGGAAGGAAGAGCTGGAGAAGAGAGGGATGGTCATAAGCAGCTCTAAAACAAAATCCATGGTGATATCACGAGAAGAAAGAAGACATCAGATTAAGCTGTGAGAACAGGTCCTGGAGCATGTCGACCACTTTAAATACCTCGGAGCTTTTATAGACCGAAAGGAAGGCATCAAAGAAGAGTTGGCTACTCGAAAACCAGCAGCTGGGAGACTTTTTCAGGCCATAAATCGAGGATTCCTCAGCAAGAGAGAGGTTGGTAAGAAAACGAAGATGGCTGTATACTGCTCCACCTATGTCCCAGTCTTGACATATGGATGCGAGTCATGGGCAATGACTACAACCCATAAAAGCCAGATCCAAACCTCAGAATTAAGGTATCTGAGGAAGGTGGTTGAAGTAACAAGAAGAGACATGGTACCCAACCAGACGATACGTCAAGGCCTTAAATCCTACCCCCTGCAGACCCAAGTAGAACAGTCCCAATTAAGATGGTTTGGCCATGTCTGCAGAATGGGAGAAGATCGGATACCACGACAAGCATGGAAAACAAAGAGCCAAGGATCCAGACCCCGAGGACGACCCAGAGTCCGCTGGGAGGACAACATTAGACAATCTTTGAATGACCGAGGACTAGAATGGAACCAGGCCAGGAGGAAGACAGCCGATAGGATAGTCTGGCGCTCTCTCTTCCAAACCTCTACACCTCAAGGTAGAAGGGGAACGACTAAGTAAGTAAGACTGCTATTCTGCCCGGCCTCGCGAATGAAATAGAATGCTACTAAATTCTCACAGCCGTGATCTGGACTTAGCGTGCCTAATAAAACCTATCCACTAATCTTTCACTTCAAAACTAACTCTAATGTTCTAAAAGAAATGTCCTCACAAACACATTTATCTATTTCATTTAACACGATACCAAATAGATGGCAGACCTACAGCCCTATATTCTTTCTAACACTAAGGATCGAAATGTTGAGGGATAACGTTCTATCTAAATTAACTCACGTGTACGAGGCAATTTCAGATCTCGACTCTGGTGTCTTTTGGGGGACTGGCGAAGAAAGTGTCTTTGCTAGCCAGCGCACTCTTTATATAGGCCGCTAGGCCTAATCACCCACGGTGTAGTGCACGCGCGTAGTAATTGAGCCACAAAAATAACACACGTGATGGATGCTCGTGAAGGAGCGCAAACATAAATATAGAACACAACTATTTCTAGGCTTTGTTGTGGCCCAGTAATATATCTTCCTCCTGAAGATGTTGTGGTAAAAAGGTAGGGAACCACGGCCACAATGGCGATGACATGATGGCGCTATTAAACGACAGACGCCATGGCGATGACAGGATGGCGCTGTTACACTATATTTCGCATGATTGACATGTGGAAATTGCTAGTGGATGACTAAGTCATACGAGACTAGCAACCTAGGCATATAGAATGCCGGTTTCATGAACCACCACTGCAAGAGCTGGTAGCTGCCTTATGCGGGTTTTTTTATGAGCAGGCAGTTGATGGTAATAGAACTGATGTACATACTTATAATATTAACCTTTTCAACCAGTGCATTTGTAAATGTAAACATGTTCAATATAAAAGCAATGGATGTTTTCCTCTCACTGGGATTAAAATTAAAGCTCAGAGAGGGTAAAGTTCTGAGGGAGATAGGATGATGGAATGAAAAATAGAGGACACCTGATTTTGTGTCAGAAAACCCAATACTCAGGAGGGTATTTGTTTCTCTCTTATTTCATGATACTAGTTTGTGATACCAATTGGTGGTACTATCTGTGGAACAAGTGTGTGGTATAAGTGGCCTTCAGTCAAAGCTAGACACGAACAGCAGACGGGTCTTAACAGATGCTGGGCCATCTACGCAATTACCTAACGATTCAACGAGGGGCGTGTTGCGGCCACCAGACGTGACCAGTGACGAGAATGAACCAGTCCATAACCTGCAAAGAAAAAGTATTAGCTAGAGCAGAAACCAATCGACATCTTATTGGCAGCTAAGGACCCACTTAAAACTGCTAAGTGAGCTCGAATAAAAAAACAAATTCCTTATGCTATCCAGATCATCCCTTGTGATGAAATTTTAAAGACTCTATCTAATTCACCCAACCTTTATTTATTTTATATTTTTTAACGATAACTGATTGATAAATTTGTTATTTGTAAATATACAAATTTATAGTTGATTTAATAACTTTTTGATTGAACTGCACCCGTTGTCTCAGTCATTTTAAATACATGCAACAGAGCTATTAAAGCAATATTTTACTGAGTAAATCAGTTGGAGGCTTATCAAAACGAGAAAAATCCTTACTATAGAAGGTCAGGGAAGATAAACAGTTTACACGGCCTGGATCCTATCTGTCGTAGTACTTGATTTCTTTAAATTTCTATGAGGCTACCTAGAATTGAAGCATAATTCTTCAATTCACATCTCTGCGAAGACTAATCTTGAGCAAAGGAAAGACAACTTTGAAGACCTCCTATAAATTCTGATCATATTCCTTATTCTGACTTGTCTGGCTATCTTCTTGACGAGTTCAGTTTCACAGTGCCGTAAACTCAAAAGGCGCTAGATTATGAGGCAACATTCAGCACTCATCCAAATTGCCACTAAACGACAAGGCTCCAGTCAGAAATGTTGTAACTTTGCATATCAAATGCCAAGACAATAGCACGCAATTTGCGTATATTTTGGTGGGGTAAATTCCCCCTCCTCTCAAGAAAATATCCTGCGGGACACCCACAAAGAAAATGTGTAATTTACAAGTCACATCTATATATACGTAAGTCAGCTTCCGTCTGTTACCGGTCATGTTTACACTCATCACTTCATAGTCTAACGCGAGCGGGTCTGTCAATCATCGGTGTAGAGATATTGCACAAAATCTGTATATACTGCGTCCCTCAATACCAAATAACAGTCACTGCTCAGTAATTTTGGATAATCTAATCACGCCAGACTAGAACCATTTTATTCGCTAAATGTGCTAAATTGTCCAGTGGGGATTTAATTTTCTGATTTGTGGCAATAATATAATTTGTGCTTAAGTATTAAATGTGTTAAAAGTTTTACCATTTTATTCACTGCTCTTCCCTAGCGGTAAGACTAGCGAAATAGCAAAGGCGAAGATATTTTCTTACCAGGGGTTCAGAAATGTAAAATCCATCAACCATTTTTTACACCAGGTTTAGCTGACTAAAGTATAATGTTATGAGTGACGGATAAAGTGACAGAGTAGTATGAGCATTATATTTCTTTGTGTGTAAATACTTTTTTTTATATGACTAGTGTTTAATGTTATGTGACTAAACAACAGCTGCCGACAAATAGCTAGTAGTGACAGGCAGATTTTGTTAAAGTGCGCGTATAGAGAATTTGAATAAAGGACTCTGTGCGCTGTTCACTTTCTCGCAGGCAATACGGGGGAGGGCACATACCCTTCTTTCACGACATGCCATAGCGGAAAACTTACGGACAGATGAGTAGCAGGTTATATGTTTTTTCTTCCTTATCTAGCACTCGATCAAAACCAAGCGGCCAGCGGTTTTAATATCACGTGACATTCTATTATTATTGGGTCTTCGATTTGTTGGACCTGTTCGGTCCCCTTTCTTCATTCAGAGAGAGAGAGAGAGAGAGAGACCAAAAATAAACAATAAGATTAATCCTTGCTGGACGATACATTAGCCAGCATTATTTATCAAAATTTTCCAGCCCACTGGGCATACGGAAGAACATATATTCCTTACGTTTGACAGTCGTGGCAATGGAGTGATCCATAAAACTACGCTGTTACAAAATCGGTACTCACCATAAGAGTCGGCCGATAGGATTTACCATCATCATCATCAGTTTTTACGTATAATAACTTTTAGCTTCTCAACCAGATGCTTGGCAATACGGGAATTACTTTCTCCTCTTTTTCAACTGTGAACGTCCAGAGCACGTCCTGCTTCAGTAACTATTTGTGGTGACAGCGATTTCATCCAGGGAACATCAAAACACCAAATTTGGCGTCCACCTTGTAATTATTATTCGATATTAGGCTGGACTGGTGCTATCTTTGACACCCCCACCTGACAGTATATGCTCAGGGATTATTGTATGTTTTCAATGGAAACCAACATCACTAGTAGGTAAGCGAGATTGTGTGTGGCCACATATTGACAGAGTAAGAGACAGAGGAGTGAATATTTTTTCTTTGTATAATCATTGTACTAACTTCTTTTTGAAAAAATTATTTTCGCTAACCTGAGTATTTACTGGTTAGCTTAAGTAGGAACTTTGTTCTTTTTCTTTACTGTCTATTCTCTACCCTAGTGTTAATCTTTGGCCTTTTGGGTTATTAACTTCTTTTGGGATCTTTTCTCAACAGGTGGGGGGGGGGGGGGGAAAGGGAAGGGCACTTATTGGGTTATTTTCCTATGTCAGTAAACATGAATAAATTGATTTGTATATGTTTGATGTTGTAAAGTTTAAGTGATAATAAACAAAACAAAAGCTTAATTTAGTGCGTCGGTCAGACCCATACCCAATTGTCCATAGTTTTTCACGTTTTTGTGTATCTTGTCACATAAGTGTGTGGGTGTGCAGTGTAACTTATATTTCATATAGGGAGATAAAGGTCGTCTCATATTAAAATATAGTCGTATAGATAGGCTGGACTAGAGGAACAACTCACTCCAGAGACTGATCTTCCTCTTACACTATCCCCTCGTGAAAATCTATTTCGTACACCTTTATTCTCACATATTTACCACTATCACCTCTGCTCAGACGGGACCATAAATATCTTCTGACCTATCTATCTAAAAATTTACGACAGTCATCTCTTTCAAGATGGATAATTCTACGATAAGTCGTTTCCGGAAATGGTTATGTCATTTACCTGGTCTAGTCAACAATCAACAAACTGGTCAGATATAATTATTATCAAGTGATAAAATAATCGAATGTGGTCATCCCAAGGTTGTTTACCTTCTTAATTGGGCGCGCCCATGCACTCTCTGGTAGGAAAATGTGTTACACATTAGTAAACCACACTTCTCTCTATAGATCCTAGGTGTCAATATGGGTTTAAACGAAAGTCATTGATTACTGTAATCAGCAAAAAGATGGTCGCTGAAGTCCCGACATGACAAGAACTGTGGGAACGGAGTGTAAACAAAAAGTAAGCATATAAAATGAGACAGGGAACAATAATGTCGGTGATAAACATGAATGCTAGGAAAAGTGAACTGACTATTCTGTCACAGCCAAAGATGTCCACCGCCTTACATCTCACCTCCAGGACATCTACTCCAGTATTTTCCTCCACTGTACCTCCTTCAGTTCGGTTAGTCTGAGGGAGACCAAAAGTATGCAGTTCCTTCGCTTCTATAGAAATAATCTTCTATGGCAATTAAAGTTGTATTGTAAATTTCATCACTGTAACAAATTTCAATTTCTGAGTATATTAACTCAGCCTGATGTTTAAAATCATCTAATATCATCTCTGTATTTCATCCTTCGTGCTAGGGGGTCACCAAGTCCACAGGTTCTAAGTTGAATGTCATATGATCTTTCTTGCTGTGTGCATTAAATGAAAACTCTAAAAGTAGGTGAACGAAAAAAAGCGTGTGACGTTTGATCTTGTTGAATCCTGTTTTTTTTTTTTTTTTTAAATGGGGAAATCCATTGATATATCGACCCAAAATTAATGTTAAGGCAACCAATACAATTAAACGTTTATTACCAAAAATACATTGCGTCCCCTGTTTCTGTAGGGGACAACCCGACAGACGTTCTAAAATATAGATTAGATTAGATTATCAATGCTCATACCTCCCAAATACACACAAACTGGTGTACAGATTTCGATTAGCTACCATCTAAGGTCGGCTTCAGTGGATCTCCAAAAGCTTCTGTCTTTTATCTTGACTGTACACTCTGATAAGCTCTTTCCTGTGTCTCTCTTGATGTTATCATTCCATTTATAGCGCTATGTTCATCTTGCACGTTTGTTTTCATATTTTCCTTTTTCATTATAATTTCCAACAAAGTGTTGCGTCTTTTTTTAATGACCAAAATATGTTGGTGATTACCAATGTCAAGGAGACGGTTCTTATGTAAATGTCACCTGGAAAGGACTAGTCCAAAATTTCCCTAACTTTAAGATTCTATTAAAGGTACTTTTTTCCGCGTTTCCGGTCAAAAGCAACATATTCACACAAATTCACTTTATTTGTGAAATACTTAATACAGGAATGCGATTTTTTTCTTTGAAATAAAGTGGACATTCGGTAAAATATTTTGTTTGAATTTTCCACCGTTCTGTTGATGGAACTGTAGGAAGCAGGATGTCTGGTAGACATCAGAGTTGCATAGTTTAAACTCTGAAAGAGTCTGAATGTTTCTGCCTGAGGGTGTTTTTGTGTTAATTGTATTTCTCATACACTTTTTACTCTTCTTATCTTCCATGTTCCTGTTTTGTGATCGTGGATGTTTTATGACATGTTTCTACGCAACTCTGCGTGCAAAATGTTGAGTTTCATATTTACATCAAAGTTTGCAAGAATGAGGGGAAACAAAGAACCAAAAACCTATAATTTTAACTGTGAAAAAGAACATGCCTTTAAAAAAAAAAAACTGCAGTTAACGCAAAAAATGTGTTTGTGTGTGTGTTAGTGTGTGTGGCAGCCATTGCTTTTGTCAAGAAGAGTGCAGGGTTCGAACCCTGGGTTAGCCACTCACGTCTGTTGTTTTTCTGTTGTCTAGTGTTCTACTTCTTTATTTCTTACGAGTGCCTGAAAACATACCTTTATGTTTGTCTAATATTTATTTACTGTTTACAGGCCTCGGGTTTCCCTTCCTTATGTGTTATTAATGTTTATACAATACCAGAAACCTACCCTCTATTCTATACTACTGTTCTTAAGTCTTCTATCATTTACTAGACACAGTATCAAGGTCTTTGTCTTGTGTGGACTGACATATACTGTATAATAGGGGAACGACAGAAGTGATTGCGTCATTAATAGGCTGAGGTGCCCATTGTAAACTTCCGGTGTTGTCTTGCGTTTCGCACTGATGACCGGTCAGTCACGGCTGTTTGTACCCTATACCAGAGCGCTCTTTTAGTTTCGGTAACCGAAATTCTGACACCGGGTAATAATCTTCATGTTCACCGTAAATGATTACTAGGGATTTTGGCGGGGAAAATCAGCTGGTGTGTGTGTAAAATCAGTAATTATATAAATCAGTACACACTCGTTATGGATAAACACAGCGCAAAAATTCTTTTGTTTACTATAACTTTGTTCTTTGTTCTTTTTTTAGTTGCATTTTTATTTGTTTGAAATTATATTTTTGACGGAGTTACAGACTTTTGAAAACAGCGTCATCATTTGAGGAAATTCATAAAATAAGTAATCTTTTTATTAATTTAATATCTAAAAATCATCCCATTCGTTTGAGTTTATAATTATAAAGACTTCTCGAAGGGAAGCTAAAGATTATTTCCACATACTTTTTTTTTTGGTTTCATATCTTGAGAATGTGTGGTAGTCAGTTTTGTGAGTTTGGCATTACAAGAACAAGCATATTGTCACCAGATTTTATAACATTTAAATCACTGTAAACGCATTCCCGATACTCGCAAATCTTAAATAAAGTTGTACAAAAAGAACTTTTTGTAAAGCACCATCTATTTTTGCATTTTCATTCATTTATAATGATATTTAGCTGCGTATCTAAGCGTCAGAAAACATGTAAAGCTATAGATAGATTACTTCCACATATTTTGCTCCATCTTTCAAGTCTTGTTAATCTTGTATTTATAATATGAATGTCTTTTTTTTATTGTGTGTGAGATAAGGACTGTTCCATTACTGTTCTTTGGTAGACAATCCTTTTGCACACGACGGCTGCCAAAGAATTTTAAGTAACTGTTTGTATATCTTCTTTCATTCACAGTTCAAAGTTACAATGCAGGTAGTAAATTTAGAGAAACAAAATTCTAAATCTAATACCATCCTTTTATCAATGGCTAGAGTCAGAGATACATATGATAATTTAGAAATATTTATGAATGGCATGAAAGCTCAGATAGAGTGACTAAAAGATTTAGAGTGGGATGGTAAAAAAGTTGTTGTCTTATTCGGGGATTATGACTTTTTGATGAAAATGTTTGGTTTGTCTGGAGCTCAAGGAATATACCCATGTCTGTGGTGTCTCCAGCAAAACAAGGAAATAAAGACATCCAGAGAGCATACAACTTGCAAACCAAGAAGTTTGGCCATGTTGATAAGAGATTACAATAGATATATGAAATATGGGAAAGGGAATAAAAGGCAAGTTTACACAAACCAATGTTAGAGATTGAAATTGAAAATGTAGCTCCTCCTTACCTTCATATTTTATTAGGCATTGTTTTGAAACACCACAGACTTCTAGAACAGGTAGCCGATACAATAGACGCAAAGATATTTGAGAATCCGCAAGAGATACATGCAAACATTAGTACTGTTAAGAACTTGAAGGGAGCAGCGCAAGCGTAGTGGTTACAACACCGCTCTGGCGACCGGGTGATACAGGATCAAACCCGGGCGACGGCATTTGAGGATTTTTCGTCGACCGGGATTTGGACTGGATTAACTCGAGACCTGGCGAGGACATTTGAAGGAGTGTCGTCAACCAGGGACTGGCGGCTCCTGAGCCGACCCAGCTGCAATGGGTACCTCCGAAATCGGCGAGTATTTGCCTGAATGGCGAGGGACACCTGTCTCTGTACAAGAAATAAAGGGATACTCACGTAAAATCAGTGTCAGGTTAGACATAAATAATAACCTGAGATTTCGCCTCGAGTATTAGCGGGCGTACGAAAAAAAAAAAAAAAGAACTTGAAGAGATTTGGTAGGAACTGGAAACATGCAGAAGAATTAGAAGCTAAAATTGAATTTTTTTCAGGCAGGTATTGAACTTTGTGAGGATAAGGAGGAGACAGATAGTAGTTTTAAAGTTAAACTTGAAAATGCACAAGATGCGCTGGCCAAACTTCAGTTTCAAGATCTGTGTGCTAGGTCTGGTCCAGTTTGCTCACACTTGGACAAGGTACTAGCCAAACACAAAATCATACCACAGGCTTATCATAGCAGAGCATTCATAGGGAATCACTGCCACAGATATCTCACACAAAAAGTTTATAAAGATCTTACAAGAGCAATCATTACACAAACACTGAAAATTACAGACAAACAAGATATAACTGACATAGCTGTTATTGCCCAAGAACAATTCAACTCACTGAACGAAGCATTTGAGAAAGTACACAACAAAATATCACACAGTAAACCAATTAGTAAAGAATCAATAACAGCATCAATAGAGACATATATGTCTTTGTTCAGAAAGCTATTCCCCAGTAAGACGATTCCTAAACAGCACATATTAGAAAGACATTGCGCAGACTGGATCAGAACTCATGGCTTTGGAATGGGCATGCGTGGAGAGCAAGGAAGAGAATTTGTACATTCCACTATTTCCAAAATTGAAAGACGCGCCAGCGGTATTAAAAATATAACTTCACAATTAAAATGTATAATGGAAACTCATTTGTTACAAATTTCTCCATCTGTGAATGTACAGATTCATCCTATAAAAAAAGGAAGGGTGAATGATAACACTAGTCAACAACCAAAATGTACCAGAAATGAAAATAGCTGATCTTAACTAATTTTGGTGTGCTAAAAACGAAAATGACATTAAAAAATGTTGATTGGCTCTAGTTTTCAAGATATATGCTACTAGTTTATTTAATTACGGTCAATTTATATATATGACGCAACTGTTGTGGGCGATTGCATACATTTTTCTAATGACCAATAAAAATGTAACTAGAAGTTGATGATGCAATCCTACATATCATTACATCACCTTTGTGTATAAATATCTTATCTCTGATAAAATTTTGCCATTAGTTAGTGCATTTGTCCTTATCAAAAGTATCGTGATTAGAAATGCCTAGGATATGTGTGAACAGTGCTAATAATTTCTGTTATATATGTGGTGAGGTGACATTTCTATCACAAAAACGAAATATAACTAAAGTGATTAAGAAGGCGTACAGTTTGTATTTTGGCTGCAGAATAGGAGATCAAGATAAGAGCTGGGCGCCTCACAAATGCTGCAATACATGTGCAGCACATCTTAAACTGTGGTTGACTGGCAAAAGGCAAGCTATGCCTTTTGCAGTCCCAATGATTTGGAGAGAGCCCACTGATCATCTCAACAACTGTTACTTTTCCATGGTCCCTCCAATTGGGAAAGGCATATCAAAGAAGAAAAAAATGGACTCTGGAATATCCAAACATCCCCTCTGCAATACGTCCGGTACCACATGGCGATGATCTACCAGTTCCCAAAGTGCCAGAATCATTTTCAGCTGCTTCCACTGATGAAGAAGAGGACATTGGTGGTCCTGAACCATCAACCTCAAGCGACCCAGATTTTAAGCAAACTACATCCACTAAACCACATTTAATAACCCAAGGTGAACTGAATGATCTTGTAAGAGATCTGAATTTACCGAAGAACAAGGCGGAGCTTTTGGGTTCCAGATTGCAACAGTGGAATCTCCTGGCAGAAGATGTTACAATTTCTGTGTATAGGAACCGCCAGAAGCCGCTTATTACATTCTTTTTCAAAGAGGGTGACCTTTCTGCGTACCACAACATTTCTGGTTTAATGGCAGCCCTCAAAATCAATTACACACCGGAAGAGTGGAGGCTTTTCATTGATTCATCCAAGACGAGTCTTAAAGCTGTTTTGTTGAATAATGGTAATGTGTTACCGCCAATTCCAGTTGGTCACACAGTTCATATGAAAGAAACTTATGAAAACATTAAGCAGCTTTTGAAGTGTATAAACTACGATCATCATCATTGGTCACTTTGCGGTGACTTAAAAGTGGTCGCTCTTTTGCTTGGACTACAGGGTGGATACACCAAGTACTGTTGCTTTCTCTGTGAGTGGGATAGCCGTGCACGAAGTGACCATTACATCAGAAGACATTGGCCAATCAGGCAGTCATTGCAGTCTGGCAGTAAAAACGTTGAGAACCCAGCACTTGTCGACACCAGCAAGATTTTGTTGCCACCCTTGCACATTAAGCTGGGTCTCATGAAAAACTTTGTCAAGGCAATGGAGAAAACAGATGAGGCTTTCAAATACCTCATCAGAAAATTTCCAAGACTGAGTGAAGCTAAAATAAGAGAGGGAGTATTTGTTGGTCCGCAAATTCGAAAACTTCTTCATGATGACGAGTTTCTTTGCAAGTTGCATGGCAAGGAAAAAGCAGCATGGCTAGCATTTAAGTCAGTGGTGGACAATTTTCTTGGAAACAACAGATCTGATAATTACAATGAAATTGTAGAAAATCTCCTTCTGAAGTATAAGAGTCTTGATTGCAACATGTCTTTGAAAATTCATTTTCTGGATTCTCATCTGGATTTCTTTACGGCAAACTGTGGAGCGGTCAGTGATGAGCATGGTGAACGATTTCACCAGGACATTGCTGCTATGGAGACGAGGTATCAAGGCAATTGGAGCCCTTCACTGCTTGCTGATTACTGTTGGACTGTGACAAGAGACACCTCATTGATTGACTACAAGAAGCAAGCAAAGAGAGCTCGAACAGCGACTGAATAATGACGGAGTGGGTTTAAATGTGCCTTTTTAAAACATGATATGTGAACTTTAAATAATGTTTTTATTTTTTCTATCATTTTATGTTGAAATATCAATTAATTGAGTATGTAACCACAATTTTTATAATGCTAAAGTAGAAAGACTAGCTGTTCACCCCAGAGAATTAAACAAGCATACATTATTTGTATTACTGTAATGTAAATTCATCATTTAAAAAAAAACCAGAGCCAATTGGGGAATTTCATTATGATATTTGAAATCAGCATGTCAAAATCAATAAGAAATGGTATATTTAATTTCTGGTACAAAAAACTTTTGAAAATTTGTTGACTAGTGTAATTGAGCGAAATTTTGGGGCTATAGCAAATTATAGCAGTTGTTGCGTGAGAGTGACAGACCTAACAGAGTGTGGAAATCATTTAATAGGTGTATGTTTTATTTATTAAATTGAACATTTCGTTTTACTCATGACCATACTAATTTTTATATATCATCGTGATGTATGATTGAGATAATTGTTAGTTCTCATGTTTTGGGGACAATTGGGCGTGTTATTTTAAGGTAATAAATGTGAACTTGCAATTTAATGTTTCGATAATTAATGTTTGACGCATGAAACCAAAACAAAACTATGATATCCATTTTCTGCAGGTTTTTCTACTTTTGATTTCTGTAATTTGTTATGCATGTTGATTTGATCGTTTTAGTGTAAATTGCATTAGAAACAAACCATAACAAAATATTTAAAAAAATGTAAATTTTACACTATTTCAGACTATTATATCTTCTGTTCTAATTGTGATAAAATGTTTGTTCTTGTTCTAAAATTTACTCTAACATTTCTAGTCTAGCTTTACGCAAAATTAAAGCCGGTATTTTTAATAATAAAGTAGCATAAAAGCTTTAATTAAGCCCTATCAAAAGTAAACACTGCCACATTTTTTCCCGTTAGGAAGTTGACCACGTGACCTCTGTCACGATAGCTATAAATAGCGCGGTCTAGGAAAAAAAGGAAAAAACTAAAGCATTGCTGGCAAACAGCCGTGATATATATATATATATATATATATATATAATATATATATATATATATATATATATATATATATATATATAGATATATATATATATATATATATATGTTAGTTCACATTTTAGTAATGAAACATAGAATTAAAAATGCACTACTTACGCCAATCTTGGCTACAGACTTGTTGCTCAGATGAACAAAAGAGACGAGACGGTCTCTTACACGCGTTTGTGGGGTCTTTTATTTGACAAAAGATCCCCTCTCTGACTCCGTGTGTTTCTTCAGTTTCATATTCCATGGTGTTCCTTATTAAAATGTAGAGATTTCCTGTGTTTTGTAAGTCTTATTTGGTTCTCCAATAAATGGTCCGGTTAAAAACGGAACTATGAATCTAGTCTTCACTCTGGCGAGGTCTGATGTTGTCTTGGCGAGCGTGAAATTCACATTGAAATAAAACATCGAAAATGGTCAGATTATATTCCTATTTTCCCAAGCATTGTTGTTATGAATTTAATCAGAAAGATCCAATCATTTCAAATCATGCGGATAGGGTGTGATGATTTCAAAAATATTCCGACATCGGATTATTTTGCAAAGGTCACGTCTCCCATATATGGCAATAAGATGTCCGATGCCCTTGTGTACAACATTTGCAAACACATTGGTAGACTCATATTGTCTCAAATGTAATAAATCCATGATTACTTTAAAACAAGTGACCGGAAACGATTATGTCACATTTGTCTGCCCACATGTGTCACACAGACAGTAATGTCGTTATCGGTCGTATGAGAACGCAAAACTCCGTGTCTGCCCATCTGGGTTACCAAACGAGACGTCTTACCAGCGGTTCAATCTAAACACGCCGGCGACTATCTTATCTCAGTTGCTAACTGCAAGCCAGGATGACCGGGTAACAAACAGGTGACATCACAGAGAGGTGTGTCGAATGATTTTATAAAATCAGACATCTGCTACTTAGCAGAAAAATAACGACGAAAGAAAGAAAGAAAGAAAGAAAAGTGCGATAATTGACAACAAATAATAAAAATCAGTACAACAAATGTACCGATACTGCTGGAGAGAAACAAAGATCGATAGGGACCGCCCCGTTTTGTCACATAGTACAAAGCATCGATAACAGAAACAATGAATTCGATAAAGGGTAGAATAAAATGAATTAGTATTAAACAGAAGCAAATAAAAAAAATTTAAAAAGCCAAGGAAAGTAAGATATACTTCTTCTTCCTCGTTCGTCCTGAAAAGGACGGTGGTTGCGTTGTGTCTGTTTACGCCTAAGCTGTGATATCTGCACCTTTCGGTCGACACATCCGACTTCTGCACGGCATTTTTTAGGACCGGGTTTGCCTTCCCATTGTGATCCACACTCGCTCAGCCAGACTGCACTGCTGCAGACTGTTTCCAGGACCACCACGTGGAGGTGGAGTGCGGTCTTGACCAGATCTGATTCGCTGGTCCTGACGCAGGCAGTCAAGCTATGAGTCGCTGACTGCTTATACATATAAGCAAACAGAACTTAGAAGAAACACGAGAAGAGACAAGAGAAAATATACTAATGAGCTGGCAAAATAGTCAGAGGAAGCTGCAGCAAAAATATGTTGAGATGTAACACAACACAAGCAAGTGAATGGCCTTATCCAAGACAAGAATTGAATACTGCTTAGTAATACTCAAACGCAAATGAAGAGATTAACAGAACATTGTGAGGGACGTCTAATGGGACCGGCTCCACAAAATTCTTACTGCCCCCACCTGACAGAAATCCACCAGCTAGATAAGCATTTAACTTTTTAAAAATCAAGTAAAGACAAAACATTTATGATTACATTGGTAATCTTGTCTTACCATTTCATTCCTTCTGTTCTACTCAACCACTCATATATGGAAGTCTGTAGCTTCTAGGAATATATAAAGCTGATCCCAATAACCAGACAAGTGCCACTGTAGCTTCTAGGAATATATAAAGCTGATCCCAATAACCACACAAGTGCCACTGTAGCTTCTAGGAATATATAAAGCTGATCCCAATAACCACACAAGTGCCACTGTAGCTTCTAGGAATATATAAAGCTGATCCCAATAACCAGACAAGTGCCACTGTAGCTTCTAGGAATATATAAAGCTGATCCCAATAACCAGACAAGTGCCACTGTAGCTTCTAGGAATATATAAAGCTGATCCCAATAACCAGACAAGTGCCACTGAAGCTTCTAGGAATATATAAAGCTGATCCCAATAACTAGACAAGTGCCACTGTAGCTTCTAGGAATATATAAAGTTGATCCCAATAACCAGACAAGTGCCACTGTAGCTTCTAGGAATATATAAAGCTGATCCCAATAACCAGACAAGTGCCACTGTAGCTTCTAGGAATATATAAAGCTGATCCCAATAACCAGACAAGTGCCACTGTAGCTTCTAGGAATATATAAAGCTGATCCCAATAACTAGACAATTGCCACTGTAGCTTCTAGGAATATATAAAGCTGATCCCAATAACCAGACAAGTGCCACTGTAGCTTCTAGGAATATATAAAGCTGATCCCAATAACTAGACAATTGCCACTGTAGCTTCTAGGAATATATAAAGCTGATCCCAATAACCAGACAAGTGCCACTGTAGCTTCTAGGAATATATAAAGCTGATCCCAATAACCAGACAAGTGCCACTGTAGCTTCTAGGAATATATAAAGCTGATCCCAATAACCAGACAATTGCCACTGTAGCTTCTAGGAATATATAAAGCTGATCCCAATAACCAGACAAGTGCCACTGTAGCTTCTAGGAATATATAAAGCTGATCCCAATAACCAGACAAGTGCCACTGTAGCTTCTAGGAATATATAAAGCTGATCCCAATAACCAGACAAGTGCCACTGTAGCTTCTAGGAATATATAAAGCTGATCCCAATAACCAGACAAGTGCCACTGTAGCTTCTAGGAATATACGAGGAGGAATATATAAAGCTGATCCCAATAACCAGACAAGTGCCACTGTAGCTTCTAGGAATATACGAGGAGGAATATATAAAGCTGATCCCAATAACCAGACAAGTGCCACTGTAGCTTCTAGGAATATATAAAGCTGATCCCAATAACCAGACAAGTGCCACTGTAGCTTCTAGGAATATACGAGGAGGAATATATAAAGCTGATCCCAATAACCAGACAAGTGCCACTGTAGCTTCTAGGAATATATAAAGCTGATCCCAATAACCAGACAAGTGCCACTGTAGCTTCTAGGAATATACGAGGAGGAATGTATAAAGTTGATCCCAATAACCAGACAAGTGCCACTGTAGCTTCTAGGAATATATAAAGCTGATCCCAATAACCAGACAAGTGCCACTGTAGCTTCTAGGAATATATAAAGCTGATCACAATAACCAGACAAGTGCCACTGTAGCTTCTAGGAATATATAAAGCTGATCCCAATAACCAGACAAGTGCCACTGTAGCTTCTAGGAATATATAAAGCTGATCCCAATAACCAGACAAGTGCCACTGTAGCTTCTAGGAATATATAAAGCTGATCCCAATAACCAGGCAAGTGCCACTGTAGCTTCTAGGAATATATAAAGCTGATCCCAATAACCAGACAAGTGCCACTGTAGCTTCTAGGAATATATAAAGCTGATCCCAATAACCAGACAAGTGCCACTGTAGCTTCTAGGAATATATAAAGCTGATCCCAATAACCAGACAAGTGCCACTGTAGCTTCTAGGAATATATAAAGCTGATCCCAATAACTAGACAAGTGCCACTGTAGCTTCTAGGAATATATAAAGTTGATCCCAATAACCAGACAAGTGCCACTGTAGTTTCTAGGAATATATAAAGCTGATCCCAATAACCGGACAAGTGCCACTGTAGCTTCTAGGAATATACGAGGAGGAATGTATAAAGCTGATCCCAATAACCAGACAAGTGCCACTGTAGCTTCTAGGAATATATAAAGCTGATCCCAATAACCAGACAAGTGCCACTGTAGCTTCTAGGAATATATAAAGCTGATCCCAATAACCAGACAAGTGCCACTGTAGCTTCTAGGAATATATAAAGTTGATCCCAATAACCAGACAAGTGCCACTGTAGTTTCTAGGAATATATAAAGCTGATCCCAATAACCAGACAAGTGCCACTGTAGCTTCTAGGAATATACGAGGAGGAATGTATAAAGCTGATCCCAATAACCAGACAAGTGCCACTGTAGCTTCTAGGAATATATAAAGCTGATCCCAATAACCAGACAAGTGCCACTGTAGCTTCTAGGAATATATAAAGCTGATCCCAATAACCAGACAAGTTCAACTGTAGCTTCTAGGAATATTTAAAGCTGATCCCAATAACCAGACAAGTGCCACTGTAGCTTCTAGGAATATATAAAGCTGATCCCAATAACCAGACAAGTTCAACTGTAGCTTCTAGGAATATATAAAGCTGATCCCAATAACCAGACAAGTGCCACTGTAGCTTCTAGGAATATTTAAAGCTGATCCCAATAACCAGACAAGTGCCACTGTAGCTTCTAGGAATATATAAAGCTGATCCCAATAACCAGACAAGTTCAACTGTAGCTTCTAGAAATATATAAAGCTGATCCCAATAACCAGACAAGTGCCACTGTAGCTTCTAGGAATATATAAAGCTGATCCAAATAACCAGACAAGTGCCACTGTAGCTTCTAGGAATATATAAAGCTGATCCCAATAACCAGACAAGTGCCACTGTAGCTTCTAGGAATATATAAAGCTGATCCCAATAACCAGACAAGTGCCACTGTAGCTTCTAGGAATATATAAAGCTGATCCCAATAACCAGACAAGTGCCACTGTAGCTTCTAGGAATATTTAAAGCTGATCCCAATAACCAGACAAGTGCCACTGTAGCTTCTAGGAATATATAAAGCTGATCCCAATAACCAGACAAGTGCCACTGTAGCTTCTAGGAATATATAAAGCTGATCCCAATAACCAGACAAGTGCCACTGTAGCTTCTAGGAATATATAAAGCTGATCCAAATAACCAGACAAGTGCCACTGTAGCTTCTAGGAATATATAAAGCTGATCCCAATAACCAGACAAGTGCCACTGTAGCTTCTAGGAATATACGAGGAGGAATGTATAAAGCTGATCCCAATAACCAGACAAGTGCCACTGTAGCTTCTAGGAATATACGAGGAGGAATGTATAAAGCTGATCCCAATAACCAGACAAGTGCCACTGTAGCTTCTAGGAATATATAAAGCTGATCCCAATAACCAGACAAGTGCCACTGTAGCTTCTAGGAATATATAAAGCTGATCCCAATAACCAGACAAGTGCCACTGTAGCTTCTAGGAATGTATAAAGCTGATCCCAATAACCAGACAAGTGCCACTGTAGCTTCTAGGAATATATAAAGCTGATCCCAATAACCAGACAAGTGCCACTGTAGCTTCTAGGAATGTATAAAGCTGATCCCAATAACCAGACAAGTGCCACTGTAGCTTCTAGGAATGTATAAAGCTGATCCCAATAACCAGACAAGTGCCAGTGGCACAGAAAGATGAGAAGAAGACGCTAAAAATGAATTTATTGAAGGCCTGTGTTAAAGGATAATGATTGACGTGGACTGAATAAAGGGAACAAATAGGCCGGGAGTACCACTACTTTAGTGAAGTGCAAAAGTAGCAGGACGGACAGTATCACTTGAGTTTGATTGTTGAGTGATCTGCAACAGCCACGAGAAATGGTTACTAAATGACCTTGATGTTGGTTTCACCTCCACAATTTGAAGAATTAGACACCCACTCTCTCACTTTTATTATGACAGAGAGATAGAGGAACAAATGAAATGATGGGAAAATTATGAATGATGGTATCAATCTTTTACAAAATTTATTAAAGGACAACACCCCCCCCCCCCCCCCCCCCCCCCCACCCCCGGCTAACAAAAATAAATTCTACCAAGGTTTATAAATCAGGTAGATAATCAAAACAATATTATCTCCCTTTCTATTCCCTATCCCTGACTCAATGCACAAAATACTTAAGGCGATGTTGACCAAACATTAGCCAGCTATGAAAACCGAGCTGTTTGTCTGGAAATAATATATATATATATAATAATAATAATAAATTCTTTAAGCACCAAACACGGCGCATAAGGCAGAAACCAGTGCTCTCCACGTTGTTCGTTGTGACGCCACTCCTCTTAGCTCTTGCACATTATTTAGGCCCAACGTTCTTCCTTCTCTTATTATTGTTCTTCTGAGTGTTTCTTTTGGTCTTCCTTTTTTCCTCTTACCCTCAGGAACCCAAGTGAGCGCATGTAGTGGTATTCTGTTGTTTTGCATTCGTAGGACATGACCGATATATGACCATCGTCTTTTCCTTATATAGTCGGAGACATATTTCTGCCTAGAGTCTTCTCTTATTTGTCGATTAGTCTTGAATTCCTTCCAACTGATGTTCATGAGTTTTCTAAGACATTTGTTCTCGAATGTATTCAGCTTGTTCTCCAATGATTTTGTTATTTTCCAACTCTCACAGCCGTATGTTAACACTGAGATAACATTTGAATTAAACAGACGAAGCTTGGTATGTATATTCAATGATCGTAATTTCCAAATGTTAGATAATCTATTGAAGGCGCTAGCTGCCAAAGCAATTCTAGTATGGATTTCTCTTGTTGTGTCACCATCCTAAGTCATTTTACTGCCTAAATAATTGAAACTTTCAACTTTCTGTAGTTTTTCCCCGTTCAAGATGATATCAAAGGTCTCGTTAGAAAAAGTTCATAGCTTTAGTTTTAGAGGCATTTATTTGGAGACCTATTTTAACCGAGAGATGACACAAATTATTTATTGCTTCTTGGGATTGTCTTGGTGTTGAACTTAAGAATGCTACATCATCTGCGAAATCCAGGTCCCCCAGGAATTTTCCATTTGTCCATTTTATACCCAATTGTTCATTGTGGGTATAGTTTCTCATAACCCAATCAATAGCTATTCCAAAAAGTAGTGGTGACATAATACAGCCTTGTTTCACCCCTGTTTCTACTGTAAACCATTCTGTATTCCCTTTATTTGTTCTAACACAACATCTTGCATTGTCATATAGCGCTTTGATTATATTCACATATTTTGTTGGAAAACCATAGATTGTAAGTATCTTCCACAATGATGGGCGGTGTAGACTATCAAAGGCTTTTTGAAAATCGACGAAGGTGATAATAAGTGGCGATTGCCTTTCCACTGATTCTTCTATAATTGTTCTTAGTGTGAATATTTGATCAATACATGATCGTTTCGGCCTGAAACCCGCTTGTTCTTCTCTGATCTTTTCGTCAGCATGCAATTTAAGTCTTTCTAACATCATGCAACATAATAATTTTCCAGGTACTGATAATAGAGATATACCACGCCAGTTATTACAGTCTGATAGATCACCTTTCTTCGGTAACTTTACAATAATACTGTCTTTCCATTGTTGTGGTGGTTGTTCTTCTCTCCATACTTCATTTATAATATCTAAAATTCTCAAGAGGTTGTTGTCATTAACTGCTTTAATCATTTCCCCTGAAATTTCGTCAACTCCAGTAGCTTTAAAATTTTTTAATCTTTTAACGGCTTGTTTGATCTCGTCCAGCGTGAATTCATCGCAAGTTATTGGCAAGGTGGTTGTGGGTGTTTCATTATTAAAATCAGGTGTTACTGTTGGTGGTGGTCTGTTTAGCACCTCCATGAAGTGCTCAGCCCATCTCTTCATTTGTTCTTTTTCTGTTGGTATTGAATTCTCTAATTTACCTTTAACAGGTGTTTCCATAGCAGTAGGCTGGTGACATAGTTGTTTTGTAATTTGATAAAGGCACCTACTATTACCTGTTCTTGCAGCATTTTCAGCTTCTACGGCCAGTTCATTGATGAAATGTCTTTTATCTCTTCGAGTTTTTGTCTTCACTTCTTTATTTAACAAGTTATAAGTTAGTTTGCACGATTCAACTGCATTATGTGTACTTGCCGCTAGTAGTTTAAGTATATATATATATATATATATATATATATATATATATATACATATACATATATATATACATATATACATACATATATACATATATATATATATATATATATATATATATATATATATACACACACACACACAAACCTATAATGCCAATTACCAAAAATAATCATTATTACCTGTCACCCAATCTCCCCTTTCCTTTATACTCCTTTTTCCCAAGAATGTAGTTGTAACATCTTCCGTTGCGGGGTGATGAATATAGATATGTTGGTGTTCTTGACTGGCAATACTGGCAAGGGCGATGCCAGAAAAATGTCGGGCTTAAAGTCTCTATTACCGACTTACAAATGTTCAACGCGAATGTAAATATAGTGGACCGTGTAACTGAATGACTAACGAAGACATTGTCAATACGGTACAGTAACGAATGGCACGTCAATTAGATTGGAGCCAAGTATTAAAGTTGACGACATAATTTATTGTGTACTGACAGGTACATTGACATCACAAAGTCCGACGACGTAGACATCATCGTTATACAAATGGTAGTGGCGAATCATAAAGATACTTCCATGGCGGAAATTACATCGTTAATACATCAGATCGATTTTTTGAACTTGATCAACTCGCTGACCGCCGACATTTCAAGGTCGGTGAGTACTCTACGGTGGGCAGTTATAATATTCTGGTTTACGCATATCGGAGATAAATGAATATGCAGCGGTATTTCTTCCCTGAAGACACAAAGTAATATACTGCGATCAAAACTTCAGCAAATACGTAGGCATACTTGCGGCACGTTATAATGATACGTATCGAAGCTTCGCCAAAGAATCTCGTCAAGGATGTATATGGTATTAAAACATTATACCATATCAAGCCAGGGTTGACTAAAATAAATACTCCCCATCAGGAGGCACAATACTATATTCTCGTTGAGTCTTCCCACGATATGGGGTTAAGACTAACAACTAACTCCGTTGAAAAGACCTCTGTCTTAGATCATAGCCTTCAGGCATCTCTCTTCTAACGTCATTGGCCTCTACCCTTTGCGCACCCGTTGCGCTTCTGTGTTCAACATCGTGTAAAATCGCGCGTAACTAATTAAAAATATATATATATTCTTAGCTGTGCTAAATATTTAGATTACTGTCGTAGATTTTAGATAGGAGTATTAAGACTAGGTTTGGTCCCTTCTGAATAGGTTTGAATAGGTGATAGACTCAGTGAGAGTTAGTGAAAGGTAATAGAATTTCCACACACGTGAGATGATAGATTTTGATATAGTGGCTGTCTCTGAAAGCGAAAAGAATTCTTCTCTCTCTCACCTATCTTCTACAACAGTTGTTAAAACGTCAGACAGACTACACCAATATACATATTACGTATATTTCTATCACTCACAGGCACGCACATACACGTGACGACAGGTAAACACACAGAACGTGGGAAAACTATAACAATGATATATATATTATCTAGAACGAGCTGACCAAACACGATTATTAAGTTCAAGAGCGATTTTAATATCAGGAAAAATCGGCTCACAACATCAGAGAAAGTACATCAAAAAGAATACATATACACATAGTCATAAAAATTCAAGGAAATGTTGCAAGGATGATAGCCCCCTTATAGTGTTAACTCTAGGTTTAGCCCAGCCCCGTTAAGAGAACAGATGATGGCGCCAGAGTCACAGATACATAGGGTTTGATTCTAAGAGTTTTCTTCGTTTTATCTCGTAATTATATGCACAGAGTTTGGAAAAAAAAAATCTGATTTAACCTAAGACAAAAACACAAGAACTCTAGCCTTAGCAACAAATTATGCAGATTAAAAAAAAAATAGGACAGCAACAGGGTGTCAAAGATATAATAGTGAAAATATCACTCAAACCAGCGTACACTCATTCATTCCGCCATGGCCTCTCATACAGGTACTCACGACTTTGCTCGCTGCCTCTTGGAACACACTGATTTTAGATTTTCACACAGACTCAAAAAAAAAAAATGCAGTCTTCTGCCAAGAAGTCCCCAGTTCCAAAAGACGTATTTAACTCGGAGTCTCCGGGAACGACTACTTGGGTGTGCAAATTTGTTCAAATGTCTGATTAAGTCACCTAACAATTATTCCAGGCGCGGGAGTTAGCAGAGCACAGTGTCAATAGCGTAGGTTTCTAGAAATGATGAATGTCAGGTCGGTGCCTTCCCTTAGTATAGGATTCACTTTAGTCACACCACAGATTTGTCCACAAGAATATATATATATATAGTCGGGAAATGTTAGTTAATACTAGAAGTATTTCGCGCCACCAGGCAGAAAAATTACGTAGAGTTTCTAGAAGAAATTAAGATCTGGCTCCAAGGTCCAGTATTTATCATTACAGTCTTTGAAAACCCGTTATTGGGATATAGTATTTCTGGCTAACTCGAGTTGCATATGCACTGTTTAGACCAGTGGTACTTAAGAAACCCACGTGGTTCAAAATAAGGACTGTCTATTTCTTCACAAGTATGGAAACTACTACTAGGTGCTGGTAAAGTTAGGGTCACCCCAAAACTTTCACTGTGTGGAGGAAAAATAATACATATAATATAATAAACAGAATCTGTACTGGTTATAACTTACATTTAAACTTGCAAGCAGAGAGCTTTGCTTATCATTTAAACTTCCCGTGACGTAAGTTATATTTAAAAATCAGCAATCCTCATGAATTAGGAACACGTGCGTATTCCGTCACCATTCATGAGGCTCGATTCTAGAGTTTATACGTTAGTTTCGAAAAATACACTCGACTGAGTATTACCGGTTAAATTAAATTCATAAATAGCTACAATTGCCGTTATAAGCTAGAAATTTAATTTTATTCTGCTTTCCACTGAATGCTTCCCTAGAAAATATAATAGCCTACCACTTTATTTCTCTTCTGCGCTAAAGAAATAGACTAAAATGAATTAAGCGATTTAACACTTTAACACTCACAAAATCTATATATCTATCATATTAATTACCTCAACCACAGAATTACAGGTAGTCGCACAACTTAAGAATAAGATTGCTGAAAATATTTCTGGAAGTCTAGAAGTTCGACAAATTGCCGAAACAAACTGAGATCTTCGCTAACAGCTATTCTGTTTACGAGCAACCTATCTACTGTGAGTCTATGAGCGAGAATGAAATTAAAGTTTCAAACTTGGCCAATATCTAAAAATCAGACAAAGGGCCCAAACTTATTTCGCCAAGCGAAATTATCTCCCCTACTCCCAACATTTACGTCCGCTTAACGCGTGTCGTAACTGTCACCTACTGACCACGATGTACGCGTGTCAGTTTCAAATCCCAGACAGCCTGACTCCAATGCAGGGCAGTTTTCACACTACAGCTGACCATGGCCCACCGTGAGCGCCGTGTCAGTTTGGGATTTTCCAGACAAATGTCTGGATACTGACCGGTGCAGATGTAAAGTATCACACCTCACCGGGACTTATGCCGAGAAGAAGCTCGCGCGCTCGGTGAGAATGTAGACGATTTGCTACGTCCTATGTTCAGCGAACCGACTTATCACGCCTTCTGACGCCCTGCAGCCCTGACATCTACGTAATATCGTCCTAGCGCGATTCTCAGTTTTAGAGAAAGGAAAACAGGTAAAGTTTGCGAATTATATGAAAATAATATTCGCAAAAACGAATGGATGAAAAATATACAGGAAAAATGAAATACAGAGATAATAAAAGAGAGAAATCGGGTGAAAGAATAGGAAGAAGATGTAGGAAATTAAATGAATATAAACCCTACGTGACAGAGCCTCCCCCCTTTAAGATATGGAAGCACTCCATGTCTACGTTATGGAGTTTAATTTCCTATAACCGTAGCTTCAGGGTGTCTGTCCTCTTCCCTCTCCTCTTCCCCCTCCATCTCTGTCCAATTCCTACTCAAGTCCACTCCTCAAAGTTTCCTTCCCCTGGAATGTCTCATATGCGCGCTTGAAAGAGCGTCGCCGCTTCTGACATTTTTGAAAGATTTCCTGTGATAGCGGTGGAATATCCCTGCCACTATCGTCATCTTCGTCAGTTTTGGCGATCGTCAGGAGATGGTCGGAGGTTGGCACTGGTTTTTCCAAGTATCTCTTTAAGAGATTTAAATGGAAAACCTTCTCCTTTCCTTCAATAGAGATCTGGTAGTTAGCCTTAGAAATCTTTTTCAGGACGGTAAACGGCCCTTGCCATCCGATCTTCAGTTGGTTGTTCTCGGTAGGGAGCAACACCAAAACTTTCTCTCCTGCTTCCAGTTCTCTCTCTTCCGCGACTTTCCTGTATCGGTTAGCGTGCTTGGTGCGTGCTCGCTTAAAGTTAGTCGTTGCTAGGTCCCACCCTAGTTTCAACCGTTCCTTTAAAACCGACACATATTTACTGGCTGAGACAACTGTCTCATCAGCCTTCTCGTCTGTCAGAGACTGAAGTAAGGCTTCAAGCGGGCCCTTAATGGGTCTGCCAAATAAGAGTGTAGCTGGCGGAAATCCTGTGGAAGTATGAGGAGATTCTCTGTAGCCAAATAATGCTGCAGGAATACAGAGATCCCAATCTTCAGGTTTCACTTGTGCCAGCTTACTTAGCATCATGGTGAGGTTTCCATTAGCACGTTCCACGAGCCCATTTCCGGCCGGAGTATATGGCTTAGTGTGGATGTGCTGGGTCCTCAAGATCTTAACGATCTCATCCATCAACAGGTTTCGGTATGGAGATCCATTATCCGTCAACACTTGCTGAGGGAATCCCAACCGAGTGAAAATCTGCACGAGGGCTTCTGCGACATGCTTGGCATCTGCGCATGTTAGCGGGATAGCTTCTGCCCATAAAGTGCATGTATCGACTAAGGTCAGGATGAACCTGTTCCTTCTTTTAGTCCTTTCGAAAGGCCCTAAAATGTCGATCACAACCCGTTCGAATGGTGTTCCCATTATTGGCATTTCACCCATGTGGACTGGGGGTGCCCGTTGCTTGGGTGGCACACGTTGGCACTGGGCACAGGATTTGACATATCTGATAATATCAGTATTTACTCCTGGCCACCAATAATGAGTGGTTATACGTTGGTTTGTGGCGTTCTGTCCCATATGTCCGCTAAAGGGAAGAGAGTGCCCCATTTCTAGGATTTGGCTTCTGTACTGTTTCGGTACTAGGAGCTGGTTGTAACCTTGGTCAGGCTTGCCCGTTCTCCGATAAAGTACGCCATCCTCAGAAAAAATGTCCCCGTGCTGTTTGGGTTCCTTCGCCATGGGCAGTTTCCTAAAGCAGGGTGCCAAAGTAGGGTCCTTGTATTGCGCTTCTTTAAGTTCCATAGGTAACAAATTAGGCGCAGGCTCCCGTTCCTTCTTGGTTTGCCCTCTTGTAGTTACCGCTGCCACAATCGGCTCTTCCGGTTTCCCAATACACACGTATCTCCCGCCAAGTATGACTGGGTAGATGGGATCATCCATAACAGCCGCTTTGATCACGCCTCTGACAAAGTCAGAGTGTATCTCCACCAATGCGATGGGAAGCGCTGTAGGTGCATCACTCTTACGAACTCCACAAAGTTGGACGGTCTCTGCTGTCTCTTGACCGGGTTTGACCAGGTTCCTGGCAACAATGCAATCATAAGAAAGCCCCGTGTCAAATAAGCAAGAAGTTTGAGAACCGTTCAAAGTAACAGTACCTCGCGTTGAAGGTCTATCCCCAACAGGTTGGGAATCACTGTCAATAATTCCGCCTTGCGAGACTGTCAATAAGCATCCGATGCGTTTCGGCTCGGTGTGCTCGGTCTGATCATATGTCCCGTGCTCAGGGGTTCTCCCTTTGCCACCTTGTCCTTTCTGGCTGCGCTGCCATGTAGGGCGGTCGGGTTGATCAGACTGTTTGGGGTGGTCGGGGTACTTGTTCTTGTAGAACTTGGATTTTTCAGGAGGGGGGTTTTGAGGTCCAGTTTCTCTGTGGTTATTTTGGTTAGAAGCCTGAGAAGATTGCTCTAGGTTATGTTTTCGAAAATGCTCCTCTGTCGGTTTCCACTTTGTGGCCGGTAGTTCAGCCAGCGCATTGTGATAACGCTCAGACTTTTCCAAAATGTCTTCAAGTTTTTCTGCCCCCTGCTCAGCGAGAAATCTCCGGGTATCAGCAGACAAAGTGTTCTTTATTTGTTCAGTTAGAACAAGTTCCTCAAGACCTTCATAGGTAGAGGGGAGCTGCGAAAGCTCAAGGCACTTTGTTAGATATCCCTTAAGACGAGATGAGAACTGGTGAAAAGTTTCAGAATTCTCTTTCCGGCTGTTGCGAAACAGTTGCAAAAACTTGCGAGCGTTCATTTCAAAGCGCTCCAGTAACGCTTTCTTCAACACATCGTAGTCGTCTTGTTGGCTACTTTCCAGCTTAGAATAAACATCATAAGCAGAACCTTTTAGGGCCTGGGAAAGTTTCATATTCCAACGCGACCTCTCTAACCCGTACAGAGTTGCAATTTTCTCAAATTTTTCTAACCATGTGTCAATCTTCTCATTTGGACAAGGAAAAGATTCAAGAGTGAAAGACATAGCATTTAGTTGAAGAGATTGAGTGTTAGCAGGGTCAGTTAAGGAAGAATGAGGAGAAGACTCTCCATTGCTGGAGGTAGAGGCAGCACCACGACTTTGGAATTCTAGAGTTTTAAGAGCCAACTCGTGCTGTCTCTGTTTCTCTTTTTCCTCAAGCTGTCTCTCCTCCCTCTCCTTCTCCTGCTGTCTCTCCTTCTCTCTTTCCTCATGCTGCATCCTGCGAATTTCCATTTCCTCATCCATCTTCTTCTGCTCTCTAGCTTCGGCTGCTTCTTTTTCCTCTTTAGCTTCAGCTGCTTTCCTCTCCGCATCATATCTCTCAAGTTCGTCTCTGACAAATGCTTTCGCTTCCTCTCCTTCCAGTCCCTCCTCTCTCGCTTCGTCCCTGAGGAGTTGTCTAAGTTTTGCCCTCTCGGCCATATTATGTCAGTGACTGAGACTGTTGGAGAAAGAAAATAGGAAAAAAGAATAACCTGGTTCCTACCACTTACGAGAAAAAAATTACCAAAAAAATCAAAAGATGATATATTTAACCCTGGGATACCTCCTCCAAAATAAAATCTAACTATCGCTGCTATTAATCGGCAATAAAGCACTCAATGCAAAACACGACTACGCCAAATAAATGGTAGTTAAGATTACAACTGAAAAATAAGTTGCTACAGTGGAAAAGCAAAAGAATATTGCAAAAATTAAAGAGAAAAATAATCCCTTAATTTTTAAAAATCCACTATAAGTTCGCCCCTGAAGTCAGATCGGGTAAGGGAGGGAATTAATCTGGACAAAAAATCCGAAACACACTCCTTAACTTAGTTCAAACGCCGTTCTGCCTCAGTACCCAGTGAATGTTATACACTCACCACTTTACCAGCATTTAGTATTAAAATCAGCAGTAAACATATATCCCGACAAAATCAACCTGTAACCAAAATGTATATTATTCAAAGATGCTGTGGAAAAAAAAAACTTATTAGTTTGTGTGGTCAGCACGCCCGTAAACAGATCGCTAGTCTAGGGGGTAATATTTTTTTTTTAAAAGATACACAGTCACAAGACATCACACTCTTACTCTATATCAGAATACAGAATCTTAAGTTCAAAATCCAGATAGACGAGTCCACATTTGTCGTACTCGTCTTCCTATTCTAAGTTCAAAAATCCGTCGGACGAGAACCCATTTGTCGTAGATTTAGATAGGAGTATTAAGACTAGGTTTGGTCCCTTCTGAATAGGTTTGAATAGGTGATAGACTCAGTGAGAGTTAGTGAAAGGTAATAGAATTTCCACACACGTGAGATGATAGATTTTGATATAGTGGCTGTCTCTGAAAGCGAAAAGAATTCTTCTCTCTCTCACCTATCTTCTACAACAGTTGTTAAAACGTCAGACAGACTACACCAATATACATATTACGTATATTTCTATCACTCACAGGCACGCACATACACGTGACGACAGGTAAACACACAGAACGTGGGAAAACTATAACAATGATATATATATTATCTAGAACGAGCTGACCAAACACGATTATTAAGTTCAAGAGCGATTTTAATATCAGGAAAAATCGGCTCACAACATCAAAGAAAGTACATCAAAAAGAATACATATACACATAGTCATAAAAATTCAAGGAAATGTTGCAAGGATGATAGCCCCCTTATAGTGTTAACTCTAGGTTTAGCCCAGCCCCGTTAAGAGAACAGATGATGGCGCCAGAGTCACAGATACATAGGGTTTGATTCTAAGAGTTTTCTTCGTTTTATCTCGTAATTATATGCACAGAGTTTGAAAAAAAAAATCTGATTTAACCTAAGACAAAAACACAAGAACTCTAGCCTTAGCAACAAATTATGCAGATTAAAAAAAATAGGACAGCAACAGGGTGTCAAAGATATAATATTGAAAATATCACTCAAACCAGCGTACACTCATTCATTCCGCCATGGCCTCTCATACAGGTACTCACGACTTTGCTCGCTGCCTCTTGGAACACACTGATTTTAGATTTTCACACAGACTCAAAAAAAAAAAATGCAGTCTTCTGCCAAGAAGTCCCCAGTTCCAAAAGACGTATTTAACTCGGAGTCTCCGGGAACGACTACTTGGGTGTGCAAATTTGTTCAAATGTCTGATTAAGTCACCTAACAATTATTCCAGGCGCGGGAGTTAGCAGAGCACAGTGTCAATAGCGTAGGTTTCTAGAAATGATGAATGTCAGGTCGGTGCCTTCCCTCAGTATAGGATTCACTTTAGTCACACCACAGATTTGTCCACAAGAATATATATATATAGTCGGGAAATGTTAGTTAATACTAGAAGTATTTCGCGCCACCAGGCAGAAAAATTACGTAGAGTTTCTAGAAGAAATTAAGATCTGGCTCCAAGGTCCAGTATTTATCATTACAGTCTTTGAAAACCCGTTATTGGGATATAGTATTTCTGGCTAACTCGAGTTGCATATGCACTGTTTAGACCAGTGGTACTTAAGAAACCCACGTGGTTCAAAATAAGGACTGTCTATTTCTTCACAAGTATGGAAACTACTACTAGGTGCTGGTAAAGTTAGGGTCACTCCAAAACTTTCACATATAATATAATAAACAGAATCTGTACTGGTTATAACTTACATTTAAACTTGCAAGCAGAGAGCTTTGCTTATCATTTAAACTTCCCGTGACGTAAGTTATATTTAAAAATCAGCAATCCTCATGAATTAGGAACACGTGCGTATTCCGTCACCATTCATGAGGCTCGATTCTAGAGTTTATACGTTAGTTTCGAAAAATACACTCGACTGAGTATTACCGGTTAAATTAAATTCATAAATAGCTACAATTGCCGTTATAAGCTAGAAGTTTAATTTTATTCTGCTTTCCACTGAATGCTTCCCTAGAAAATATAATAGCCTACCACTTTATTTCTCTTCTGCGCTAAAGAAATAGATTAAAATGAATTAAGCGATTTAACACTTTAACACTCACAAAATCTATATATCTATCATATTAATTACCTCAACCACAGAATTACAGGTAGTCGCACAACTTAAGAATAAGATTGCTGAAAATATTTCTGGAAGTCTAGAAGTTCGACAAATTGCCGAAACAAACTGAGATCTTCGCTAACAGCTATTCTGTTTACGAGCAACCTATCTACTGTGAGTCTATGAGCGAGAATGAAATTAAAGTTTCAAACTTGGCCAATATCTAAAAATCAGACAAAGGGCCCAAACTTATTTCGCCAAGCGAAATTATCTCCCCTACTCCCAACATTTACGTCCGCTTAACGCGTGTCGTAACTGTCACCTACTGACCACGATGTACGCGTGTCAGTTTCAAATCCCAGACAGCCTGACTCCAATGCAGGGCAGTTTTCACACTACAGCTGACCATGGCCCACCGTGAGCGCCGTGTCAGTTTGGGATTTTCCAGACAAATGTCTGGATACTGACCGGTGCAGATGTAAAGTATCACACCTTACCGGGACTTATGCCGAGAAGAAGCTCGCGCGCTCGGTGAGAATGTAGACGATTTGCTACGTCCTATGTTCAGCGAACCGACTTATCACGCCTTCTGACGCCCTGCAGCCCTGACATCTACGTAATATCGTCCTAGCGCGATTCTCAGTTTTAGAGAAAGGAAAACAGGTAAAGTTTGCGAATTATATGAAAATAATATTCGCAAAAACGAATGGATGAAAAATATACAGGAAAAATGAAATACAGAGATAATTGTTAAACTCATACTGGCCAGTAGTTGTTAAATCACGCTTTATTTGTTAAATGCCGTGAATGTCCACCAGTTGATAAATGTAGATGTTGGGACTGGTGTAGTAAAGTGTAACGATTGTCAACTCATTAAACCCAGCACAGTTTTAGTCATACAGGTCATCTTGTCCTGGAACGTGATGAGGCTCCGACAAGAATGTGAGTGTAGACAATGAGTGTGTATATGAATGTCAGAACGCGAATGGTAGAATGATTCGATAGAGTTGACAGGTTGGTAGTACATCACTCATACTCACACTGTTCGAATTCAAGAAGTACTGGAACTACGGTGGTCTTCTTATAACATTTAATGGGACGCACACTTGGACAGTACGTGTATGGTTACAGGAACAAATGTCGACATAGACAGCATAATGTTGATCACAGGAATATCATCTTAAGTTAGCATTCATGCTTGGCAAATATCATAATGGAGCATTCGTAAATAAGCATTCAGAGTTCCATCATGTAAATCATCTGGCTTTACTGACTGGGCACGTCAGTCCATAACCAATATATAGGAAGGCTCCTAGACCTAACCTCGTCTAGCGAATATCCCTTCACGTAAAGTTCAATATATATATTTTTCATAAAGATATAGGAATCCCAGACATGGGTTCTCACATGTAGCAGTGATCTCTTGGTTCATCGAGCGATAGTACAGGCATCCCTTTTTCTCACTCGATAAATACAAAGTATATGGATTTCAACATGGCTGTGCTTCTCTCGTGAGCTCCACTCACTATTGGATACAGACCAAAATTGGTCATTCGTTAAATGTCCTCATTTCTTCATAGCTTCTACCATAGAGGTAATTGAATAATATCATATAATCTAGTGCTGATACATAGGAATGTCATCTTCCTTTGAATAAATATTCTTTTCAAAAGTACCACTGTGCATCTGCTTATCGACAACGATGGCGAAGCCCAAGTTCATAATAAATTGTGGTTTTACCTTTCTATGCGAAATATAACTTTGCCATTCCTTGGCAAAAGAGAATAAACACTGGGGTAAAGTACATACAACATGTCTAAATGACTATCACTTTTCCCCATCTACTTATAGATCACTTTTTCGGCAAAAAAGCCGGCTACAACAAAATTCGACATCCAGACAGGATGACAGCCATGAATCACACCCCCCGCTAGCGATACTTCCGCTGCATAGCCTTTGACCTTTTCTAGCGACAATCAACATAGTTCGACTTAGAAATGTAAAGATATCCATATATAAGACAGACTCGTCCTACTCATACAAACACTACGTATAAATTCAGGCCATAGATATACTGAAGCAAGAACAATCTATTCCTACCCAGCCAAAGAATAAATCGCAGTAGGCCTAAATTCGTCCGCGGAGTCCGATCGAAGATGACGGAACTCCTTTCAAGGGAAGTAACACAAAAATGACTTCTCCTTAAGCACTTAAAAAGGAAATACTTTGTTTACAAAATATTTGCGAACATAATAAGTATATAAATGTATTATATTGCAAGATAGTAAAAATTGCACTTTACAGTCTTACCACACCTCCCAGGAAAAAAAAAAAAATTTTTTTTTTTAAATACATCTAGGAGCAACGTAGAATAGGCTCACAACGCAAGAATACTGCGCAGATGAAAATATCAGGAATAACTATAATTCCTAATATGACCGGTGAGAATATATCTCAAAATCTGAGAGAAATTGTTTCTCTACGAATAAATGTTTCCAGGAAGGTGTGATCTACGTATAATACAATTCTGGTAATTATACAATGCATACCAAAAATTCACACTATAATCTTAAATTTATGATTTATGAAGAAACAATCATCAAAGAACAGCGGTGAATAAACATCAATAAACCGCTAAGTAGAGATACCATCATTCTATTATTAAATTACAAATGTGTATCTTAGTAAAGAAACAAAAAATAACTGTTGTAAAGTTATACATATCAAAAAGATCCAATATTTAACAGTTAAGTGGCATCATGTGGGCATCTGGACAGAATGTCCGCCATCACATTTTCTGAACCACGGATAGCTCGTACCGAGAAATGAAAAGGTTGAAGAGCGATTGCATATCGAGTTGATCTCGAGCTCTTCAAGTTCTTACTTTGGATAGCCGTAAGAGCTTTTTGGTCAGTTTCCACTACGAAATGCGCGCCCAGAAGGAATCTTTGGAGTTTGAGAATTGACCAAACCATTGCCAATAATTCACGGTCTAAAACCGAGTAATTCCTTTCTGCAGCATTAAGTTTTCTGGATATATACATTACAGGATGCAGAGTTCCAGAGTACTCTTGCATTAGTGCCGCTCCAATCCCAGTGGATGAAGCGTCACTACGAAGAACAAATGTCTTATCTGTTGTAGGTAACACTAAAATAGGTGGTGATGAAAACATAGTTTTGATCTTCTCTAGTGAAGATTGGCATTCATGAGACCAGTGAACCATGTTAGGCGACCCTTTCTTTAATAGTGTAGAGAGAGGTGCCATGATAGAGGACAGATTCGGAATGAAACGTCCATAAAATTGTATGAGACCTAAAAGACTTCGCACTTGCTTTTTAGTCCTAGGGATAGAGATGTTAAGTATCTTAGTGATATTATGGTCTTCTGTCTTCAAGAAACCGTGACCTACTCGATGGCCTAAGAAAGCAATTTCGCTAAAGCCAATACAAGCTTTGGATGGTTTTGCTGTCAGGTTATACTCACGCAGAGTTGATAATAATTCAACTAACCCTGAATAGTGATCTTCCCAAGTATCGCTGAAAAGACAGATGTCGTCTAGATAAGCAATGACATCTGACCGATACGATAGGATTCGACGCATCATGCGTACAAATGTAGCTGGTGCTTTCATAAGGCCGAAAGGCATAAAATTCCATTGGAAAAGGCCTCTGGGAGTAGAGAAAGCGGTAAGAGGTTTGGCGCGTTCGGATAATGGAACTTGCCAATATCCTTTAGACAAATCAAGTTTAGTGAAAAAATGCGATTTAGAAAGACGAGTAAGTAGCTCTTCTAGTAAAGGCATAGGTTCAGCATCGAACTTCGTAACTTGATTCAATTTGCGATAGTCAACGCAAAGACGTATGTTATTGTCTTTTTTTCGAACAATAACCATCGGCGAAGAATATGCAGAAGTGGATGGTTCGATTATTTGTAAATCTATCATTTCATCCAACTCCTTTTCAACCTGTGTTTGGAAATGTATAGGGATAGGATAAGGTCTAACCCTAATTGGAGTATGTTCAGTTAGAACAATGTCATGCTCAATGACATGAGTTTGTCCAGGGATGTCAGTGAGGACATCCTGAAATGTTTGTAACATAGACGAAACTTGTCGCCGTTCTCCTAGAGACAAATCAGGAGAAACAGTAACGTCTTTCCATGATTCACTAGAATGAAGTGGGATCATTGGAAGCGGAAGATTAACATCCGAAAAACTTGTTTCCTCATCCTGTATTACAGACAGTGATGAGTAATGACCATGTTTGACATGAGAATCGTCCGTTGCCTGGAAAATAGGCTGTAGATAGTCAGGACGTTCATGGAACTCCGTAAGCATATTGATGTGGAAGGTTTTATGCTTCCCGTTAATATCGACGATGTAGTCAACATCTGAAATTTTCGATATTATATCGTACGGACCTTTCCAACTAATAAGGAGTCTATTTTCACGACAAGGTAGCAAAACAAATGCTTTGTCACCAGGACAAAGTTGTCGTAAAGTTCTCTTCTTATTAGCAAATTGTCTTGCCTTCTGCTTAGCAAATTCAGAAGAGGACGTTGCCAATTTGCATGCTTCGATAATCTTTTGTCTCAGCGCGATGACATACTCGTAAGAAGATTTTGTGTCATCGTCAATATTGTCAGCTGTTATAAGATCATGCAGCAAAGACATTGGGCCGCGCGGTCGCGCGCCAAAGACAAGTTCAAAGGGAGAAAACCCTGTATGTTCATTGGGGACCTCTCTGTACGCGAAGAGGGCCGCGGGTAAAACCCTATCCCAATCTTGAGGATGATCCTCAGTTATCTTCCCTAATAAGTTCTTAAGTGTTCTATTTAGTCGCTCGACCATCCCATTGGACATAGGATGATAGATGCTACTCAAAGATCTCTCTATCTGTAGAGTAGACATTACTTGAGACATGGTATCCGATATCAGTTGGGTGCCATGATCTGATAATATTTCTCCGGGGAATCCCAGCCGAGAAAATATAAGCCAAAGAGCATCTGCAATGTCAGCGGTAGTAATGCTCTTTAGAGGGATAGCCTCTGGCCAACGTGTGCACATGTCTACACACGTTAAGATAAACTGATGTCCTCTAGCAGATTTGATCTTGAATGGACCAATGATGTCTATCGCCATTTTCTGGAATGGACGAATAGGAATATCTGCAGCCTGAATAGGCGCAGCATGACGAGGACCTTTGGATTTGACTTCTTGACATACTTTACAGGATCGACAATAGATCCGTATGTCCTTGTTCACAAAAGGCCAAAAGAAAGCCGCAAGAACTCTTGACTTTGTACGGGAAAAACCCATGTGACCAGCACACTGAGAGTCGTGTGCATGTTGTAAGATCTTAACTCTCAAATTCTTGGGTACAAGAATCTGAGAATGACTTGACTTAGTGGAGTCTTGCACCATACGTACAAGTACGCCATTCTTCATTGTAATCCAAGATTTACAATTTGAATCTTTATTCGGATCACCTTTCGTTACAAGAGTGAAGAATTTCTTAAGAGTCGGATCTTCTTCTTGTTGTTTTATAAACGAGTCACGAGAAATTACCAAGGGATCATCTTGGTTATGCACTTCATTATCTTCAACAGATGAAGTTTCAGGCATATTGAGAGCTTGAGCTCTAGTGACTACCGCATTAGCAGATTGCATATTTTGATTTTCCCAAACGGAAATTTGCTCCGGAGTGCATTCTTTGACTCCGTGAATGCGACCGATGATAAGATCAGCGATCGGATTCGGCAAAAGACATGCGTGTACATCTCCTGTGAAGAAAGGAGTAGCAATCCTAATGATAGCGGTAGAGTATTTCTCTATGGTGCCGCCAAATGTTACGCATTTGACTACTTTGCCTGTAGAATGAGAAGGATCTATGAGTGACTGCCTAACCCCAATAGTTGTGCATCCAGAATCAAAAAGTACTGAGACTGGATTGTCATTTACTAAACCTTTGTGTAAGACAAGAGAACCTCTCCCATCATGCGCGATTGACGCAGGAAGAGCGGGAAGAGGATGGCCACAGCTTAAAGTAGACACTGTGGTTGGCTCAAATAATGTTTTGCATTGGGGGCACTGAGATGCTCTCCCAAAATCAAAAGCGGCACATGCCATATTATTAGAGTCATCATTATCTTTATTTTGTTTATAGGCTTCGTGGGACTCTTGCTGTGCAGAGTTCGCCTGGTAATGAGCTTTATGTTTTTTGAATTGTGCTCTACCTCTGTTATTATTGCCTCTGTACTTATCATTGTTTCCATCATTATAACCCCTACTCGGGTTTGAATCATAGCTCCTTTGGTTACTATCATCATATTCATTATAATGAGTATCTCGGTAATTATGATCCTGTTGTCTCCATGAAGGAAAACTTGGATAGTTTCTAGAATGACTTCCTTTGCGAAAGTTCCTGTAATTATGACCACCCCTGAATCGAGGGCTGTCAGCTCTTCTCCAGGTATTTGAAGAAGAACCCTGAAATGATTGGTTACCTTGGTTCTGATAACTGTAATAGTTACCTTTTTTATTAAACTTATTTTGAGGTCCTTGGAATTTGTGAGAGTGATTAGGGTTGTATGGTGTTGCAGAAGCAACTGGCATACCTTCTTTAACCTTACTGTTGCTAATAGCTACGTCCGGATGTGCAGTGACGTATTGGGTACAATACTGTTCCATTTCTTTTAGAGACTTAGGTTTACGCTCATGTAAGAATTCGAGGAAAGGTTTATTTATACTTGACATAATCTTGTCTCTGAGTATCAAGTCCATAAGGGCTTCATAAGTCTTTTCTGTTTTGGATAGCTCAATCCAACGATCAAATGTAAGACGTGTCCTTGCAATGAATTCTGAGAATTCTACACCTGCCTCAGGCACCATTGTCTTAAACAACTTCCGATAACCCTCTTCAGACAACTGATACTTCTTTAATAAGGCTGCCCTAATAACATCATAGTTATCTTTGTCAGCCTCTTCAACCAAACTTAAACTAGTCAGAGAATCACCTTTCAGATTTTCTGATAACTGGTTAGCATATTGTGATTTGTCCACATTATGGGCTCGACACGAGCGTTCAAATCTATTTAGCCAGAATGTTATGTCATCACTGGAAGGGTTGAACGCTGGTACCTTGACCTTGTAAGTAAAGGGTTTACCATTACCACCAGATGCTTGATTACTTATGTTTGTTAACTTTAACTTTTCTAACTCAAATGCTAAAAGTTCTTTTTTGTGTTCATGTTCTCTTATTGCTTTTTTCTCTTGAGCTTCAGCTTCTCTTTGTAATCTTTTCTCTTCTGCAGCAGCTTGTAATTTTTTCTCTTCTGCAGCAGCTTGTAATTTTTTCTCTTCTACAGCAGCTTGTAATTTTTTCTCTTCTGCAGCAGCTTGTAATTTTTTCTCTTCTGCAGCAGCTTGTAATTTTTTCTCTTCTACAGCAGCTTGTAATTTTTTCTCTTCTGCAGCAGCTTGTAATTTTTTCTCTTCTGCAGCAGCCTCATCTTTTCTTTTCTCTTTTTCCATTTCCATCTGGAATCTTTTTTCATCAGTCTGTATCTGCAATTTCTTTTGTTCATACTCTCTTTGTAATTTTTTTTCCTCAGCTTCTAATCTTTTCTCCTCAATCAATGCTTTTCTTTCTTCAGCAGCTAATGCTTTGTCATATTGAGCAACTGCCCATTCTTCTAATTGCTGACCAGTCTTATCAAGAGCCCTGCCTTGTGTGATAAAATAATCTAATGTAGACATCTTGTCTAATAAGATCAGTAATTTGCAAAAATAAATAAATTCACTTTTTTAGTCTTAATCAAAGACCTTGTATGATAACTTTGTAACCTGTGGAAAATAGTACTTAACTATCCCAATCACTGTGGGAAACAAGCCTTACAAAGGTCTTGTATAAATCCTTATATAATAACAGCTATAAGTTGCTGGTTCACTCTATAATATAAGTGCAGTGCACCAGAAATAGTGTTTTATATCATCAACTGTGTACCTTTAGTAATAGCAATTAACTATCAGTTGATTCTTGTACATCAATTTATATGATCAACTATATTTAAAATAGTGTATGTCGATCAGGCACAAAACAAAACAGTTATACAGAAGAACATGAAAACATTTGCGGAAATGAAATAAATCAAATGGGAAAAACAATAAAAGATAAACCGCAAGAGGATAACAAATACAAATAACGCCACAGTATATAAATATAAATTGAGAATAGAACTGAAAGATAGAATAGGGTAGACCAACTAATTACAAACAAATCAAAACAAACTAAAGAACAGAGGAATATTACAAAAACAACAATGAGTACAGTCTTCACAGCTAACACTAATAGCAACAGCTGTCGCAGCAAATTTTCAATCAAGAAAATTGCACCTATAGAAACGCACACAACAGACCCTCTATTACGTGGGATACTCTGTTGTGTGACACCGCCCAACCAAAACAACAACCCGCTGGATACAAACAAATATCACATATAAATATTTAAACATAAATACATAAATGCATAAATAGTATGGCAATATGATGTAAATAGAGTGTTGCAGAAAGAATGTGTTGTAAAGAAGGCTCAGTTACACTGCCTAATAGTACAGTACTGTGGTACTTTATTAAACAAATACTTCTGGTCTAATTATTTTTAATTCAACACAGAAATAGAAGCTCCATCGTTGATGTGAATGATAACAATCGATGTAGGACTTCTCAGTTCAATAACATTTCCTTTCGCAAACACTGTCAAATATTCTCCAGTCCTGATGTGTAATGTTCTATGTTTCAACCAAGCTTGCTGTGTAACACTGTCAGTTGTATGGCAAATGTCCAACGAACCAAATGTCAACAAACGCTGACCTAGTTACTGCATACTGTCGACAGGACAGGTCACGCTGACATCACTGTAGAGTTGTACTGTTGATGTATTTGTGTGTCGTAACAGACCCCAAGGAACGTCTGGTCTCAGTAGTTTACTTCTCAATATGGTCACTGTGCAGGTTGACCCAGGAAGCTGGCACACCAGTTGTTAAACTCATACTGGCCAGTAGTTGTTAAATCACGCTTTATTTGTTAAATGCCGTGAATGTCCACCAGTTGATAAATGTAGATGTTGGGACTGGTGTAGTAAAGTGTAACGATTGTCAACTCATTAAACCCAGCACAGTTTTGGTCATACAGGTCATCTTGTCCTGGAACGTGATGAGGCTCCGACAAGAATGTGAGTGTAGACAATGAGTGTGTATATGAATGTCAGAACGCGAATGGTAGAATGATTCGATAGAGTTGACAGGTTGGTAGTACATCACTCATACTCACACTGTTCGAATTCAAGAAGTACTGGAACTACGGTGGTCTTTTTATAACATTTAATGGGACGCACACTTGGACAGTACGTGTATGGTTACAGGAACAAATGTCGACATAGACAGCATAATGTTGATCACAGGAATATCATCTTAAGTTAACATTCATGCTTGGCAAATATCATAATGGAGCATTCGTAAATAAGCATTCAGAGTTCCATCATGTAAATCATCTGGCTTTACTGACTGGGCACGTCAGTCCATAACCAATATATAGGAAGGCTCCTAGACCTAACCTCGTCTAGCGAATATCCCTTCACGTAAAGTTCAATATATATATTTTTCATAAAGATATAGGAATCCCAGACATGGGTTCTCACATGTAGCAGTGATCTCTTGGTTCATCGAGCGATAGTACAGGCATCCCTTTTTCTCACTCGATAAATACAAAGTATATGGATTTCAACATGGCTGTGCTTCTCTCGTGAGCTCCACTCACTATTGGATACAGACCAAAATTGGTCATTCGTTAAATGTCCTCATTTCTTCATAGCTTCTATCATAGAGGTAATTGAATAATATCATATAATCTAGTGCTGATACATAGGAATGTCATCTTCCTTTGAATAAATATTCTTTTCAAAAGTACCACTGTGCATCTGCTTATCGACAACGATGGCGAAGCCCAAGTTCATAATAAATTGTGGTTTTACCTTTCTATGCGAAATATAACTTTGCCATTCCTTGGCAAAAGAGAATAAACACTGGGGTAAAGTACATACAACATGTCTAAATGACTATCACTTTTCCCCATCTACTTATAGATCACTTTTTCGGCAAAAAAGCCGGCTACAACAAAATTCGACATCCAGACAGGATGACAGCCATGAATCACACCCCCCGCTAGCGATACTTCCGCTGCATAGCCTTTGACCTTTTCTAGCGACAATCAACATAGTTCGACTTAGAAATGTAAAGATATCCATATATAAGACAGACTCGTCCTACTCATACAAACACTACGTATAAATTCAGGCCATAGATATACTGAAGCAAGAACAATCTATTCCTACCCAGCCAAAGAATAAATCGCAGTAGGCCTAAATTCGTCCGCGGAGTCCGATCGAAGATGACGGAACTCCTTTCAAGGGAAGTAACACAAAAATGACTTCTCCTTAAGCACTTAAAAAGGAAATACTTTGTTTACAAAATATTTGCGAACATAATAAGTATATAAATGTATTATATTGCAAGATAGTAAAAATTGCACTTTACAATAATAAAAGAGAGAAATCGGGTGAAAGAATAGGTAGAAGATGTAGGAAATTAAATGAATATAAACCCTACGTGACAATTACACGCGCAAAAAGAACTCAGTATCTCATTTCATTTGTGACTTCTTCATTTGTTGTTTGGTACCATTTTGATACATTATGTGTCATTTCTTTTGTTTGAGTGTTGAATTTGGAATCCATTTTCCTTTTTTCCATACTTCACGCCAAATATTAATATTTACACATACCTTCACATTTAAATGCAATGCTATTACATTAATTGTGAAAATGAACTTGATCGATTTCGTCGGTATAAGTTAAATCAAAAAAAAGGTTCGCTTTTTTTTGTCTCATGGGAAGGAAGGTATCTGTTACCTTCCTTCCCATGAGACAAAAAAAAAGCGAACCTTTTTTTGATTTAACTTATACCGACGAAATCGATCAAGTTCATTTTCACAATTAATGTAATAGCATTGCATTTAAATGTGAAGGTATGTGTAAATATTAATATTTGGCGTGAAGTATGGAAAAAAGGAAAATGGATTCCAAATTCAACACTCAAACAAAAGAAATGACACATAATGTATCAAAATGGTACGAAACAACAAATGAAGAAGTCACAAATGAAATGAGATACTGAAATAAAGTAGAGAAAAATGGAAAGAAATGGTGATTAATGGAGACAGTAATCAAATAGGAGGATAAAAAAGAAAATCTCAATCAGTGAACGCAATTAAATTAAGTAGTGTATGTATGTTATATCTGTAAGAGGAAGAAATAATTAAATAAAATCAATGCGAAACACAACATACTCGAAGAAAATAACACGATCCAAAGGATGTGTAGGCAAGATTAGCCACACAGCAAGTATGCTACAATGTTCACATGAATTATGTCTGTGCCAAAGATTATTAAGCGCGGATGATGCGCGGTTATAAAATAATTAGGCCGTTATGGAAAAGTGTATTTCGAGTACTGAAATAATTAAGTTAATATGAATGTCATAAATGTCACCCAGAGTTATGGAAATTTAAAATGTTACCAAGTTATCTAGAATGAAATTAATTTAAATTAATTAAAATGTCAACAACAAAAAAATCATGAAAATCTAAGAAAGTTAAATGTCCTGCAATCATTTATGTATCTAATAAGTTCGATTCATGTCAAATGTTCCCAGTGGAATAGAAGTAAACTTACACCATAGTTAGTTTTGCATCAACACAATTACTCATAGTTATTTGAAATGGAAAAGCACCAACACAATGTGTTAAAAAACATGGTGCGAAGAATGTGATGATATATTCAAAGGTTAGGTTATTAATGGAAAACCCATGGTAGTACGTGTCGTCATAGTTCGTAAGCAATCATTCATAGTGCTGACTTGGTCACGTAGTGGCGTCACAACTTGAGGGGAGCAGAGGCTCGGTAGAGTCAAGTTGGTCTCGAGAGAAAAAAATTCATCCATTAAAGTGTCAGGATTGCGGATGGCTTGAGTAGGGAAAATTAAATTACTGACGATGATAGAGACTCGTGTAGGAATGAAATTCGTGAGGTATGTACTCGTAAGTCCAATAATCGTCCGCAGTAGTGACGAAATGACCGAAAAAAGATCTCAGCAGTAAGCTTAACGACCAAATAAGGGTTAACAACGTGATGTTTGTCATAGACTTGAGTCGTGTAGTTTCAATTCATTGACGATAAAAGTTATGCACATGCACAACTCCGAGTCCCATCATAAATACATTCCTGTGAATAAAGAAACGAAACGTTCTTTTTGGTAAAAGTATGATTTTTTTTAAACGCAAGAATTTCAATAAATCTTACCGCATGTGGTCTGGTACTTCCTTGACCACTGTTCCATGACAGTTGATCCTTTCTTCAGGAGACAAGAAAAGGTAGCAGTGACAGCAGTCAAAACAGTGATGAATGTATTACCTATATAGGAAGAACAAAAATACCAGCGTGAAATGGAAGTCGCGCTGTGGATAATGTGCTGCAGAAAAAAATTGGCCCAAAATAAAACAAGAGCAAACCTGAGTGTAGCAATGATGTAAAGAGTAGACATAAATATAAAAAAATGATATCGAAGCCAATAGGAAAACTAAAAATAAGTGTGTAATGACAACTGGACATCAGAGACATCGCGTATTACGAAGAAAATACTGAGTTAACCGGCCCAATAAAGTAAAAAAATAAACATAGATACAACAAGTGAAGAAATGCGATACAGCCAGGGCATATTAAAACTAAAGAACTGTCAATATGCAAGAGGAAATCAAGTAAGCAGGAAGAATTAGCAATAGTGGAAGAGACAAGTTCAAAATTATACCAGAAAGTAGGAAGAAGCATGCACACACAAAACAACTATTAAGTGCGTGCTGCAGAATTTTGCACAAGTTGTACATCTAGAAGATGGTGCGCAAAAATCGAACCATGTTTGAAATGCACACAAAAAATTTTCTAAGTTCATACCAAGTTGTATGCGATGGAATGTTGCGCACCAGAACAGTGTGATTCAGTGTCATCTGATCTCGGCCAGATCGCAACTGAGCCCGAGTATCATTTAAATTATTATGTTTAGCGCGCAGTGAGCGCGAATAGGAATTTGTACGGACATGTAGATTCTTGCATGTCGTAATAGTTGGAAAATCACGGTTGTACTTGTGCTTATCATGATGAATATTAATATCCTCAACGCGCCGAATAATGTCACGACTCTCAGAAGTGAATTTTGTGTCACCTTTGACAACATCATTCACACTATTAGGAGTATAAGTCCCCTGAGCATGCTGTATATAACGATTCTCATCGACATAAATAGAACCAGTGTGAACGATATCGGTCACACTATCCTCAAATGGAACAAACTTGTCTGTCCCTGTACGTCTCAGATTCCGCAAGTTTGGAATGTTCTTAACAAACATTTTAGGCTTCTCATGTAACGAAGTGACATGATTTTGTTGATTATGGGAAACAATTTTATTTGGGAGCTTAGGATGATACGATAAAGTGTTTTTCACCCCGTTTTTACTGTTATCGACATGTCGCCATGACGAACTCCCAGAGGAAGCAGTATAGTTATTACCAGAAACACTGGCATCAGGGTGATGTCGAGGAAAGTTGTAACTACCTCTGTATGATATCTTTACTTTGGCAGGTCGGACGGACCTGTTTGTATCACACTTTGGACTACCGGCATGTTGTACAGTAGTATTTCCATAATTAAGATTTTACAATATATTTCTTTGTAACACAACATCGAGTAAATCATCAACCCTAGTCCTCAATTTCATAATTTCCAAATCTTTGAGTGAAATCTCTTCACTCTGACCCTTAATTACTGTATTAAGGTTTACAATTTTACCCCTCTCCTGCATGAGTAATGTCTCACAGTTAGCCAACTTATCTTTCTCCGTAGTTAATTCCTCTACTCTCTTTCTCTCATCCTTTTCTTTCCTTACTATTCTTTGTCGTGCCAATTTCTTTAATTTCTTTTTTTTTTTGCCCCACCAACATATGTTGTTGCAATCGAGCTACTTCTGATGTAAGCTCTTGAATCGTAACACACTGTTCCTGAAGTTTTCTTTGGTAGGCTACAGCATTATCTTGTAAAATTCTCAATGCGAGTTCCTTAACCTCAGACTCCAAAGCTTTATTTTTATCCATGGTAGATTCTAGTGAAACCTGAGAATTGGCAAGCTCCACCTTCAATTTGCGGAGATCACTTTCAAGTTTGGACTGTATTACATATAATGAACAATATCCTTCAACAACTGTATCTTTTCCTGACGACACTGTGTGTCGTGTTTTATTTGTTCCTCATGAACATTGTCGTCGCATATAGCGCGGTTTATTTTTTTCATTATATTACCATGTGGTTCACGGAGGCATTTTGCTAAAAAAATACGAAGATCCAGACGCAGTTGTTGTGCCAAGTCTGTAGCAATATTTACATGAGGAATAGAATGAAAATTCCAACTCACAAAGTCCTCCAAATCAGATGCCGCCTGACATAAAAAACGATCTATCACAAATTCCTCAAGATCTGGGCCCTGTAATCTATCAATCTCCCTACCATCCTGGAGCAGCATCTCCAGTACAGGTATCATGTCATCCGTAGACATTTTTGTCTAATTTATATGAGGTCCACTTACCTAATCAAATATCACTTACTGAGGGTAAAATGTATCCTGTAATTAGCATGTTACAAGTTCCTGTCCAAGGAAAAGTCAAAATTGTCCTCTTTTCACACAACATGCCTAAGAAAAATTCACCGAATCTTTTGGCCGAATACCATCACCAACCAAGATCTGCTTATTCGTAGCAAGCAAGAGGACATGCATACCATCATAGCTGGCAGACGCTGGAGCTGGGTTGGTCATGTCCTCAGAAGAGACCCCGATGCCATCACAAGAACAGCTATGCTTTGGACCCCTGAAGGAAAGCGAAAGAGAGGCCGACCAAAAACAACTTGGCGGAGGACTGTGGAGGCTGAGATGCAAAGAATGAACCAGAGTTGGGGCACTGTACGAAGGATGGCCACCGACCGTGCAAAGTGGAATCAATTTGTTGTTGCCCTACAAGACGCCACTAGGCGTGATGGCCACTGACTGCTTTGACGGTCGGTGGCTAAGGATCGAAGAAGAGAAGAAGAAGAAGTTCCTGTCCAGAGAACTCGTATACTAATTATCATCAATGTCAGAAATATGTTATATTATTACCTAGCCATTAATTTTTCATGCGTTAAAATCATATAAGTAGAAAATACAAGATGTAGACAATGAGAACAATAGCGACAAAGACAAGATATGACAGGACGAATTACAACGTTTGCAGAAATCAAAAGAACCACAAAGTAGAACTAAAAGGATAACGTTGCAAAGAATGCACTGACAACTGCGAAAGCAAAAAGACAAGACAAGCAACAATACAAAGTATAAACAGAGAAGGTGTATAAAAATAAACGACAGGTAGATGTAGAAGGACTGTTACAAACAAAATACATCATAAAAATAAGGTACATATAAGAAATTACTACGAAAACAATGATAAGGACTCATCGTCACAGCTAAACAATGGTGTTGTCATAGACAACCAAACGCAGTGGACTGAAATAATCCTACAGCAAATATTTGCTGGAACATCCACTGAGGGAGGTCTGCAAAGATGTTCCTACAGAACACTCAAGAAGGCCCGGGGTGAATCTGGGATGTTTCCTTCGCGAGTCGCCAAACCCAGCCACACCCGCATAGAACATGGAACATTAAACATAGAACACTAAAGCATATAGTGGACATATTAAGAAAGGCTCATCAATAACATGCAACAGTGGTACAGAGTACAAACAATCAGTGACCACTTATCTTTTTAAGAAGAACAAATTTCCCGGCCCTCGCAAAGTTAGCGATGATGGTTCTCGGGTGTTGCATGTAGGTGCTTGAATACAGGACATACAGGACATGATGCAGTCCAACGTTGATCTTTGTTATAGTTTTTGAACATCGGATCATCAAAGGTCAAGGAGGTTGACCGTTAAGAGACAAGTCGTGTCCTTGAAGTTATAAATTTGAAGGATCTTGACGTTTTTTTTAAAACTTGATATATTCAAAACGCTGTTTCAGTTCTCGAAGCATGAGTTCTTGATTACAGAAAAATATTCTTATCCCCTTTGACTGGGCCACCAGATGTAACATCTTCCGTTGCGGGGTGATGAATATAGATATGTTGGTGTTCTTGACTGGCAATACTGGCAAGGGCGATGCCAGAAAAATGTCGGGCTTAAAGTCTCTATTACCGACTTACAAATGTTCAACGCGAATATATATATAGTGGACCGTGTAACTGGATGACTAACGAAGACATTGTCAATACGGTACAGTAACGACTGGCACGTGAATTAGATTGGAGCCAAGTATTAAAGTTGACGACATAATTTATTGTGTACTGACAGGTACATTGACATCACAAAGTCCGACGACGTAGACATCATCGTTATACAAATGGTAGTGGCGAATCATAAAGATACTTCCATGGCGGAAATTACATCGTTAATACATCAGATCGATTTTTTGAACTTGATCAACTCGTTGACCGCCGATATTTCAAGGTCGGTGAGTACTCTACGGTGGGCAGTTATAATATTCTGGTTTACGCATATCGGAGATAAATGAATATGCAGCGGTATTTCTTCCCTGAAGACACAAAGTAATATACTGCGATCAAAACTTCAGCAAATTCGTAGGCATACTTGCGGCACGTTATAATGATACGTGTCGAAGCTTCACCAAAAAAAAAACTCGTCAAGGACGTATATGGTATTAAAACATTATACCATATCAAGCCAGGGTTGGCTAAAATAAATACTCCCCATCAGGAGGCACAATACTATATTCTCGTTGCGTCTTCCCACGACATGGGGTTAAGACTAACAACTAACTCCGTTGAAAAGCCCTCTGTCTTAGGTCATAACCTTCAGGCATCTCTCTTCTAACGTCATTGGCCTCTACCCTGAGCGCACCCGCTGCACTTCTGTGTTCGACATCGTGTAAAATCGCGCGTAACTAATTAAAAAAAAATATATATATTCTTAGCTGTGCTAAATATTTAGATTACACGCGCAAAAAGAACGCAACAGTAGTGTATCACATCCGACACTTCTGCGGTGCTTGTTAGCGAGAAAGGTTCGCAAAGCTTTTGCAGGCACCTGGCTTAACACGTAGTTCGCTACTGGCAAACAAGGAAAACACAAGAACGTCTATATACAGCCCTCTAATGCTTATGTCAATGGTTACCAAAAATAAACTATTCAGGCCCTTTTTATTAGGGGAAGTGTATATTCAAAAAATATGATCTATATAGATATCTAGTCCGCGCTCTTGGCACCCTAAATACACTTGATGTAAAGTTTGTTTATAGCTCAAAACGATAACTATTATCAACAATGATAATAAAGATAAAAGTTACTAATGCATTAGCGGTTTTCCCCTTGGAAGGAGAACAGCCACAAAAATCTCCACCACTTGACAAACAAGACCTGTGACGCAGTAAGTGTTAATTTAACTGACGAACTTCTCTCAACTAAAACATGTTGTTTTTCCCTTCCGAGATAATTCACACACGAAAATTAATTTGCTTAGCAGAAATACTTGACTGTTTCAATTATGAAAATACTTAACATAGATTTATTAAACAAAAGTTAGTTAGCATTTATTTACATGTTACCTCAGCGTGAAATGTAACATAAATATGGGATGCTCATCCAAACAGAAGAATGTAAATTTAGCTGTAGTGACTGGTATACGATAAATTCGATCTATCCACTTCACGTAAAACAATCCTGTGTTTACTTGTGGCTAGTGGTGACCAAGGTTTTAGTTCTAGCTTATAAAGGAACATTTCTTAATTTGAGCAAGCCTGCTCTCTTTCTTTTAATGCAGGTGGTCAGACAAAGACGGTGACTCAGTTTTGGAAAATGACAAAGGCTCTGGGGTAACTGAGATTTTTTTACGATGTGACAAAGATAAAAGAATTATGTCCGTTTGACTGGAGACATTGACAGACACTGTTATAGGTGGTCAGGGCTAAAATCGTTCCATAGACGGAACAAACCAGGAGACATGAAAAGGCACTGAGCCCGATATGTCCATTAAAAAATTCGGACCTGCGCAAGCTTCTTGTCACTCGAAGAAGTTACGTCATGGACTTAGTTTAAGGGGAACTATCTCAGCGCAGATGTTTAAAACGAGTCCTGCTTGCCAGCGGAAGATGACATTATAAACTGAGGGTAGAGAAACATTATTTAGGTAGCTCTTCTCTGAATCAATAGACATTTGAAGATAAACACCGAGAAGATGAAAGAGCCCGATCGCTGCCGTGTAGACAAATATAGGTTTACACGAGTGAAATCACGCCAAGGAACGTCAAAAATAAGATTGGCACTTGAAGGAGTCAAGAATTTTACAATAAATAAAGGTAAAATAAAGAAACGAGGGGATAAAAATCAAAGATAAGAAATGGGCGTTGTTGACAGAACTAAATCGGCAGGAATTGTGAGTCCAACTCATCACAATTATCATGATGTGTAAAGAAAAATTCTGACCTATTCGCTATTTCTTTTTATTTAGGTCTGTTTTATAGGTCTTCGTAAAACATCCTTATTTGATAACTACAATATACGTGAAAACTGCTGTGATCAACTTTCTGCTCAGTTTAAATTGAAAATAAATCGCAACATCCACCACAGCACGGATTCTCTGACAAGTGCTTCCTGCTATGAGATTAACTGTAGTCGTGGTCTTATGCTTACGAGGAAGTTAAAAATATACCAGAAGACGAAAATAAAGAATTAGACAGTAACATTTCCTTTCTGAATCTGAATAGTTTAAACTCCAACAATTTTTTTCTTTTACATCAGATTATAATAGCTCTTTATTATTTGAAAGACAACATTGTTGTGCGTGCTTTCTGTACCATCAGGCCCCCCCCCCCCCCCCCCCCCCCCCCCCCCCCCCCCCCCCCCCCCCCCCCCCCCCCCCCCCCCCCCCCCCCCCCCCCCCCCCCCCCCCCCCCCCCCCCCCCCCCCCCCCCCCCCCCCCCCCCCCCCCCCCCCCCCCCCCCCCCCCCCCCCCCCCCCCCCCCCCCCCCCCCCCCCCCCCCCCCCCCCCCCCCCCCCCCCCCCCCCCCCCCCCCCCCCCCCCCCCCCCCCCCCCCCCCCCCCCCCCCCCCCCCCCCCCCCCCCCCCCCCCCCCCCCCCCCCCCCCCCCCCCCCCCCCCCCCCCCCCCCCCCCCCCCCCCCCCCCCCCCCCCCCCCCCCCCCCCCCCCCCCCCCCCCCCCCCCCCCCCCCCCCCCCCCCCCCCCCCCCCCCCCCCCCCCCCCCCCCCCCCCCCCCCCCCCCCCCCCCCCCCCCCCCCCCCCCCCCCCCCCCCCCCCCCCCCCCCCCCCCCCCCCCCCCCCCCCCCCCCCCCCCCCCCCCCCCCCCCCCCCCCCCCCCCCCCCCCCCCCCCCCCCCCCCCCCCCCCCCCCCCCCCCCCCCCCCCCCCCCCCCCCCCCCCCCCCCCCCCCCCCCCCCCCCCCCCCCCCCCCCCCCCCCCCCCCCCCCCCCCCCCCCCCCCCCCCCCCCCCCCCCCCCCCCCCCCCCCCCCCCCCCCCCCCCCCCCCCCCCCCCCCCCCCCCCCCCCCCCCCCCCCCCCCCCCCCCCCCCCCCCCCCCCCCCCCCCCCCCCCCCCCCCCCCCCCCCCCCCCCCCCCCCCCCCCCCCCCCCCCCCCCCCCCCCCCCCCCCCCCCCCCCCCCCCCCCCCCCCCCCCCCCCCCCCCCCCCCCCCCCCCCCCCCCCCCCCCCCCCCCCCCCCCCCCCCCCCCCCCCCCCCCCCCCCCCCCCCCCCCCCCCCCCCCCCCCCCCCCCCCCCCCCCCCCCCCCCCCCCCCCCCCCCCCCCCCCCCCCCCCCCCCCCCCCCCCCCCCCCCCCCCCCCCCCCCCCCCCCCCCCCCCCCCCCCCCCCCCCCCCCCCCCCCCCCCCCCCCCCCCCCCCCCCCCCCCCCCCCCCCCCCCCCCCCCCCCCCCCCCCCCCCCCCCCCCCCCCCCCCCCCCCCCCCCCCCCCCCCCCCCCCCCCCCCCCCCCCCCCCCCCCCCCCCCCCCCCCCCCCCCCCCCCCCCCCCCCCCCCCCCCCCCCCCCCCCCCCCCCCCCCCCCCCCCCCCCCCCCCCCCCCCCCCCCCCCCCCCCCCCCCCCCCCCCCCCCCCCCCCCCCCCCCCCCCCCCCCCCCCCCCCCCCCCCCCCCCCCCCCCCCCCCCCCCCCCCCCCCCCCCCCCCCCCCCCCCCCCCCCCCCCCCCCCCCCCCCCCCCCCCCCCCCCCCCCCCCCCCCCCCCCCCCCCCCCCCCCCCCCCCCCCCCCCCCCCCCCCCCCCCCCCCCCCCCCCCCCCCCCCCCCCCCCCCCCCCCCCCCCCCCCCCCCCCCCCCCCCCCCCCCCCCCCCCCCCCCCCCCCCCCCCCCCCCCCCCCCCCCCCCCCCCCCCCCCCCCCCCCCCCCCCCCCCCCCCCCCCCCCCCCCCCCCCCCCCCCCCCCCCCCCCCCCCCCCCCCCCCCCCCCCCCCCCCCCCCCCCCCCCCCCCCCCCCCCCCCCCCCCCCCCCCCCCCCCCCCCCCCCCCCCCCCCCCCCCCCCCCCCCCCCCCCCCCCCCCCCCCCCCCCCCCCCCCCCCCCCCCCCCCCCCCCCCCCCCCCCCCCCCCCCCCCCCCCCCCCCCCCCCCCCCCCCCCCCCCCCCCCCCCCCCCCCCCCCCCCCCCCCCCCCCCCCCCCCCCCCCCCCCCCCCCCCCCCCCCCCCCCCCCCCCCCCCCCCCCCCCCCCCCCCCCCCCCCCCCCCCCCCCCCCCCCCCCCCCCCCCCCCCCCCCCCCCCCCCCCCCCCCCCCCCCCCCCCCCCCCCCCCCCCCCCCCCCCCCCCCCCCCCCCCCCCCCCCCCCCCCCCCCCCCCCCCCCCCCCGAACAAGAAGATGATGAACTCGACCGGAATACCTTCTCGTTATCTTTTGGTTTCTCAGCATAGCCGTCCTCTATTAATGGCACGTACAAGTTTCTGACCCAAATAGACATTTGAAGAGTGATAAACACCGACCGAAGATTAAAGAGCACGATCTGCTGCCGTGTAGCAAATATATGGTTTACACGAGTGAAAATCACGCCAAGGAACGTCAAAAATAAGATTGGCATGGCACATGAATGGAGTCAAGAATTTGTACAATAAATAAAGGGTAAGATGATGAACTCGGACCGGATAAACCTTCAAAGATAAGTTATGCGGCGTTGTGACAGAACTAAATCGGCAGGAAATGTGAGTCCCGTTCATCACGTAGAAGATGATGAACTCGCTTACGATACAGGTTCTCGTTATTTTGGTTCTCAGCATAGAACCGTCTCTTAATGGCCAGTACTTAAGGTTTCGCTTTCTGATATCTGAATAGATATTAAACTCCAACAATTTTTTTCTTTTACATCAGATTATAATAGCTCTTTATTATTTGAAAGACAACATTGTTGTGCGTGCTTTCTGTACCATCAGGCACAGACAAGAAGATGATGAACTCGACCTGTATACCTTCCTCGAAGAAGATGAATTCTTGGTTCTCAGGATAGTCAAGGTAAGTAAAAGCACTCTCTTCAGTTCTCGGTTTATAAAACAAAGAAGGTCTTTTTAATGATACAGATCGTATTCTTCTATGATGAGGAAATGAAGTTATTGGAGATTATTTTATAATTACGTAAGCTGCCGATATTTACTAATTAAACGTGAAGACACTAGAAGGTTCTGGAATGTCTGGCGTAAGAGAGGTACAGGAAGACCATAGACCAAATGGAGAAGAGAACTGGAAGCAGACATGAAGGGCATGAAGCAGACATGAAGGAGACACGGAAAGACCTTGAGCTGATGGCACGGGACAAAAAGAGGTGACAGAAGTTTGTTGAAGACATATGTTTCTTGGGGAGTTGAAGTGTGATGATGATGAACAAAGAACCCAACAAAACAATACCAATTGAATATATAGCCAATAAGAAGAAAAAAGCTAACGAGGCACATCCCTGCCACACTTCGGTTCTTATCTGAAGGGTTTCTGTAAACTGTCAGCCAAGGAGAATTCTAGTTTACTATCTTTATATGTAATTTTTATTAGGTTAAAGGAAGTTAATGAATCTCCATAATACCTCGTCTGTTTGTAGACCATATTATCTGGCTAAACTGCTCAATGCCTTTTCCTAATCCACAAATCGGATGTAAAGTGGTGAGAGAGATTTATAAATTTTGTTCAACTGTTGTGTGCATCTAGTCTACGCGGGATCTGTAATGCCAAAATCCCGCCTGTTCTCTCAACCCTCAAGTATTATTGTGAATACTATTTTTATGGCACTGATAAAAGAACTATTCCTCTTTGATATGTGTACTGTGTCCTTATTCTTTGGCAGCTGACCAGATATCCCTTCTTTTAGTCTGTTCTCGTTTCTGTGCACTCTCTAACTAATTCGAGTTATGTGTGTAAAGTATTGTAGAGATGTCAATTTTAGATTAATCCAGAGCGTCAAATAGGTAAAATAATTTATATGATGCAGGGAGGAATTTATGATGATCAGGTTAACTCTTGTTGCAGTGCTTCGTATAGTTTCCTATCATCGCACAAAACCCAATCTAACAACATCAGAAATGTATTAGATATTTTATTCATATTAATTTCTTGGTAATGACCTTACCAAATAAACCAAGACCCATGAGTTCTAAAGTAAAGTAACATAATTTATGCGCTCACAGAAACTCAGGACCAGAAACGCAAACCGACAGAGATGCCATCTCGCAATGACATAGAATTTTCTTTTAAACAGCCCTCAAGACAGACCCCTAGAGAACCCTACCCCCAAAACCATAACAAATCGAGCGCCAGATGGTGTGTTCTGTCAAGTGGTTCTATGTCTATGTTATTCAAATATGTTACTTTACTTTAGAACTCATGGAGTCTTGGTTTATTTGATAAGGTCATTACCATGAAATTAATATGTATAAAATATCTAATACATTTCTGATGTTGTAAGATTGGGTTTCGTGCGATGGTAGAAAACTATACGTAGCACTGCAGCAAGAGTTAACCTGATCATCACAAATTCCCCCTCCCTGCAACATACACATTCTTTTACGCTCTGGATTGAGCATTGTTCTTGACTTCTGATATATCTTGTGAATACTCCCTCAAGGTAGAAGCATAATCATCCTTATATCTACACCTCTGCCAAGAGTAATCTTGTACGAAGGTAGATACCTTTGAAGACCCACATTAGATTCTCTAGGTTTTGGCCATAGTTGGACCATCAGGGCAGAGCAAGAGGAGACAACCCGTGACAATGAACACAAACTACGAAGTGAACGATATTTATAAATTACCTATAACTATAAGAAATACTGAACATAACGGAGATATTATGTATGTCCTGCACTTACAAAAGATGTGTATTTAAAACATTAAAGGGCTTTAAGCACTTGTGGCTACAGTTCTCACGGCGGAGTTGCCTTCATCATCAGACGACTGATTAGTCGCGAGGAAATTTAAAAAATAAAAAAAACTCGAGTTTGTTTTGCTTTTTTTTCTCTTTAATAAGCGATTTGTAGCAATTTAGACCTATGTTACGAAATACCATAGAACTGCATTCCATTTTGGGGTCATGCTTCTAAATTTTATGCTAGTAATAATATTACGTCTTGGCTATCCAATCACTCTGAATGAACTTGATGAGAATGTGAAAGTTATATTTCTACTTGCTTTGGAATTTGGCGCACACCGTAAGACTGAATTGTTTTTGGAGTATAACGAGCATTTGGTGTAAAATATAAATATCACTAAATCGAAAAAGCGCTAATCGAACAGCGTAAGACTGGGCCATTGATGTAACCCTGAAATCAATGGTACCTATACCTTGTAGCGGTATGGCAGCTTGTGTACCCTGACAATCCCCAGAGCTATGCCAGTGGGAGATTTACTCCTGGTAGGTTCAACCATGTCTGGCCATGTCTGCAGAATGGGAGAAGATCGGCTACCACGACAAGCATGGGAAACAAAGAGCCAGGGATCCAGACCTCCAGGACGACCCAGAGTTCGCTGGGAGGACAACATTAGACAATCTTTGAAGGACCGAGGACTAGAATGGAACCAGGCCAGGAAGAAGACAGCTGATAGAATGGTCTGGCGCTCTCTCTTCCAAACCTCTACACTTCACGGTAGAAGGGGAACGACTAAGTAAGTAAGTAAGTAAGTGTGATAGGGTGGGCGAGATGATGATGATGATTATATATTGTGATGTGTGATCACTCTCCTTTTTACACTCGCACCGACCCGAACAACAATAAAACTCTTGATTCTAGAGGCAGGGGCTATATTTATTTTTACAGCCCATTCAGTGACAAAGCAAACATTAAACAAATAAACTAGCGAACATAACACCAAACCAAACAAACAAAACACCCAACAGTGCCCGATGCTAATCTGAAGAAGCAAACAAAGCACAGAATAGTTAAAATCATAATATAATACTGAATGAGAAACACCACGCTCTCACCTGTCAAACTGTCCTACGCCGCCACCTGACACACTCAACTATCACACACACACACACACACTCATGTGTGTCATCCAATGCGACTAGTAAGGTGTTGTGCGTGGGGCTGGCAATCTCACCATGTAACACAGGTTGCTACAGAAACCACTACTGCAAGAGCACACACTCAGCTATCACACACACACACACACACTCATGCATGTCGTCCAAATGAGACTAGTAAGGTGTTGTGCGTGGGGCTGGCAATCTCACCATGTAACACAGGTTGCTACGGAAACCACTACTGCAAGAGCACACACTCAGCTATCACACACACACACACACTCATGCATGTCGTCCAATGAGACTAGTAAGGTGTTGTGCGTGGGGCTGGCAATCTCACCATGTAACACAGATTGCTACCGAAACACTACTGCCCTAGCATATGAATACTTAATATGGAGGCAAACCACACTGTTGGCCCCATGCTCCCTCAGGAGCGGAGAAGAGAAATATATACCTTGAAGTGAGCCCACGTGCTCTCACAACCATTCCTCACATAACCATAATTAAATAATCATAAAATGGACATAGAATAATATTCAACTGTATGTACAACAAATACTCTCAGTAATGAGAATAAGCTACTACCTCGTAACTGATCTATCTCAATATTCGTTACTGCATTCTGAAGCATGTCGTATGTGACGACTGGTGCGACTGAGAATCTCATCACACGAAACACATCGTTACCGAAACAAATCACTGCCATAGCATAAAAATGCTTCTTGTCGGCTTGTGATAGACACCAGCCACATTGGTGTTTCCATGCTCCGCCGGGAGCAACCAGAGAAACACATGTCTCAACAAAGGAGTGGCCTCGCGCTCTCCAGAAATCTAAATACATATTCTCACCTCACAGTAACCCATTAAATATACAGTAGAATTATCAATAAACGTGAAATACACTAAATTACTCTTACATAAAGAATACAATATAATTATTCTCGACTTAAACCAAACTGGGACTAAATACACAACGTGCCACATGGCGTAACATTAAGTGATAACTAAGAGTGTTAAATGCAGACTCCTTGCGCCGCTTTTCATGACCACGTGGCCGCAATCTTGCTATTGTTAATCTTATCTACATTCCCGTGAAATAGCTTCATACTATATCTGCCTTTCTGATAACATTTCTGTCCAGTTTCATGTATAAAACACTCTCCTACTAAATTTGCCCGGTCTGATGGATGAAATACTTGATACTAAACTCTCACATCTGGATTTAGGCTTTGCGTGCCTAATAAAACCTATCAAACATTATTTTCACTCATCTATCATTTCAAGACTAAATTATAATGTCCTAAAAAGACATTTCCTTTGGAAACACATCTATCTATCTCACTAAACATTAAAACAGACTCGTGCTGAAATAATTTCAGAATTATATAAAACTAACGCTAATTTAAATTAACTCACGTGCTCAAGGCATTTACATCTTGGCTCTGTCGTCTGTTCTCTCTGGCGGCTGTGGCAAAGTAGGGCCGCTTTCCGGCCGTTATCTCTTTTATAGGCCCTACGGCGCATCACTCACTTACTGCGCTGTGCGGATTAATCTTGGCTACTTAAACAACACTCGCGATATTTTGCTCTAGAATGCATGAAAACACAAATAAAACCTACAGCTATTTAATATAACACACGAATCTCAAATATAACTCACAACTATACACCACAATTAATATTTAGGCGTTATTGTGGCCTAATTAATATATTTTCTATCTCGTTAGAATTTTCACATCCCAGCATGCTTCGTGCACAACGAAAATATGTGGGGGACAAACATGCCTTGAACTGAAGTGGGGGTGGGGCCTCAGGGGCGTCTTCCCGGACCCATCACATAAGGTTCAACCAAGCTGGACTGGTCTGCGTGGGTAGGGGTCAGACAAAAGCTGGTACTCTGGTCCTCCAGGTTGGGGGTTTTAGCACAGGGCCGACACCCCTGTCTATGTAAAAAAAATCGCACGTTACGGAAACAACAATAAATGGAAAAACTTTGCTGCGGGACGGACATCCGGAGTCTCAAGCTCGTATGACTGACAGTGGTGAAAGCCGAAAGGAAGCCACTGGCATGAAAACGGATGCCCCGACCGCAAAACACGAAACCAGAATTGGTTTTTGGAACGTCAGAACTATGAATGAGGCAGGAAAGCTGAGACAAATCACAGAAGAGATGAGGAACTACAAGATACATATCCTGGGAATAAGCGAGAGCAGATGGACAGGTAAGGGGAGAATAAAAACAGCTACAGGGAAACAGTACTTTATTCTGGCAGAGAGGATGGTCAGCACAACGAAGGTGTAGCCATTATCCTGAAGAAAGGAATGGAAAGGTCTTTACTGGAATGGAAACCCATCAACAACAGACTGATAAGAGCAAGACTAAGATGGAGGTTCACCAACACCACAATTATACAATGCTATGCACCAACAAACGACAGCGATGAAGAGATCAAGGACGAGTTCTATCAACAGGTACAAAAAGAAATGGAAACTACACCCAGGTACGATCTCATTATAGTAATGGGAGACCTAAATGCGAAAGTGGGAGCACACAATAATTATAACGAAAGAGTAATGGGGAAATGCGGCAGTGGAACAGCAAATGAGAATGGGGACAAATTAATAAGCTTCTGCAGTATTAACAGCCTGGTCATTGGAGGAACACTTTTTCCACACAAGGAAGTGCACACGTTAACATGGGAATCACCAAACGGACGAGACAGAAACCAGATAGATCACATAATGATCAATGGCAGATGGAGACATGCACTACAAGACGTGAAAGTAAGAAGAGGCGCAGATGTGGGAAGTGATCATCACCTAGTAATAGCAAGATTGAAAGTGAAACTCAGAGCTGCTGGACCAGTTGCAGTCAAACAGAAAAGATACAACATCACGAAACTGAAGGATCCCCTCACCAGAAAAGCTTTCGTGGTCGACGTAAAGAGAAGATATGAGATTATCAAAAGACAGGAAAGAACAGAGACCGATGATGTTGACCAGAGATTCAACACCATCTCAACAATATACAAGGAAAGCAGCAAGTCATGCTTGGGATTCCAGGAAAGAAAGAGCAAAGACTGGATAACACCAGATACGCTAAACACCATAGCGAAGAGAAAGGAAATGAAAAGAAAGAAAACAGAAGCTAAGTCTCACAGGTTAAAGGCAATAAATAGTGAACAGTACAGTCAGCTGGACAAGGAAGTTAAACGTCAAACCCGTGCTAACAAAAGGACATTTCTGGATGACCTTGCAAGACAGGCAGAAGAGGCAGCACTGAGAAATGAACAAAGCACAGTATACAAAATAACTAAAATCATCAGTGGAAAACGAGGTGCAAACAATATTACATTAGTAAGAGATAAGCAAGGAAATCTCATCACAACAGTAGAGGGACAGGAAACAAGATGGGCAGAGCATTTCAGAGAAACTCAGAATAAGGAATCACCAGAGACACAATTGAATGTTCTTGAGGCTGAAAATGATATAGATGTTAATACAGACATCCCACGAAAAGAAGAAATCATCACAGCAATCAAAGGGTTAAAGAATGGAAAAGCTCCTGGTCATGATAACTTAAATGCAGAGCTATTTAAGACAAACCCAGAGCTAGCAGCAGAACTATTAGAACCACTATTTGCACAAGTCTGGAAAACAGGGACAGCACCAATAGAGTGGAGAAAATGAATAATTGTCAAATTGCCCAAGAAGGGATATCTTGCAGACTGCAATAATTGGAGAGGAATAACTCTTCTCTCAGTTCCCAGCAAAATACTAGGCAGGATAATTATACAGAGAATCTCAAAAGCAGTAGACCACAAACTGAGGAAAGAACAAGCAGGATATAGAAAGAACAGAAGATGTGTAGATCATATATTTACCCTCAGGAACATTATAGAGCAGTGCTCAGAATGGCAAAGACAGCTGTACATTAATTTCGTTGATTTTGAAAAAGCTTTTGACAGCATACATAGGGACAGTTTATGGAAAATACTGAGGGCTTATGGAATTCCAAGCTGCATAGTGTCAATCATAAAAAGCCTCTATGCCAACTTTACGTGTAGTGTTGGGCAGAGCAACCTAACCTTTGAAGTGAAGACAGGAGTACGACAGGGATGCCCCTTATCAACCACTCTATTTTTAACAGTCATAGACTGAGTGATGCGCCAGACAACAGAGGTCAATCCAAGAGGAATAAGATGGACTACATTTTCTACATTGGAAATCTGGAATATGCAGATGACATTGCACTGCTAGCACATTCACCATAACACATCCAGGAAAAACGGATAGACTTAATAAGTATAGAAAGCAGGTGGGCTTGAACATCAACCTAAAGAAGACACAGGTCATGACGCTCAATGTGAACAACCCTGAGCGCACATCAGTAAGGAATCAGCAACTGGAACAGACAGATGCCTTCACATACCTAGGATGCATAGTAACACCAGACGGCGGAGCAAGCAAAGACATCAACAACAGAATGAACAAAGCAAGAACAGCCTTTTTTAGTCTAAACAACATCTGGAAGTTCTCTCAGTACAGCACAAGCACAAAATTAGGATTATATCAGAGCTGTGTGCTTTCTGTGCTTCTCTATGGCGCGGAGAGCTGGAGAGTTACAGAGAAGGAAATGTCGAAATTGTCCTCTTTTCACACAACATGCCTAAGAAAAATTCTCCGAATCTTTTGGCCAAATACCATCACCAACCAAGATCTGCTTACTCGGAGCAAGCAAGAGAACATGCACACCATCATAGCTGGCAGACGCCGGAGCTGGGTTGGCCATGTTCTCAGAAGAGACCCCGATGCCATCACAAGAACAGCTATGCTTTGGACCACTGAAGGAAAACGAAAGAGAAGCCGACCAAAACCAGAGTTGGGGCACTGTACGAAGGATGGCCGCCGACCGAGCAAAGTAGAATCAATTTGTTGTTGCCCTACAAGACGCCACCAGGCGTAGTGGCCACTGGCTGCTTTGACGGTCGGCGGCTAAGGATCAAAGAAGAAGAAGAAGATTGATGTAACCAATATGAAGAGAGCTACATGTTTACTCTAAGGTGAGAGAATATGAGGACTGAATGACCACTTTGTTTTAATTCTGATGAATATAAACGCGTATTTTTTTCTCTCCAGGAATGTGTTTGTGATAACTACCACAAAACTATCACATGTAGAGAGATCTGCAGAAACTTCCAAAAGTTGTGACAGGAAGTAACGTCACTGTTTTCACTACAGCAATTTTTGATGTAAGTTCTGCGAAATAACTTCATATATATAAATGTTGTATGTAAAACATGTCTGCGTGGGGAAAAAGAATTTCTAGAATACACCATCAGAGTGAACGGGTCAGTTTTGAACTATATCAACAGATTTAAATACCTGCTGAAATATTATTACAATAGATATCAGCTGCCTTACAAGACGCCACCAGGCTTGATGGTCACTGATTGCAATGTCAGCCAATAACCAAGGACCAAAGAAGAACAAGAAGAAGAAGTAGTTGCATCTGAGAGATAAAGAGAAGTGTTAGAGAGAAAATAAACACCTATGCAAGCCACCAAAAACCACTTTTATCAGTAGTGAAACGTCGAAAGCTTGCCTGGTTTGGGCATTTGTCGTAGATTCTGGATAGGAGAATTAAGACTTGGGTTGGTCCCTTCTGAATAGATTGGAATGAGTGATAGTCACAGTGTGAGATAGAAATACAAAAAATAGATTTCCACGAGTGAGGTGGCAGAATAGTGATAGAGGCTGTCTCTGAGAGCGGAAAATCTTCTCTCTCTCTCTCTCTCTCACCTATCATCTACGACAGATCTAAAGTAGTCAGACAGTCTAACACATATATATTAAATATATATATATATATCCACTCACGTGCATGCACATTCAAGTGACGACAGGTAGACACACAGACGTGGGAAACTATAACAAATGATTATATAGATATTCTAGAACGAGCTGACCAACGCACTGATTAGTTCCAAGAGAAAAACTTTAATTATCATTTAAAATTTCTTCACAACACATAGAACTTACATCAAAGCATATACAAATAGTCATAAAATATCAAGAGAATGCTACAAGGATGATAGCCCCGTTATGATATTAACTCTAGGTTTAGCCCACAGCCCCGTTATGAGACAGATGATGGCCCAAAGAGTCACAAATACATATGGTTAGGGTATAATATTTCTTCCCCCTTTAAGGTATGAACAGACTGGATAATCTGATCTAGTATAAGGGAATATATAGATATATATAGTTAGCAATAAATTGCCTAACGAAATGCGACAATTGTGAGTGAATCAACAAAGAACATCCCTCAGTCTACTTTCACTCAGTTCTTTCATCAGGGCCCTGTCGTGCGTTTCTCACTTTCTTACCCTATAACTTGCCGTTGTTCACCGTCTGGCGCACGCTATGACACAATCTGTTTTATTGTTTGGTGAAGCGAATACCCAGCTCTGCAGATCTTGGTTTATCCAATTTGTCCGGGAAGCGTTCTCTTCAGGCGATAAGTTTATTCAGATTTTAAGTTAGTGTCACTTGAATCAGTTTTGGATAAGCAAGTTTAAACGGGCATACAGAGTCAAACAAAACACGAGGGTTCCCTTAATTTGGAAAGACAGTCTTGGTTCACTATACACTCTCTCAATACTTGTCGGGAATATAAATGTTATTTTTTTGTAATTATTCTCGCCGCCAGGCAGCATGTACATTTAAATTTGTGGAGCAATATGAACTGGCTCAAAAGCCCAGTATATATTTCTAGTCTTTAGAAACCGTTAGTGGGATGGGTATTACTGTCTATCTCTGATGGCACAGGCACTGTCAGACCAGTGTTACTTGAAAAAAAAACCCACGTGGTTCAAGATAGGAAATGTCTATGCTACTCACAAGTATGTCTCTTTACTAAACGCCGGCAAGTTCTGGGTCACCCCAGTATTCACTACATAAAATGGAAAAAGCACATATAAAATAATTATACATACTATGTATAAGGATATAACTTATATTTTAAACTGCACGCGTAGAGCTTATCAGTTAACACTTCCCGTGAAATAGTTATATTATAAAATCAATTATCGTGAATTTGAAATACATATAAATATATTTCGTCAATACTCATGAGACATCTAGCAGTTATAAGTTAGTTTAGAAAATATATCTCGACTGAGTAGTTAGCAGTTAAATTAAATTCATTATGGCTACATGTTTGTTACGCTAGCAATATAATTTATTCTGTTTTCCACTGTAACTCGTCGACTAAAGAATATAACAAACTATTAAAATAATCACTCTGCACACAGAACTAGTTTAAAATGAAATAAGCGACTTAACACTTTAAACACTTCACAAAATACTAGAATATAGTATATAATATTTTACCTCACACAGAACTACAGGTAGTCGCACCACTTAAGAATTATATGCTTATATATATGGAAGTCTAGAAGTTCGACAAATTGTCGAAACAAACTGAGAACTTCGCTATACAGCTTATACTGTTCCGAGCGACCTGTCTACTGCGAATTTAAGAGTGAGAATGAAAATAAAGTTTCAAACTCGGGCCAATATCTTAAAATTAGACAAAGGGCCCCAACTTATTTCGCCAAGCGAAATTATCTCCCCTACTCCCAACACTTACGTCAGCTTAACGCGTGTCGTAACTGCCACCTACTGACCGAGATGTACGCGTGTCAGTTTCGACTCTCAGACAACCGTCTGCAGCGCGGAGCGCAATTTCACACTTCGCCGGACTATCCCGACGAAAACTCACGCAGTTTCTGCAAAAGGTAGACAATTCGTCTGCCTGTCATGTCCAAAGGAGCGAATTTCTCACACCCCAGGCCCAGAAATCTGGTCGGGCAGCGCTCTGACCGGGGAAACTGCAGACGTTTTTGTCTGGCGAGAACCGTATATTCACAGCTATGGTTCGACCGGCAGAGACTGACATCTATGTAATCGAGTTTCAGTCAGCATGAGAAAGAAAGACGGTAAAATTCCGAATGGGAAAAGAAAATATTATTCGCAAACTAACGAATGCGAAAAAATTATATATATGAAAAAGGGTAAAGAGTGACAGAAAAAATTAAAGGACCCGAGTGGAAGAAAGAGGAAAATGTAGACAATTTATAGAACATAACTCCCTATGTGACAGCATTTAACTCGTCACGACTCCCTTTCGAAAACGATCCTCCAGAGAACAGTCGAAGGTAAACGGAGAAGAGGAAGGCAAAGAAAATCCTGTGCTGATAACATCAAAGAATGGGCAGGGCACGGTTTTTCCACACTTGTACGCATTGCTGAGGATAGAGAGCAGTGGAGGACCCTGTCTGCCGATGCTTCCACCATGGCACCCCTACGACCCATGACGGGTTACAAGTTGAGATGATGAGGATGATGTCCAAGCAAAAGCAGCTTCCCATTAAATAGAAGGCAAACTGCGCAACAACACATTGTCAAAGCGAACTAAAAAGTTCATTAGTGTTGCATAGAGTCAATCCTGTCGCATGTAAACGGATCAGGACATCAGTAAGATAGCAAGAATCATATGGAGGCCATAGTGATGCGATTTTATAGAAGAATAACGTGGGGAGCTAAAAATAGTAGCAAGGTTGCCAAAGTGCAAGGACACTTTTTTCTTCACATCAGAAAAAAGCAGGCGACTATTTTAGCATGTTTTGAGAAGGCAGAAACTGAAATAGATTAAAACAGCAGACATTTTTAGCAGAAAAGGAGAGACACAGAAGTTGTTCAAGCTGGAAAGACGATGCTTGACAGTTTAAAAATTGAAGCATGGAAAGGAGTTAACATAACTGATACAAAAAACAGGATTACTATAATCTTTTCGGCCTGGAAAGGAGATCAAGAAATAAAACTGCTGTATCTGTCAGATTTGGTAAATAAGATGACGTCAGACGTGGGCCAAATATGTAGAAAGGTAAAGCTTAAGAACTTTCAAAAAACATGCACAAGTCACGTACAACAAACAACTAGATTGCAGTGTATCGGAGACGGTCAATGTTATTTAAACACAGATATCAAACAGATTTTTTGGTTTGTTTGTCAAGTGGAAGGTGAAAGCACAAATGAACTGTCTTGTCAAAACGTTGAGAATTAGGCGCGCAAGTCGGTGTAACGTTCTATCCTTTTTTTTCTCTCATCCTTTGGTTTGGTTTGGTTTGAAAATTTATATTCATTGCACACGGACTACTCCATCAGTGCTCCGATCTCCTCCCTTAGATCACACAAGGAGGATCTCAGCACAGTGCACGAACTCCGTAGCACCGGCGGTAATCCCAATGTGTGTATATAGGAATCACACATTCTATAACTATTTTTGTGGTGGGTAGGTTTCTAATTTTTAAATTTTGCCAGGGCAGCGGCCTGATAGGCCTACTTTTTACGATTTTCAACTGCCGAGGGATTTTTAACGTGCGCAACTTGCATCTCATCCTATTTACTGTATCAACTCAGTCTTACACACATTTACAATTATTTATGTTAAGAAATTAAACATTTTAAGAGTAATATAATACAATTTTCACATTTACAGTATTATGTTATAGTTTAAAAAAAAAAAAAAACTACGATGGAAAAAATAAACATCATCATCAAAATCAACGCAGCAAAACATTTGATCCTCAGGATGTTGTTAAAATGCCCAGAACACAACAGAAGCGAATTACTCGCATTATAAACTTCGGAGAACAAGTATCAGCTGACTGATCACTTACTGAAAAGGTCAAATAAAACATAGAAGATAAGGAAGCCAAAATGATAAGTAGAAAGTTCATAGATCAACTAACAAAACAAAGTCTGGCAGTCTACACTGATGGATCCAAGGGTGATAGTGGGCAACTAGGTGCAGGAATAGAAATACCACAGTGGGGAATTAAAAAGAGCTACAGTGTAACTGAAGGGGCTTCGATTTTTACCGCAGAGAAGGTAACAATTCTAACAAGTTTAGAAATAATCGAAGATAACCCACCAAAAGCTGTTACGATATTTACATACTCACTATCATCACTACAAGCACTAGAACACCCAGGTAAATGTAGCCAGCCAGACATAAAGGAAGACATTCTAGCAATTAATACATCACTAGGGAACAGAGGATGTAGTGTGAGGCTAGTGTGTGTTCCAGCATACATAGGTATAGCTGGTAACGAGTTGGCAGACCAGAATATCAAGAATGGAAGAATAAGTAAAAACAATATAAGAGCAGGACTGGGACGGTCGGAGATCAAGAGCCAAGTGAAGCTAACTATAAATGAGGAATGGAAGACAACATGGAAGAACAGTAGAAAAAGCAAACATGCGTTCAAACTGCTGAAAGAACCAACAAGGGCGTGCCAGGTCAGAGAAGAATTAAAGATACCATCGAACAAAAAACTGTGGCGTCTCCGTCTCGGTTCAGCATATTTTACGATAGAGGAACCACACTGCCAAGAATGTCAGGAAGAAAATGACATAGACCACTTCCTGATCCACTGTAAAAGTACGAACAACAAAGGCTTCAATTAAAAACTTACTATAGAAATCACAATATAGTCATGACAGGTGATAAGGTTTTAAGTATAGATGCCCCAGGAAATGCCCAATCAATACTTAAAAGATGTATACATAAAACAAAGGAAAACGTATAAGGTTAGTACTTCAGAAAAGAAATTCAACCAGATAGAAATCAAGCAACAAGAACTAACAAATCATTAAACAAAAACAAAAAAACTTACTAACTACTCATAGGACACGCAAAGACAACGAGGTATAAAAAAAAAACTCATAAAGAACAAATACTAATACAGATTAAAACCAAGTGTAAAGGACAATAGTTATCTATAAACAATACAAAAGAGAAAATAGAATGGACAATTACTAATATAAATAAAAATCAGCAACTGCAGATAACAATAGTTATTTAAATTGAATACAAAATTAGTAAATAAAATGACACTAAATATCCCAATTAAATACCCCAATTATAACCAATTTTCAGGTTGAACAGCGTAGATCAAGATGGAACGAGAAGAGGCAATAACAGTCAGCTGTTAAGTGCCCGCTGTCCACCCATCACCTCTTTAAAACAACAACAACAACATCAGCAGACTGAAAGGAAAGATGTTTGGTAACGCTCGGAAAGGAGAAAGATTTACAAAATATTCACAACAGAATAATCTAACTCTCAGTGTCGGCAAAATATTTTATTTGCTCATTTATGAGAGATTGAAATTGACCATAGACAGAAGATTTAAAAAAAAAACAAGAATGCAGGTTGTCAACAAGACAGATGCTGTACGGACCAGATAGCCACACTGCTCATAATTGTTGAACAGAGCTTGGACTTTACCTCTCTAATACTTTCGGTTAGATTCGAGGACTGCAAAATGGCAATTTATACAGAGAATCACGTTGAAAATTGAGATAAGCTAAGAAAGTAAACATATGAAGACATAACATATAGAAATATTCATGAGGGACAACTTACAGAAGCTCATGAGATAAGAACTACTCGTAGAATGTGAAAGGGATGCATCTTGCCACAAATTTTCTTCTATAGATTTGATTATGACAATAACTACTTCAATAACTAGTAATTATTTTTTTGACAAAACATTCTGACTTCTATATTTCGGCCAAGACCTAGCTCTTCTGCCCTACAACAGTTACCAAACAGAGGACAAAATAATATTATTCGCATTGAGTTACACAGGCAAATGACAATGATTTCGAGAATAAATGCGACAATTAGTGACTAAACTGCGCTTATAAAAACATCCACATAAGATTCTGACTCACACATGTACCTTGACATCAGTGCAGGAAATGTTTGAGGAACAGAAAATTATAACAACAATAATAAAGAACATTGGTTGTTTCAGTGCATTGAGAAATATTGTTAATTCGTAAGAATTTAAATCAAAAACAAGAAAAAAAAAACCTTCATCTCAAGTGTAGTATTAACATATTATCATCAATGAATGATTGAGTAGAATAGATGGATTAAACGCCAAATAGGGATAACATGATTCAACAACAACAAGGGCCATATAGCCAAAGAAGTGCAGCTTTATCTGCTTAGAAAACCACAAATTCAAAGAAGGTAGAACAAATCAATATTGTGGCAGTGCAGTTACCTGTGCGCAGGTCACGGCATCAATTAGTATCGTGTGACCGGGCTGGTTGCAACATCAATGAAAGAATGTGTGTGTGTCCGTCAGCTGATCGGGTCAGTTCAGTTAAGGGGCTGGACTACAGTGAAAAACTAACTTTTGTTCTAATAACATTTTCAAACTTTTTATGTGCTCAATAGACACAGTGTATGTCCATGAACCAAATTCCACAGTTTATTTTGTTAAAAAACATGTGGTTACCACGGTAACCAAAAAAAAAACATCCGCCATATTGGATTTTCACCACTTTTCGAGAGCTAAAAACGTATGTTTCCCATTGACCAAACTTTACCAAATTGCACACACATGTTGTGACTGACAATTAAAACAATTTGTCAGGGGATTTTTTTTGATAAGTTTAAAATTCTATTTTTAATGATTTAAAAAAAAAAAACACTATATTTGTATGAAAAACAATGAAAAAAATTTTTTTTTAATATATCAAAGCAAATTACCAAAATATCAACAAAAAAAACCCTGTCAATTTAAAGGTATATATGTGTCCTACATGCATGCCAAATTTCAGACTGATCTATTAGATAGTTTGTAAAAAATAACATTTTTTGTTAATAAAATGTTAGTTTTGAGAAAAATGCATTTTAGTCACCGAATGACTTGTCTTGTCCATTATACACCATTCTGGGGGGCTGAATGTGTTTAAAATTGTCCAGCACTATATGCTGCACCTCCTTCAGCTTCCTGCAGCTGCTTCTCTTGCCTTTATCTTGCCTAATTTTTCTTCTTTCCTTCTACATGGTAACCAAAAAAAACAACCGCCATATTGGGTTTTTCACCAATTTTCAAGAGCAAAAATCTTATGTTTACCATTAACCAAACTTTATCAAATTGCACACACATGTTGTGACTGACAATTAAAACAATTTGTCAGGGGCTTTTTTTGATAAGTTTAAAATTCTATTTTTAATGATTTTTTTAAACAATACACTATATTTGTATGAAAAACAATGAAAAAAAAAATATTTAAAAAAATATATCAAAGCAAATTACCAAAATATCAAAAAAAGCCCCTCTCAATTTAAAGGTATATATGTGTCCTACATGCATGCTAAATTTCAGACTGATCTATTAGATAGTTTGTAAACAATAACATTTTTTGTTAATAAAATGTTAGTTTTAAGAAAAATGCATTTTAGTCACCGAATGACTTGTCTTGTCCAATATACTTCATTCTGGGGGGCTGAATGTGTTTAAAATTGTCCAGCACTATATGCTGCACGTCCTCCAGCTTCTTTTAAAATTCTATTTTTAATGATTTAAAAAAAATACACTTTATTTGTATGAAAAAAAAATGAAAAAAAAATATTAAAAAAAATATATCAAAGCAAATTACCAAAATATCAAAAAAGCATGTGACAATTTAAAGGTATATATGTGTACTACGTGCATGCCAAATTTTAGACTACTCTGTTAGATAGTTTGTTAGTAATAAAATTTTGGTTAATAAAATGTTAGTTGTAAGATAAATGCATTTTACTCACCGAGTGCCTTGTCTTGTCCAATATACTCCATTCTGGGGGGCTAATTATAATTAAAATCCTCCAGGACTATATGCTGCACCTCCTTCAGCTTGCTGCAGCTCCACCTCTCGCCTTTGTCTTGCCTCTTGCCTAATTTTTCTTCTTTTTACAAGTTTCTCAGCCTCATGTTTCTGGCTGTTGGCCAGACGTTTCCTCAGTCGCACCTGTCCAAGGCGTATTGAGTTTGTTCCAGATGCTTGACCACACAGCCTTTTTATTTCTGCACTGGCTGATGGACCAAAGTTGAACTCTCCAACGGCCACAAGGACACTGAATTTGGCTTTTTTTAATGACACAAATTTCCGCTTGCTGCAACGACTCCATATAACATTGTGTAGGCTTTCATTTGCATTTTGTGTAGCACCTAGCTGACATCGCTTCAGCAAATGCTGATCAGTAAGACGCTCATAAATAGGGGCTAAGTGCTTATGGAGCAGGTTGTAGTCTAGCGGAGTGTGAACCTTGGTCTCGTGTGGTCCGGCAGCTTCTCCTTGGCGATGGAAGCCTGATAGAAACACCAGGAGTCTTTGCCTGGGGGACACAAATTATGTTGGGGTTTGTCGTTTGTCGAATACCCATGGTAGAGAGAAGCCATGATGGCTTGTTTCATCTCTGGGGCTGTACTATGCTTGCGGATGGCCCTGGTGTAGTAAATACACAATTTTCGTATGGCATTTTGGGTTAGACGACCACGGCCATTTCCCCCAAGGATGACTTTTTGTTTCCTGCAGTCAGTAATCAGTGTCCTCAGTGCAGTGCCTAATCGCTTTGCAACATGGTTGACGCACTCTTCTTTGGTTATGTCAACTTCTGGTCCATACGGTTTGATGTCGCAGAGTCTGTTGTAGGCCTTGGAATCGCCATCTGATAGCAAAACAGTGTAGCGTAGCTTGTGATTTGCGACTGAGCGAAGAAAGAGAACTTCACAGGCTTTTACCTCCATCATTCCGGCTGACCCTTCGTAATTGTGGTAAAGTGGGATGTTATAAATATTTATAGGGGACTTAGTATACTGACTGAGATCAGCTGTGAAGGTATCTATATCTAATAAGAGTAGTGTATTATAGATAACCTTACTTGCTGCCACATATGTATACCTCAGTCAGAATTATTCTGGAATATTGTGATGACTACGTTATATGTCTAGGGTATGTATATGGTGAAGTGTAAGTCACAACAACAACAGACAGATAAACAGTTTAATTTATTCCACCACACTTGACAACACTGGGACACTCACATACAGATAACACTCTATGAGAATATCTTAAAGGAGTCACTGATAACTTTTCAAATATCAATATGTATTAAGTGCTGTCATTAATGTATATGTGTCCTGATTCAAATACAAAGAGAACCAGGAGTCACAATCAATTTTAATTACAAGTTATATGTACAGAATTTATCAATATGAATCTTGGAGTGACATATTTTATTTATATTATTCTATGTGTGTCAGTTGTGTAGTAGTAATATGAGGAATACTGGTTTTGTTTTGTTTTTTCAAGCTCTGTTGGTATTTGTCATCATGACTTTAATAGTTTGTTTCTGTTGGAACTAGTAGTAGAGATGTTCTCAGTTCCTGGCATTAAAACAATTAAATTCCCCTCTTAATTTTATTTTACAATGTCATTTCAAGATGGGGGTACATAATGTTGAGCTCAGCTGGCCACATCAGCTTATCTTTCGTGATGGTGGCAGGAAAAGACTCCTCTGATCGATTTCTCCCCTGTGCTCTGGAGACACCTCACTGTTAGCTATATGGACCAAGGAGTATGCTGTCCGACTCTGGATTCAGCAAAGCTCTGACCAAGGGCTGCTCAATAACTTTAAGACCACGGTCCCTGAAACAAGAAGGTTGTACCTCCTACTTCAGAACTAATTTATACTCTAGTTCTACACTGAGCACAATACATAACAAACCTGAGTTCAGAGCGTTAGGCCAACTGTCAGCTTCATCTGAATTACTTTACACCAGTATATTCCTCCTTAATTGTCACTACGCCTCTGCAATTCCAGCATTATTTCTTTCTAGTCAATAATCTAGGTGTCAGTGTACTGCTTGGCAATTCCATGTAGTTTTACTTTCCTCCGACACCTTCTGTTCAGGCTGGAGCACTATAGGCTTTACCTCATGTTCGCTACTGAACCACACATATATACAGACATAAGTATCAATTTACATTCAATTTTCATTTAAAAAGATGTCAAATATTTCAAACCTACCACAATTCATGGAAATAATACACAGTGACGTTGAATGGCAATGAATATAGCACAACTCCGATCTGCCGATGTCCCAGGCTTTTATTTGGAAAAAATATATCCTGGTGCTCAACGCACTGTTTCTTAGTAGGTTTATTACAAGATGTGGCCCTGAACAGACGCTCTGAATTGAGTATATTCGCAGCTCTACCCAATCAGGCCATGTCTACACATCTTTTCAAAAAAGTACCCCTTCTCACGTTTCCCCTGACAACACAAGATAGTATTTATAGTCCGACTAATCGTGTTTAGCCTTACATTTGTTGCGCTCCAATCAAATAGGAGTTTACATGGAGACTCATTTCCCGTACAATGGTGGCCTAAAATTCTGCCACTGAGCGATTCTGATTTTGGTGTCGTCTGACACCCTCACTATTTTACTTTGGCCATAACTTGGCAATTCCTAGACTATTTGCGTAACGTTTAACATATTATTTGTCAGCAAGTCCTAAGGAACCCAAATATATAAATTTAAAAGAGCTAAGTGGCTGCGTTCAAAATATGCAATTTCTTCTACCTCCTGTTTCGAAGATGTGCTGTCTGGGTACTGTAATGTTTTCAAACGTAAACCAGTATAATGTCATGTTTCCCAATAAGAATTTTGTAAGTTTAAAAACCTAACTCTGGTATGGGTAGTGTTTTTATCACTGTCGATTTGAAAAAAAAGCTAGTGCTTGTGGCCTTACACGCGTGATGGTAGTAATTGTGTATCGCGCGACTCGTGTTAGTATTGCCTGTGCCTGCTTTCTGCCTCTCCCTTCTTTCTATCTTTAGTCCATCTGTCTTTTGTTTTTGGTAACATAGTGTAGAAAAAGACATGAATGGAATTTTAATTCTAGGTCAACTTGCGTATTTCAAGGTTTTTCTTAGAAATGGAGTACGCTTTTTAGTGTGTTTGGGAAACGCGTGTATACTGCAGAAGGCTTTACTATCAACGTGAGACGTTACAATTTGCAGACGCAGGAGAACACAAGGGGGATTTCGAGTACAGTCATTGTGACAGCACTGTTCTTTACCATTCTTCTTTCCTTTTATTAAATTTATTTGTTAGGCTTTACATTTACCTGATAATTTATATATGTGGATTAGAATATTTCACGACAGTAATTACAGCAGCAGTCCTTCTGATGCTCTGCTTTCCATTTTTCAAATTTGTCAGGCTGATTTTTTAGTTGCCACTGTCCAGTAGTCTCACAGGTGTGACAGAAGGAAGACATAACATGCGTATCGATGACCATGCCAGTCAAGATGTCAATAACACTGCCAACACCTATCAGTGATTTATGACCTCTAGTTAGCCATGTTGCATCAAAGCTGACAGCGATGTCAATGACTTCTTTTTTATTAATGGTACGATGCTGACTCTTAGCGTGTTCAGCTCGGACGATGCTGACGGAACGTTGAAATACTGTATAGTGCATGGTATCCAAATGATCAAAAATTTGATCTGCTTATTTATGAAATGTTTTCTGGTGCAGGCCAGGGAGGTCTAGGTTCTCACAGAAGAGATTAAATGTATATGGGCCCATTCCAGACATGAGGGCACCAAGAACAGCAGATTTGTTGATTGCATGTCCACGAGGGCCGCGGCCTGCTGGTTCCCTCTCGGATGTGTACGTTCTAGAAATTGCTTTTTCACATGTGTGACACACAACTTCCAGGAAGAGAGAGAAACCTTTAGACTTGGTGTTGTCAGTTCTTGTTTGCAATGTGCTTTGCTTACACAAATTGCAACATACATTTTTAAGAAGGTTGTTGAAGAAAGAAATATCGACAATGGTTTTATACGTAGGTTTAGGCTGAGCGCTGACAGTATTATGAGATTCAACATTCTTGCTCGTGCTCAAGCTAATTTGTATATCAGATCGACTTGGGCCAGGCACTGGATCTGCAATGTGAACCATGGGCCTATCGATTAGTGGGATGCAGAAATTCCACGTTGTTTGTGTATTATTCACCGCTAATTCTGTCTTACCTTTACCACTAGTAGAAATCACACACTGTCGACGCAACCTGGCAGCAGATATTTGCTTAGATCTCTTACTTATTCTTCCCATTTTGAAGTAATAGAACACAATTCACTGAAATTTAAACAAGAAAAATATCGAATTTGCAGCAAACAATAATTGTTGACGGGCGGAAATTGCTGTTGCTTCTTCCACGTTGCGCACGCAGCCAAAATGTTGTTATGACCAATCAAAACAGTTGTTTACGATTGTGTCTTCAATGAGTCGGGAATGAGGGAATGAGGTCACCACGTGACAACTCCTTATAAGGCAATTAGCGTAAAATTACGGAAATTTTTAAACACAATTCACTCAGAGCTATGAGAAAAAATAGTTTCGAATTTGCGATATTACGGCAGACAATGAAATTCCCTGTGTATCGATACCAAATAGTCCCCGATATGGACAGGGTAACTAAGGTATCATTTACCGACAAATCTTGCATTTTCGGCACAAATTTGCAAATCATAGCTGGGGGTGGGTACAGAAAATATGCTTTTTGATACATCAAATGCATTTTTTATGTTATAAAACCTAGCTCATTCGATTCCTCGATGATTATTTAATAAAATAAGCTCAAAAGTAAAAAATCGATATTTTGTACGTAAAATCGAGTTTTCTCTACCGTCAATCTTGGTTGAGCGCAGGTAAATATTTTGAAGTGCGCTAACTCTTGTACGTTTCTTGGTTCAAGTCGTTACAGGCCTGTCCGCCTGAGATGGAAATTCTTGACCTTATTTTATTCTTCCTTCCCAGAGTTCGTTCGTACCCTTTTTATGTTTAGTGAAAAGCAATCTCGTATAATGGTTTTGTCAAAATATCCAACTGTAATATTCCAACGAAAACTCAGCAATGTAGAAAAATAAAATATAGTTTATTAACGTGATTGGAACAGCAATGTTATTGGCACAATGGTGAAGTACTTATTTCTTTCTTTCACAAAGTAGTGAGTATCCAAAAATGAAAATGTAAATCCACAGGAATAATATATCCAATAGAGTAAAATACAAACTTGTCTACTTAAAAATACTTGTCTAACTTGAAAAACTTGTCAAGTTAAAAACAACTTATCTTGATAATCTCAAAGACGAAGTTCTGTAAAAATCCTCTCGTCTAACGAATCCTAAAATCTGCACAAGCCCTGTCAATCGCCCACGTCTCTTCTTTATACACAGCCCACTCTTTTTTCCCGCCAATTTTCACACGATGCTTTATTTTTCACACGATACCAAACATCTACATTTGCACACGCTTTCCTCAGTTTTTCGACTTTTTTCACACGATTCTCACTCTAGCAACGGAAAAAACCCAGATTAGCAACTTCTCCCAAAACTTTCCATTCAATAAACATGCATTTTATAAAAGTAGATGAATAGACATGCTTGGAAAACAACTTGGCCTAAAAATGTATAGGACCAATAAATGGTACTTAACTGGCGCGATCTAATACAGTCTTCGAACAGTGCTTGTATACAACATCAGGAACAGACTGACGACTTGAATAGACTTCAGGCATGGGAATAGCTGGTCCCATAGTAAGTTGAGTCCTTTGGAAATTTGAGTAGCATTAAATTTTGACTTTGATTGTAGATTCAATCGTTAACGGATCTTGTTGCGCAGACTTGGTGCGTTGCCATGACTTCCATTGCGCATGCGCTGTACATTTGACTTGACATAAAAATTGAAAAGCTTCGGAAAAGTTCATGAATTATTGAAATCGACTTCTTTCTTTCTCCTTTTTCTCTTGAAAAAAAAATCCTGTTGTATCATTCAGGACAACTCAATCCCCGTCACTGCAGCAACCATGTTGTTAAAGGGGATTCTTATTTTATTTGGGGTTGTAGTATTTGAGTTTATACTTTGCTTGCGCCATTTGATTATCATTGGAGTAGTTTGAGCTATTGTGCTGATGGTTATTATTTTGCGAATGTGAGTGTCCAAATAATTATCTTTAACTTGATGGACTTGACAATGCTCTTCTTGGTTGAGTCCACGAACATTACATATTTATTTACGGAAGACATCAATACATGCATGGTAGAAATTCAATCAATACATCAGTGCAGTCCTCATATACAAACGTATCGTCAAACTGTCCAGCCTGTATACACGCCATGCCGTCTGGCGGAATATCCGGTAGCGAATACTGGAGACTAGTGATATTATAATTATAAACAATGTACTCCCTTGTTTTTCCTTCCTTACTTGAATAAATTACTGAACAAGGTGAGATGCTTAATCCTAGCAACAATAAATTACAAGACGACGACCCTTGGTTAAATAGTTGAGGAGAAATCTGCACAATTAAAATCTTGGGAGTACTATAAGTCACGTCTTGCTTAGACGGAGATAATCATCAAAAGGGTCAGAAAGAACGTTGTTATGCATTAGCATAACACCCTACAACGTCATCACTATTCATTGACGTCTACGCATAATCGCGTTCATTAATAAAAGACTATTGTGCAAAGCACCTCATCCACGGCTGTTTGTGCCTTATACCCGAGCGATCTTTTAGTTTCGGTGACCGGAATTCTAACACCGGGTATAAAATGTTCATATGCATCGTAAAAAAAATACTGAGGGGTTTGGCGGGGAAAATCAGCTGATGTGTGTATAAAATCAGTAAAATAAAAATCATTATACACTCGTTCTGGATAAACACAGCGCTAAAATTCTTTGTGTGTATATATAACTTTGTTCTGTGTTCTATTTTTGATTGCATTTTTATTTGTTTGAAATTAGTTTTGACGGAGTTACAGACTTTTGAAAACAGCGTCATCATTTGAGGAAATTCATAAAATAAGTAATCTTTTCATTAATTTAATATTTAAAAATCGGCCCATTCGTTTGAGTTTATAATTATAAAGACTTCTCGAAGGGAAGCTAAAGATTATTTCCACATACTTTTTTTTGGTTTCATATCTTGAGAATGTGTGGTAGTCAGTTTTGTGAGTTTGGCATTACAAGAACAAGCATATTGTCACCAGATTTTATAACATTTAAATCACTGTAAACGCATTCCTGATACTCGCAAATCTTAAATAAGGTTGTAAATAAATAACTTTTTGTAAAGCACCATCTGTTTTTGCATTTTCATTCATTTATAATGATATTTAGCTGCGTATAAATCGTCAGAAAACATGTAAAGCTATAGATAGATTACTTCCACAATACTTTGATCTATCTTTCAAGTTTTGTTAATCTTGTATTTATAATATGAATGTCTTTTTTTATTGTGTGTGAGATAAGGACTGTTCCATTAGTGTCCTTTGGTAGACAATCCTCTGCACACGATGGCTGCCAAAGAATTCTAAGTAACTGTTTGTATATCTTCTTTCATTCAAAGTTACAATGCAGGTAGTAAATTTAGAGAAACCAAATTCTAAATCTAATACCATCCTTTTATCAATGGCTAGAGTCCGAGATACATATGATAATTTAGAAATATTTATGAATGGCGTGAAAGCTCAGATAGAGTCACTAAAAGATTTAGAGTGGGATGGTAAAAAAATAGTTGTTTTCTTATTGAGGGGATTATGACTTTTTGATGAAAATGTTTGGTTTGTCTGGAGCTCAAAGAATATACCCACGTCTGTGGTGTCTCCAGCAAAACAAGGAAATAAAGACATCCAGAGAGCATACAACTTGCAAACCAAGAAGTTTGGCAATGTTGATAAGAGATTACAATAGATATATGAAATATGGGAAAGGAAATAAAAGGCAAGTGGCACGTTACCATAATTGTTTACACAAACCAATGTTAGAGATTGAAATTGAAAATGTAGCTCCTCCTTATCTTCATATTTTATTAGGCATTGTTTTGAAACACCACAGACTTCTAGAACAGGTAGCCGATACAATAGACGCTAAGATATTTGAGAATCCGCAAGAGATACATGCAAACATTAGTACTATTAAGAACTTGAAGAGATTTGGTTGGAACTGGAAACAGGCAGAAGAATTAGAAGCTAAATTTGAATTTTTTCAGGCAGGTATTGAACTTTGTGAGGATAAGGAGGAGACAGATAGTTTTAAAGTTAAACTTGAAAATGCACAAGATGCGCTGGCCAAACTTCAGTTTCAAGATCTGTGTGCTAGGTCTGGTCCAGTTTGCTCACACTTGGATAAGGTACTAGCCAAACACAAAATCATACCACAGGCTTATCATAGCAGAGCATTCATAGGGAATCACTGCCACAGATATCTTACACAAAAAGTTTATAAAGATCTTACAAGAGCAATCATTACACAAACACTGAAAATTACAGACAAGATATAACTAACATAGCTTTAATTGCCCAAGAACAATTCAACTCACCGAAAGAAGCATTTGAGAAAGTACACAACAAAATATCACACAGTAAACCAATTAGTAAAGAATCAATAACAGCATTAATAGAGACTTATATGTCTTTGTTCAGAAAGCTATTCCCCAGTAAGACAATTCCTAAACAGCACATATTAGAAAAACATTGCGCAGACTGGATCAGAACTCATGGCTTTGGAATGGGCATGCACGGAGAGCAAGGCGGAGAATTTGTACATTCCACTATTTCCAAAATTGAAAGACGCGCCAGCGGTATTAAAAATATAACTTCACAATTAAAATTTATAATGGAAACTCATTTGTTACAAATTTCTCCATCTGTGAATGTACAGATTCATCCTATTAAAAAAAAAGGAAGTGTGAATGATAATTGAGCGAAATTTTCGGGCTAGAGCAAATTATGGCAGTTGTTGCGTGAGAGTGACAGAATTAACAGAGTGTGGAAATCATTTAATAGATGTATTTATTAAATACACCTATTTATCTATTAAATTGAACATTTCGTTTTACTCATGACCATACTTATTTTTACATGACCATCGTGATGAATGATTGAGATAATTGTTAGCTCTCATGTTTTGGGGACAATTGGGTGTGTTATTTTAAGGTACTAAATGTGGACTTGCAATTTAATGTTTCAATAATTAATGTTTGACGCATGAAACCAAAACAAAACTTTGATATCCATTTTTGGCAGGTTTTCTACTTTTGATTTCTGTAATTTGTTATGCATGTTGATTGTGACCGTTTTAGTGTAAATTGCATTAGAAACAAACCATAACAAAATATAAAAAAACGTAAATTTTACACTATTTCAGACTATTATATCTTCTGTTCTAATTGTGATAAAATGTTTGTTCTTGTTCTAAAATTTACTCTAACATTTCTAGTCTAGCTTTACGCAAAATTAAAGCCGGTATATATAATAATAAAGTAGCCTAAAAGCATTAATTAAGCCCTATCAAAAGTAAAAACCGCCACATTTTTTCCCCTTAGGAAGTTGACCACGTGACCTCTGTCACGATAGCTATAAATAGCGCGGTCAGGGAAAACTGAAAGATCGCTGGCAAACAGCCGTACAGTAAAAGCATCATTTTAGTGATGCCTAGCTGGCCGGGAGGATAGTGTGATTCGCTTGTATAGCTAGGCTGTGTTGTCGTACCGAAGATACGGGGTTCGAACCCTGGGTAAACCACTCACGTCTGTTGTTTTTCTGTTGTCTAGTGTTCTACTTCTTTATTTCTTACGAGTGCCTGAAAACATACCTTTATGTTTGTCTAATATTTATTTACTGTTTACAGGCCTCGGGTTTCCCTTCATTATGTGTTATTAATGTTTATACAATACCAGAAACCTACCCTCTGTTCTATATCTGTACTACTGTTCTTAAGTCTTCTATCATTTACTAGACTCAGTATCAAGGTCTTTGTCTTGTGTGGACTGACATATACTGTATAATAGGGGAACGACAGAAGTGATTGCGTCATTAATAGGCTGAGGTGCCTGTCGTAAATTTATTTTGAGAGAAAGAGTCTTAGAAATAGTAGTCCGGTTTAGAGTGTAGAATGATGGTGAAAAAAAGCTCAGTGATAGAAATGTAGAGATTAAATAGTTGCTTCACAGAGTGCTGGAGGAGAGTAAAGAGAGACTTATTTACGACAAATCGTTTCTCTCAATCTACTCTTCAGGCTCATACTGGTCAAACAATTATTTGCCAGTTTCCAGACACGCACCTGCTCTCACACCGATTTGGTGCTTCAGACACACAGACGACGTGGATACAACTATCTTAAACAAATAGGGGAAACTTTATGGGCTTTGGGTAGTCCAACGCAATAACGATTAAGTTTATGTTGTTTTTTAAAGTTAAAAAAGACAATCACTAAAATAATCAATTGCTTTACAGCAAGAATTATCAAAATTACAGAAAAATGCAAATAACAAGGTAGGGAGGGGTGAAGAAGATTGGTATCGACTAAGCTCGTCCCGCTTATTAGACAAAGATAAACCCAGTCCAAAGATAGATAGGTATCAGGAACATAGGTAAGTTAACCTAACAGTAAAGTTAATTACTCTGAAAAGAGGGGTTACAAAATTAGGTATGGGTGGTAGAAAAAAAAAACCTGTTCTTCCCAATTGTTCTTCCCTTTATTAAGCAAAAGAAAAGGAGGGGGGTTTAAACAGAGTTTATCAAAAACTATCCCACTTAAAGGAACAATGCCGGGGATACAGAAAATGTATTACCCGGTAAGCAAGTTAACAAATGGGTTACAAAAGAAGATTAAATTTTCTGTCATTCATACACGCGCTAGTAAAGGCCTTCACTCATCATGCTCTCACTTACCGATTGTGAAAAAATCTGGCACTCCATAGAATAACACAACAGCAGTTACACCTCAAACTAAATGTATGAGTGTTTGTTCAAGTTCCAGCCCCAGATTAGCGGGTAGGCTGTCAGCACATAAAAAGGATCCCGTAATCGCTGGAAAATGAATCTGTAATTGTGTCTCTTTTCTTAATAACAGTTTCTATGGGAGGGCACGGTCTCTGATACCGGGGTGAGGATGGTGTGGTCTATTTGACTATGCCGCTGATAATAAAATTCTTACGCGTGCTGGTACACTTTGTCCGTGAGGTATGGTTTAAGTCCAGTGAGAAAACTAGTCACTTCACTGTCCAGGAAAATATGTATTCACTCTCTGTGTCAGTAAACTAACAAAAGCTCGGGCCAGTGTTCTTCTTCCCGTTACGACTTAATTGGCTTGATGGTGGGTTAAATTTGTCTTTGGGTGTGCTTTCTTTGCTATAAGTTAGATAGCGGAATTCCAAACATAGAATCGCCTCAAAGATTAAAAATTTACACAGTCTCACCAAGTTCTGAGTCAGGGGAACTCTACACACTGTTTATGCTTTGCTTTGCTTAGATTGATTTGCTTTATTGCTTTCTTAATGCTGGGATCGCACAGGTTACGACCACTCTGTATGAAAGAAAAAAAGACATGTAATATACCGAAAAACAAATAACCTTCTAAAGCGCGATGAATTTCCCGTCAAGACTATTTATATACGCTCGCGTATTTAATTATGTATTTAATAAAACACTGCGCGAGTTCTAATGGTTAAAACACACACTTATAAATATATGACTTAACTAAATTTATTAATTATAAATTCCTCCGCGACTTTAAAAGTTAATTTAAGCATTTAACATCTGTTATCTTTTGGAAATAATATAGCAGGTATATCATTACATTTACAACTGGAACTATTGAGACGGTTTAATTTAATAGATTTAAATTAACACAAAATCCAGTGAAATAGAATGAATGAACTAAACCACTGATCACTTTACACAATATGTATAAAAATCCATGGGATAATCTAGCAAGATTTCAAATACAGCTAGTGCTTCTGTTAATTTCTGGCCAGCGAGTGATAAAGTGTATTTCTACGTGGTTTGTATATATCTAGAATGAAATGAAAGATGAGTGGGACATGAGAAACATGACAGCTTTTTAGATCTCAGAAGATGTTTGGGAATCTGACCGCCAGACCAAAGAGAGAAGCCGCCCCTGGCCTCTCGTATCTTCGCTCGCTGCTTGCGTCGGCTTTCCCCGTTCGCTCCCACTGCGATCGGTTCCGTGTTTAACACCGAGATGCGAAATCGTTTCAGGGACCACTACTGTCTTTGATAGCATGCCGCCCGTCCTTCCTGAGATCTCCCCCAGTGTCTTTCTTCTGACCGCTCTGGTCCATCTTGCGAGCGGTTTAGTGTTCGCGCGGAGATGAGAAATACCTGCGAGAAACTAGCTTCTCTGCTCGGGGATCGTCTCAGTGTCTTTAGATCTCATGCCGCATACTAAATGAGTCCCGGTGGAATCGGTTCGCTCTGGCGAAACCAAAAAGTTACAACAAATGTTCAAGGGTTCTAATGTTATAAAAAGCTAAAAGTCCCTTTAATCATCCATCAAATCAGGCAAAATTCACTTGTCGAACTAGACGTACGTCACAATGCCCATTGTAAACTTCCGGTGTTGTCTTGCGTTTCGCACTGATGACCGGTCAGTAAAAGCATCCTTTTTGTGATGCCTAACTGGCCGGGAGGATAGTGTGATTCGCTTGTAAAGCTAGGCGGTGTTGTCGTACGGAAGGTACGGGGTTCGAACCCTGTGTAAGCCACTCACGTCTGTTGTTTTTCTGTTGTCTAGTGTTCTACTTCTTTATTTCTTACGAGTGCCTGGAAACATACCTTTATGTTTGTCTAATATTTATTTACTGTTTACAGGCCTCGAGTTTCCCTTCCTTATGTGTTGTTAGAGTAATGTTGAGACATTTTAAAACTGTTAATTCTAAAGGTGAAATTGATTTTCCACCTAACTCTGCAGACATTATTTCATTAGAATCGATCTTTAGAGAGGTTAGTGTTTCTAAAGTAGACCTCCACAGTTCCTGGGTTGCCTACCGTTGCTCTAATCCTTATCTTTATTCTGTAGTGTGAATCTGTATGTCACAATCTCTCATTTTGTTTCACAATCATGTCTTGTAAACCTGATTTCCTTTTTTTTAGTGTCACATTTTATGTCAGTCTTTTATATCGTTTGACGATCATGTCTCCTAAACGTTGTCTCTTTTCTCTAGTGCAGCCTTTTTGTCGTCTAACTACTCATGATTTGTTTTAACAACTCTTGTGTTGCTTGTCTGTACAAGTATCTAGTCTGTCGTTCTTTCCAGTGTTTCTAACATATTTTTATCCTGTAATCCTTGTTAGTTATTTCGCTCTGTAAGAGCGTGCATGCGTTTGTCTGTTTACCGTGCTACTTTTTTTCTCTAAAGTTATTGAACATTGTGTTAAATATTACTGTACTTATTTTGTTCTGTCTATACTTGCATGCTTTTGCCTCTATGCCATACTTCTTTCTCTCTCTCTCTCTCTCTCTCTCTCTCTCTCTCTCTCTCTCTCTCTCTCTCTCTCTCTCTCTCTCTCTCTCTCTCTCTCTCTCTCTCTCTCTCTCTCTCTCTCTCTCTCTCTCTCTCTCTCTCTTTCTCTCTCTCTCTCAAGTCACCAAACCTCGTTTTTCTTTAAAATAACTACTTTGTTTCATCTTTGCATGCCAGTCTGCCATACTTTCTCTCAAGTCACCGAATTATATGTTACGTGTGACTAGACGTACTTCGTTAAGTCTGTGTATGTCTGCTTGCCATATTTTCTCTCAGGTCAACGTATATTGTCTTAAGTGGGACTGAACTTACTTTTTTTTTGTAGTTTACTTGTGTCTGCCACACTTTCTCTCAGGTCACTGAACCTTGTGTTTAGTGTGTATGTATTTAATTTGTTTTATCTGTGTATACCCGTCTGTCACACTTTCTCTTAGGTCATTGAACCTTGTGTTAAGTGTACCTGTACTCACTCTCTGCTGTCTGTGTGCGCATGTCGGTGCCACTTTCTCTGAGGTCATTGAACCTTGTGTTAAGGGTACTGTATAGCGTTCGCTTCTAATTTTTTCAGAACCAGTGAGTCCTAAGGATGTCATTTTCCTCTCTGATCTCCTTGGGTAGTGATCTCGGATGCCTAGCCTTCTCGAATAAGAGTCCTGTGTGCAAGTTGCACATGTTTAAAATGCCACGGCAGCTGGAAATCGTAAAGAGTAGGCCACGTGGCAGCTGCCCTGGCAACATTTACAAAATTAGAAAAAAAACCTAGCCACCACAAAAATAGTTATAAAATGTGTGATGTCTGTATACAGACATTGGGATGCTCGCTGGTGCTACGGGGTTTGAGCTCTATGTTGACATCCTCCTTGTGTGATCTAAGGGAGGAGATCGGAGCATTTCTGGAGTTGTTTGTGTGCAATGAAGATGGTCTTTGTGTATGTCTTTGTGTACGTCTTTGTGTACGTCTTTGTGTACGTCTTTGTGTATGTCTTTGTGTATGTCTTTGTGAATGTCTTTGTGTATTTCTTTGTATAAGTCTTTGTGAACGTCTTTGTGTATGTCTATGTGTATGTCTTTGTGTATGTCTTTGTGTACGTCTTTGTGTACGTATGTGTATGTCTTTGTGTATGTATCTGTGTATGTCTTTGTGTATGTCTTTGTGTATGTCTTTGTACTGTATATGTCTTTGTGTACCTCTTTGTGTATGTCTTTGTGTACGTTTTGTTAACACCACAGCACAAATGTGATATTCTTTGTCTCATTTTTAATTTTTTTTTTTTAAAGTACAATGAACAGTTAGTAAGGAGCAAAAAATTGCATACATACCATATATATGGGGTTTTACATATGAATGTTAAGAGTATGGACAGCTACGCACATAAAACGGGCAAGGAGGATGTCCTTTAAAAACAAGCTAGTGTGCAAAGGAAGCTTGTGTTAGAAGGAAAAAGGAAACAATCCATTTCCTTTGGACGTGTTATGGCAAAAGGAAAACTAGATCATGGAGTGACAACAAGGACAGACTGAAGGACAAAGAAATGGAAGCACAAAATGGTTGATGCTGGACAGTTTGATATATCGGTGTGGAAAGGTCAACAACAGAAGTGATGAATATCACTGGAGATAAGAAGTAGTGGAGAGACATGATGACCTACTCAGACATGATTACCTACTCAGGTGTTTTGGTACTTTGAGAAGTAGTGGAGAGACATGATGACCTACTCAGACATGATTACCTACTCAGGTGGTTTGGTACTTTGAGAAGAAAAACAAAACAGGATTGAAGAAAATAAAACAATGGTTGTTAATTTAAACACAGTTTAGGTTTATTTAAAGTTTAGTTTGTGTGTGTGTGTGTGTGCGAGGTTTTTTTAAATGATGAATAAATGTTATTTGCTTTATAAATGAATAGACATATTAATACCCTTTAAAATAAAGCAGAACAGAATTTTATAAAGAATTAAAAGAAGCTTTTTTTTTAACAGACATGACCGCCTCGACCAGAGACACAGACCTCGAAGAAGCAGCAAGATTTGAATGATTAAATCTTGTATAAACATTGTGCTAAGGGAAGACTAGTAGATAAGAAGAAAGAAATGAGAGAAAAGGAAATACGAGTGATACGAAAAACAAACAAAAAACACAGAGGTGAAGATGATGAAGCAAATGTGAAATTCAAGCAAACAAAACTGTTGACCTAGATATTAAAGAGCCCTCATTTCAGCAAGCTTCTGTGAAAATCAAAACAAAACATAAAAAACATTTAAAAAAAACAAAACAAACAAATATGGCCTTGCCAAGGTGTGTTTACATTTTTGTTGAAATGTTATAACAGGTTATTATCTTCTGCACTGTTGTGTAGTCGTAGCTTCACGCCAATCTATTTATAACTTGCCTGTCATATTTGTAACAACATCGTCATCATCAAGTGTACGGATCTCAAGGTTTGATACAGAAAGATAAAGAATGCGACCAATTTACCCTACCTAGCAAGCGTGAAGGACGACTAACAAAGTTTGTGTCTGGAGTTAGAAACCTCATCATGTAAAACAAATTGCCACTGAAACTAATACTGCTGGAGCATGTGAGTTTTTTTTTCCTTTGTGTCTGTTATTTTGCTGTAATACCCTGTTCAACCAAAACCCATTGAAGGGTTACTAACGGTTATATTGGGGTATATAGTGTGTTAACGTCTTCGCTGGTATCACGTTCCTAGTCCTGGAAATGACTGGCCCTGAAAAGGACCACTAGCTGCCTGTTTGGTCTCTACTCGATGTTGTCTTTTTCGGCTGTGTGTTGTTCATGACTGTCTTTATTAAATTTGGTAGGAGGTCCTTTAGGGTTTCAGTAATTATTTTGTCTTCCGCTTCTTTCCTTCTTTCTTTTCCCTGGTTCCTTTTTGGAAGGCGTTCCTCTACGATTTTGGTTATTATTTTGTCTTTAGTTTCTGTGTTGCTTTCTCTTCTTTGATTGCTTTTTGTTATGATATCCTCTACGATCCTTCTCTCTGTTTCAATTCTTTTGAGGACTTCTTCGTTCTCTTCCTTTAGCTCAGCGAGTTTGGCGATGTCGACTTCTATTTGGTGTTGGATGGATTTCATTTCCTGTAACATTGCCTGGGCGCTCTGTAAGGCTCCTATTGTTTCGTCTCTTATGGCATCTGAGTTCGTTGTGCTGCCTGTTCTTCTCGACTTTGAGTTTTTGTTTTATGTCTCGCATCTCTGTGGTTAGTTTAACCAGCTGGGCTCTTGTGTGCTGTTCCTGGTTAGCAACGCCATCTGAAGCCACTCGTTGTCTTGCTTCTCTGAAGGAGATGTTTTTTGTTACCGATTCCTTCAGTATGGCCTTTGTCTCATAGAAGATCGGACAGCCACGGTATCTTGCCCCGTGGTTCCCGAGACAGTTTGCGCAGGTTCTGTTGGAGTTGCTCACTTTATAGTTGTTATCTTTTTTCGCGTGAGGACATTCAATGTAAGAGTGACTTCCCGCACAGTACCGACAAACTGTCTCTCTCTTGCATGTTTTCTTAGTATGCGAAAATTGCTGGCAGTTTGAGCACTGCATAACAGGAGGGATGTACTCTTCTGTTTTTCGACTTCTATCGTCTTGGTTAAGTTGACTTGGTCTTGAAGTCCCATCGATAGTTAGGATAACTAGGTTTGTGTCCTTCTTGTCCCATGTTTTCAGTCTTTCGACCTGTGTTATTTTGATATTCTTGTTTTCTTTTTGCAGGCGGCTGTGGACTTCTTGTGTAGATCGATTGTTGTCGACCCCTCTTACAACTATCTTTTTGGTCTTCTTGTAGAACTCCACAGTAACTTTAATCTGGTGGGGCAGCTGAACTTCTTTGTGTCCGGGCTCTAGTTCGACCATCAGTTCTTTTGTCTCCTCCGTGTTATTTAGAGCTATTATAACACCTTTTTCATGTCTTGTAACTCTAGATATACTCCTCCTGCCCGTTATTGCCTGGAGGATACCGATCACTTTATCGTCGGGTAGGGCCCTGAGCGAGGCCACACCTCCCGACATCTGAGTGATCTTAATGATCCTCTCCTGTAGTGCCACGTGAGAAACGGCATTATTTTTCTTTCGAAGTTGGCACGTTCCGACATCTGTCTCAGTTTGAGTGTGTGGTCTGCGGGACGGATTCGCATTCTGGCTGGTTGTCTGCCTCTGATCTCGTTTTACCGAAGTTGCCTGGTCGCTGCATGATGGAGGCTCGACTATGACATCTTGTTTTGGTGGTGGTTTTACTTTGACGGGCTTCAAAGCATTGTTACCTTCTGTCTTCGAAGTTTTGTGGCCGTGTTTTGCAGATGTTGTCTGGTCACTGCACAATGGAGCCGCCGCCTCGACATTTTGTTTTATCGGTGATGTTACTTTGCCAGGCTTCGGAGACTGGTTGTCCTCTGCCTTTGAAGCTTTGGGTTGCTCATCGGTCGTGTCAATGGTTGCGTTGTTCGGCTTCTGAGAAGGCCCGGCCCAGACGCTAGTAGTTGCAGTAATTGTGCTCTCCGGCTGATTCTCTTTGTTCTTTGCAGATTCTTGTTTGCTGATGCTGTCAAGTGTTTGAGGGCTTCTATAGATTTTCCTCTTTTTCGCTTGTGGCTTGGTACGAGCCATTTTAGTATATTGCTATCGTACAATGATCCGATGGGTGAGCGCTGCGTAAGTCTTGAAAAGGACGCTAGTTATAGTGCTGTGGATGGAGTCTTGGATCTTTGAAAGATGATGTGAATGATGATGTGGAGCATGTGAGGTGCTGCAGCGCAGACTTTATCTTCATGCAAGAAGCTTTCCCAAAGTTCCTTAATCAGCGAAAATGGGACAAGAAAGATGCATTATTGTTGTTGTTATTATTATCTCCCTTTTCGTTTTCCATGAAGCAGAAAGCCTGCATTTTAAAAAAAAAAAACTTATACTCGTGCAGCGGTGGTTTCTATAGAAACTTGATTTACATGATAAAGTTGCCAGCCCCAAACACATCTTTATACCAGTCGCCTCTTACCAATTGTCTGTCAGAGCACTAGTTTTATTCTTTCTGCGTCTCGTCAGAAATCCCCCGGAACTACTCGGCGCATAGTTATCATAACAGATACAAATAAATGACAAATTAATTTAATAAACTATCATGTCTTTCCAATTCCTGGTTTTCTCCATGCGTTAGACAAGTTCATTCAGTGTGTAAACCGTTATAGAAGACAGGAATGAAAGATGGTGGTGTTAGAAATGATACATGTTGGGGAGAATCAGCAGAAAGCATTATAAGCCAGTCCTTGACGACATTCAAAGTCCTAGAACGGATGTCACACATATTTCTGTTGAACCTATTTAACAGGTTGCGCTGCACTGTACAGCTGGGCTGCGATATCTACACATTTCAGTATTTTTATCGGTTTTTTTTTCCTTCAGCCTTTGGCTGTCGCCTGCTTACAAACACGGTGGAATCGGGGTTTAGAAGCATAAAGGAAGCAGATTTACATTAAAAGAGGAATCAATGTAACAATGACTTATCTAACAATAAAAGAGGAATCAATGTAACAATGACTTATCTAACAGTAAAAGAGGAATCAATGTAACAATGACTTATCTAAGTCAAAGTTGTTTACACGTCATGAGACGGAGATTAAATGAGACTGTGGTAAAAAATGTAAATTCAACTCTTATTCGAGTGGCCATTTTGTTTACACGCATTATCATGACAACATTAACTGCTTCCAGTTACTGGTCGTGTTGCTGTTATTTTTACTGTTAATTTATTTAACATAGTTTCCTCTTTCTTTCATTTCTGTTTTGTTTGTCTGTACCGGAAAATGGCATTGTGACCGCAACGTAAGCAATTTTCTTTGTCCTTTTGTCCACCTATTTATTTGTTTTCGTTGACCCCAAAGTAAATTCTACCCACAGAGAATAATTGGGCGACAACGAAACGCCTATTCATCTCGTGGCATAAGAAGAAATTCCAGACACAGCTTGTTCAAGACATCTCGGACTGTAGGACAAAATGTGTCGTGATGGCCAACGCCAGTAGACACACATAAAAGGACGATGATACTATCTAATAGGGAAGATAAAAGCTTACAGGCCGAATACACATCAAGCGTCAAAGGATAGAGCACGTTTAAGTATAAATAAGAACGCTGTATCTAATTAGATTATTTACGATGCTTTTAAAAGATCTAATTTGGGTATTTACTTATCACATGCATGACGGACGTCATTAAAAATAAGAACACAACAGTTATAATTTCCTCGCCCTGGTTAAATGTGTGGTACACACTTAGACACGTATCATACTTATATCAAAGCAGAAGTAGTTACTACATGAACAAACGCTTTGATGGCGTAGCAACATCAATTATGTCACGCCTGGAATTGCATACAGCTGAGATATAAACTTTGCACCGAACCCATCCCTTGATCCTGCCCTGTCTTTTTGTCTCTTCTATTGTTTGCGTTTCGTTTTAGGGGTTTGCCTTAAATGTTAATGTGTACGACAATTTCACTTATTGGTATAACACAATATATGACAATGTGAATAATTCATGTATTCATTCAATACCATTCAGCTCTCCAAGGACCACAGGTCTTCTTCAACAACTACATACTTTCTGTCACATGCTATCAGCTCAAGGTCTTCCTCACCATTTTTATTTCTGTCTCCAGTTTTCTCCAACTTGTGTTTTGGCTGGTAATGTTATCAGCAGGTTTCCACCAGGTTATTAATAGGACTAAAGATAAGTAACCCTGTAGCCTACCATGCATGTCGTAAAAGCAGCTAAGGAGTATTGAGCATTATCCTGACTACCAATCCTGTGGGAACTCTAAGCCACAAGAACTTCAACAAACATTATGAACAAGTCAGTAATTAACAAATCATTATCGCAACTATCATCCTCTTATTCTTCTTCATAATCACCATCACTTGTGTCCTGGTTCTTTCCTTCTTCTTTAGCTTTCAAATCTTCCTTGTTCTCATCATTATTTTTCTAATAATTTCTGTACTTTCTTCTTCTTCTGCGTATTATCTTAACATTGATGATCACTCGAATTTGATCTAGTTAGTACATTCTGTGTGACGACATTTTGTGGCGTCGTTTTGCGCCTCTTCTTTCTCTCCTACGTTATCTATTTATTTCTTCATTTTTGTTTTCGCACATAAATGTGTGCCTTCGCCACTCTTTAGATTTAGTTACCTTTTTCAATACTGCTGAGAAGTGAAAGTATTTGTTGACTTTCTACGTAATTCATTTTCGCCAGACAAGAATGTCCATCTGGGGGCATTGTTCATCGCAAACGCGTTCAGACACTTTGGCGGAGAATACAAAGAAAGCCAGTTGAGTGTGTCTGCATCAGCGACAAGTTTAAGTTACCCCACCTGTAAATAGGGGAGAGGCGATGCATAATCACGTCCGTCCAGAGATTGTCTGTGATAATAATTACAGATAAACCCGTCTGGGGAGACACATCGGCGAGCACACTATCTTGCAGGCATGAAGTTACAAATCTGATATGAAAGGTTACCTAAGAGTAAACGGAAGGAGCCCGGCCGTTTATGGACATGAGGTCATGTGTTGCAATTTTTAAATGATATTTTAAAACACGAGGGTGAAGGTAATAACTAACGCCCCTGCCCACTTGTCGTGGAATATTCTAATCCACATATATAAATTATCAAGTAAATATAAAGCCTAATAAATACATATAATAAATAAAGGAAGAAGAATGGTAAAGAACAGTGCTGTCACAATGACAGTACTCGAAATCCCCCTTCTTTTCTACTTCGTCGGCAAATTGTAACGCTTTCACGTTGATATTAAAGGCCGTCTGCAACATACACGCGTTTCCCAAACACACAATAAAATGTGCTGCCTTTCTAAGAAAAACCTTGAAATATGCAAGTTGACCTAAATTTTAAATTCCATTCATGTCTTTTTCTACACTATGTTACCAAAAACAAAAGACAGATGGACTAAAGGATAGCGAGAAGGGAGAGGCAGAAAGCCGAACACTAAACACGCGTCGCGCGATACACAAATGCTGCCATCACGCGTGTAAGACTACATGCACTAACTTTTTTTCAGACGGACAGTGATAAATTCACTACCCTTCCCAGAGTTAGGTTTTTAAAATCCTGACAAACGCTTATTAGAAAGATGACAATAGATGGGTTTACGTTTGAAAACATTACAGTACCCAGACAGCACATCTTCGAAACAGGAGGTAGAAGAAATTGCATATTTTGAACGCAGCCACTTAGCTCTTTTAAATTTGGATATTTGGGTTCCTTAGGGTTTGCTGACAAAGAATATGTACAACGTTATGCAAATAGTCTAGGAATTAACAAGTTATAGCCAAAATAAAATGATAGTGCTGTCAGACAACACCCAAAATCAGAATCGCTCAGTGGTAGATTTTTTTTCACCACCATTGTACGGGAAATGGGCCACAAGTTACATTTGAACTGATTGGCTGGAATGATATGTAAGGCTAAACACGATTAGTCGGACTATAAATGCTATCCTTGGTTGTTAGGGGAGACGTAGGAAGTTAAAATTTTTTCAAACCCTTGTCGAAACGTAGCTCCATTGGCTAGACTCGCTGATATACTCACTTAGGAGCGTTAGTTCGAGACCACTAATTCAAATAAGCTTGATAAAGCGACAGTGCGTTGAAGCCAGCTCACATTTTTGCTAAAATAAAAGCCAGGAACATAAGCAGATGGGAATTTGTGCCAGTAATTGTGCCAGAATTCATTGCTAATCAACGTATCTGTGTCTGTTTCCATGAATTGTGGTAAGCTTGAAACCTTCAGTATCTTTTAATGAAAATTGAATGTGAATTGTTCATTTATGCCTGTATATATGTGTAGTTCAGTAGCAACCATGATGTAAAGCCTATAATGCTCCAGCCTGAACAGAAGGTGTCGGAGGAAAGTAAAACTGCATGGAATGGCCAAACAGTACACTGACACCTAGATGATTGACTAGAAAGAAGTAATGCTGGAAGTGCAGAGGCGTAGTAACCATTAAGGAGGTTAATACTGGTATAAAGTATTTCAGATGAAGCTGACAGTTGGCCTAACGCTCTGAACTCAATGTTTGTGTTGTATTGTGCTCAGTGTAGAACTAGAGTATCAATTAGTTATGAAGTAGAAGGTACATCCTTCTTGTTTTCAGGGACCGTGGTCTTGATGGTATTGAGCAGCACCTGGTCAGAGCTTTGCTGAATCCAGAGTCGGACAGCATACTCCTTGGTCCATTTAGCTATCAGTGAGGTGTCTCCACAGCACAGGGGAGAAATCGAGCAGAGGAGTCCTTTCCTGCCGCCATCACGCAAGATAAGCTGATGTGGCCAGCTGAGCTCAAAATTATGTACCCCCATCTTAAAATAACAGTGTAACATAAACTTAAGAGGGGAAGTAAATTGTTTTAATAACAGGAACTGAGAACATCTCCAATACTAGCTCCCATAAAGACAAACTATTGAAGTCATGATGACAAATACCAACAGAGCTTGAATAAAACAAAACCAGTATTACCTCATATTACTACTACACAACTGACACACATAGGATACTTTTAATAATATATGTCACTACTATATTCATATTGATAAATTCTGTACATATAACTTGTAATTTAAATTGATTGTGATTCCTGGTTCCCTTTGTATTTGAATCAGGACACATATTCATTCATAACAGCAATGAATACATATTGTTATTTGAAAAGTTATCAGTGACTCCTTTAAGATATCCTTTAGAGTGTTATATGTATGTGAGTGTCACAGTGTTGTCAAGTATGGTGGAATAAATTAAATTGTTTATCTGTCTGTTGTTGTTATGACTTACACTTAATCATACACATACCCTAGACATACAACGTAGTCATCACACTATTCCAGAATAATTCTGACTGAGATATATATATATATGTGGCAGCAAGTAAGGTTATCTATAATACACTACACTTATTAGATATAGATACCTTCACAGCTGATCTCAGTCAGTACACTAAGTCCCCTATAAATATTTATAACATCCCACTTCACCACATATATTGGGGGCTCGTCCGGGATTTTGAATCTTTACCTATTAAAAATATTGGGGGTAATTCACTTCAGGGAATATAAGAATTAAAAGGTATCCTTGGGTGGAATTAAATAAGGTTGAGCTCACGGTGCCTGTGTTGTCCATTAGATATATAATTAGAGATTGAATTGTTGGTTAGACATTGTATAAACTTACCTGATAGACAATGGCGGACCTGGCCAAGTTTCAATCTGCTGCTGTTCAGACTGCAAAAGAGTTAGGATTAGATGGGCAAGTTATGGTTGCCTATGTCACTACGGAATGTGACAAATTTATTGAACGCGAAGAAAGAAGATTAGAAAAAGAGGCCGAAAGAAAGTTAGAGGCTGAAAGGGAAATTAAGAAGTTACAATTTGAGGCTGAGGCTGAGACTAAGAGGTTGCAGATTGAGGCTGAGGCTAAGAAATTGGAAGCAGAAGAAAGAAGATTGACTGCAGAAAGGGAAGAGAAGAAATTAGCTGCAGAAAGGGAAGCAGAAGAAAGAAGATTGACTGCAGAAAGGGAAGAGAAGAAATTAGCTGCAGAAAGGGAAGCAGAAGAAAGAAGATTGACTGCAGAGAGGGAAGCAGAAAAGGAGGAGAAGAGATTACAAAGGGAACATGAGTTACGACTAAGGGAGTTTGAGTTTCAGGGCCATGCTCCTGAAAATGGTGCCAGTCCCTTTGCCTCTGATGCCACTGCTAGCCAAGGAGCCTCAACCTCAGCTATGAATTTTCATTTAGATCATTTTGTTGAGAAAGACGATGATATAGAGAGCTACCTAAATAGGTATGAACTATTAGCTACCACGTATGGGTTAGAGAGAGAAAGGTGGAGCTTAAAGTTATCTCAAGGACTTCGTGGGGCAGCTTATGAAGTTTTTGCTAAAATGAGCAGAGGTGATCAGGAAAATTATGACATGCTAAAGCAGGCTCTTTTGTTAAGGTATGAAAAGAATGCAGAATTCTATAGGAAAAAATTTAGGAATGCTAAACTACTGTCAGGTGAAACCTATCACCAGTTCTCTGCACGAATAGAGACATACTTGGAGAAATGGACTTCTCTGGGGAAAACCCAAGATCTTAAGGAAATGGTCAAAGGTTTAGAAGGAGTTTCAGGAGCTTAGTGTATTACTGGTTTCAGCGTACAATATTTTCAACTTACAGTGGGGTTTTTTTTTTTAGAAAGATGTACCCTTTGATGTTAAGGCCCCACTTTATTATTGTTAGTTATATTTATTTTATTATGGCTGTCTTCATTTTTCTAGTTGCTCATGTACAATGTTAAATCAATGTGTTTGGTCTTTGTATTTGATCCATAATCACTGAGCATTAGCTAGTGGTGATAATGTGCTTGGTATATGGTGCGATAACAGTTCGATGATTCCGAGGCAAATCTAATCACGAGTAAGAGAAATGGAGACATTCTGTGTGTAGTTCTATCTAAGTAGGGCAAAATAAACTCAGCTATCGAGTTCAGTTACTAACGAATGAAATGCTGTACAGTAGAACTCCATTTATCCGAACCCCATGGGACCGAGCATCGTTCGGATAATCAAATGTTCGGATAATTGGATTACATAATGTATCGAGTACATGTACACATATTTCTAAAAATAATTAACCGTCACAAGGAAAATACACTATAAAACATATTTACTTGTACTGTAATAATAATACCCACACTGTATTAGATCACTGTATCACCAAAATTTTTCATTACACTGCAGTGCACGTACTACTTGTATTAATTTTTTTTTTTTTAAGAAAGAGAAATGTTTTCAAAATAACATTACAAACGATTCAAAACCAGGCGCAACTTACGTATACATGTACTTGCACAGATGTAGCCCACTATTTAAAATAATGAGGAATCCTCTTTTGCACCAAACTGGATTGTCTTCTTTTGGCTGCTAAGTCCCGCATTCTCTTCAACAGCAGAAGCTGTGTAGGACAGCTGTCATCTTCTTGCTCGTACCAAGCCATCGCTGATTCTAGTGCTATAAAGGCCTCTTCAGGACTTGGTCGACGTTTTGGGTTTTCTTCATAATCTACAAGTACATCATGTACTTCTGAGGAGTCTTCGTCATCGGTCACTACATGTATTTGGTTTTCTTCTTGCACAAAAGACAAAATTTCTTCGTCATTCAAAAACTGAAAACCAGAATCATTATCATCTTCTAGCCACCTGTGTGCATCATCTTTGTCACAGTCCGAAAATCCGGGCATTGAAACAGTTCCACAACTTCATGTATACAATCATCATTTGTGTCCACTGCAGTAGTTTCATTTCCTCTTTTTTTCCCAAGCAATCTATTCCAAGCCTTGTTGAGATTATCTTGTGACAGGGTGGTCCAAGCATCAGCTAACATATAGCAGCAGTCTTTGAGATTAAGCTTTTTAGAAAACGCCACCACACTTTCTTCATCTTCAGTCAACAATAAACGACGCAGGACTTCCTTCTTGTACATCTTTTTAAGCTTTGCTATAACACCTTGATCCATTGGTTGAATCAGTGCTGTTACATTGGGAGGCAGAAAAATTACTTTAAAATTTGCATCAACTGTATTCAATGTATCCTTCTCTGGATGAGATGGTGCATTGTCCAGTAGAAGAATTACTTTTCCAGTTTTCTTTTCTTGTTCTCTCAACCTCTTCACATTTGGGATGAACTGATTTGTATACCAATCAAGAAATATTTCACTATTTATCCAAGCACTCTTCTATGCTTTGTAGCACAATGGGAGACATGTCACATTCTTTAAACAACGTGGTTTTTTTGGCTTTGCCGATCATTAGCACCGGTAAACGATGACTTCCACTGGCATTCGCGGCTACCAAAATTGTTACTCTCTCTTTGCACTTTTTAAACCCAGGGGCAGCTGCTTCGCGCTGAGATGCAAGTGATTTTTGAGGCAATGATTTCCAGTATAAGCCAGTCTCATCGGCATTATACACATCATCGAGTGAATAACCTTCTTCTTCCAAAAAAGCCAAGAATGTTTCTTTAAAATTTTCAGCGGCAGTTGCATCGCTAGATAAAGATTCCCCTTGAATCTCCAGTTCTCGTATGCCATGACGAGATTTAAAGTTTCTTAACCATCCCTGGCTAGCCTTAAAGTCAGGAGGACCGTCAAGTTGACTGTTGAACTGAAGTGACTTTTCACACAATAGAGAGCCAGAGATAGGTTCCGATTTGCTTCTTCTTTGCAGACACCATATATACAAAGCCTCTTCCAATTTCAAATATTTCGCATTTCTCATGGTTTTACGTTTCTTCGACCCATTTTCACTATCCAATTTCGATGCAAAACTCATAATTTTATCCTTGTTTCTTCTGATGTCAGAGACGGTAGCTTTCCCAACATTGAAAATCCTCGCAAGTGAAGACACAGTTTCACCTTTTCCTAGTCTCTTGATAATTTCTGTTTTCGTTTCAATTGACAAAACATTGCGGTTCCTTTTATATGCGTTAGGCCTACTGGAAGATGCCATATCGCACAGAGAAATACTTGTACACCAAAATTATTCTGCTGTAGTATCAGGACACAATTATTTTAAGTTGAACTGTCTGTTTAGCCAGTGTTCTGCCTAGAACGCACACGTACACTGGAGTGGTAAACCAGATATTAACTGACTTTATGATCTAACTGACTTCCTGTACGTAAGCGACCGACCATTACCCCAACCCATCCTCTACAAATTGATCGCACACATTTGAAGCTTGCCGCATGAAAAGATTCAGAAATGTAGTCTAACGTGACTGGTGGCGATTGATTTTTTTTTCTCCTGGAAAAAGTGTTCGGATAATTGGATGTTCGGATAATTGGGGTTCGGATAAATGGAGTTCTACTGTAGTTAGAAAGAGGGCAGCCGATAAAGGCTTCAAAAGCCGAGTAGTGAGGACCGTTCAGAACAAAAACTTTGGCCCTGCAGCCTTAGCTGCTGTAATCGATTACAAGATTGCGAACAAACAAAGAACACACCCGTACTTGACTAGTTCAGTCTGTCGCATCACTCGCCACAGTGTCACGACAATTGGTAATAGAAGCTGAGGTAAGAACAACAGGGATAGTATATATTTATTGAAGTACATGATCACGAACTTATGCCGAAAACCGATGTCCGTCATGCATATACACATCTTCCGATCTCCGGTAATGTTGGCAGTATACATGACTTGTTAGATTATGGAACATATTCTCTCTTTGTTACCTTCTTTCTCCTGTCTTATCTTTCATCAAATTTGCCCGTTTTAACTCTTTCAGTCCCAAGCAAAAAAGTGGGTTTGGCCCAAGCAAAAATGGCCACTCCAGTGCGTTTTTATTGTTGTGGTTTGGAAATAATTTTTTAAAATGTTCATATGCATAAATAACTTTGTTGTTGTATATGAAACTGAAGGTAATTGGATGTACTTTACTCTTGTGCTACAAGTATAAAAGCTTTCATTGAAAAATGATTAGTTATTCGAGGTAAAATGGAGGATTTGCACTAAAAAAAATGATTAGTTATTCAAGGTAAAATGGAGGATATGCGCTTTAAAAAATCGCTTTAAAATCTAAAATAAATATCTCAAAACAGAAACATGTTCACTCTTAAACACGTGCGGTATTTAAAAGAATGTACTTGCAGTCGGAAATGACTTTGTGGGTAGTTATAATTAGAAACAGTCTCAAACAGAGGCACATATACTAAAGGCTTTTTAAAGTCGATTGGGCCAAGCGCGTCTAACCCCTGAGCCTTTATAAAGTCGATTGGGACTTAAAGAGTTAACAATTTTTTTAAAATCATTTTTTTTTATTCAACGTCGTTTGTTTATACTAGTGTCGTGACTAGTATCTCACCCTTATCTCTGGTAAACTTCATAATGTTTTCACTTTACGAGAAAAAAAAATTCAGCTGATAAAATTTAGTCTCCCATTAATGAGTTTTCTCTCCTATTTACAGTATTACAAACCATTTTTGATTATGTTTTTATATGTGGTAGCTAGTATCAATAAATGTTATCAATTATTACCAAATCTTTCTCATCAATATTTACATGTTTTAAAATACTTTCATAGTTTTCTCAAATTTATCGTCGCTGAATCATCGTCATCATTATCATTACTGTTGATGTGTTCTCTGTATGGGTCATGGAAGCATCACTGTATCTGTGCCTAGACATGAAAGCCTGGACCAAAGTGTTCGTGCACTTTTGTTGATGTAGCACTTTGTTTTACATGGTGCTGTTGCCAGCAATACTCTCGTATGTTGTTCAGGATTCTGTTCTTTTTTTTCCTGTGCTTAAGTATTTAGTATTGTCTTTCCAGCTGTACTAGGCTGTTTGATTAGTACTTTTCTATATTTTGTCAGCTGTATAGGTCTGCTTTCTTCATCCTGAATAAATAAAAGGTTTCCTTTCTTTCCACAGTTTGCCATACTTCTGTTCTGTCTCTAACAGTCAACAGATCTTATTTCTATTCCTCTGTCCTGTAGAGTTAGTAGTTCCTTCTTGAATCTTTTAGAATGACTTTATTTACCCTCTATCGCACTTTCTGTAGCGGAGACTGCTATCTGCACTGTAATACTCAGTTTTTTTCTGAAATATTTGTCAACTTACTTTACAATAGCTTCTTTAGAGTAGATAAATACTCTCTAACAGTGAATAATTTAGACAAAATTGTTCTTCGGTTATTTCCCTCCAGTTTTTCTTCTACTGTTGCTGTTTTTTAAGTAAGCTACATATCATGGTACTTACTTACTGTTCTTATTCTTCTATCATTTACTAGACACGGTATTAAGGTCTTGTGTAGTCTTACCTATACTGTATAATAGGGGAACAACAGAAATGATTGCATCATTAATTGTGATGCCTAGATGGCAGGGATGATAGTGTAATTCGCTTGCATATCTAGGCGGGGTTGTCGCAAGGAGTGTCCTGGGTTCGAGTCCTGGGTAAGCCACTCACGTCTGTTGTTTTTCTGTTGTCTAGTTTTCTATTTCTTTATTTCTTACCAGTACCTGAAAACATACCTTTATGTTTGTCTAATATATATCATGGGTAGGCTGGTCGTGTGTCTGCTTGATTACTTGTGGACTGTTGTCCAGATCTCAGATCTAAAGTAGTGTTCACTCCTTTCTTCATGACTGTGTTGAGTTCTGTGTTACTAGTTTGGAAAAATATCGAAAATAGGTCGCGAACAAGTTACTCGTACGAAAGAAGGAATACGAAGGATACGAGACACGGGAGTAGTACCAGGCCATCAGGAGGCTGAATAACGCCATCACCTAGTTGTGAGTGGTCGTGATAGACCAGGATCGAATCTATGGTGTGTCTGTCACTTCTCTTACATTTCGACAGTCTAGACTACTTAATTATTTCTTTCCTTCTTTCTTTCTTATCAGTTACCTATTCTCGTATTCACAGGCTTTGAGTTCCCATATATTCATCTCTGTCTAGTTAGTATAGAATGATACACGGCTGGATTTGTTAACCAATGATATAGCAATGTTTTGTTAAAAAAAAAAAAAAAAAACCGAGAATCAATAGCCACCTAACGTCTTATACATGTTTTTAACCACGCAGGCAGCCATTGATGGTTTGTGCGCCCAGGTACTTATGTTTATCCTAGACACCGAAAATATGCCGTATCTACTTGAGTGCGTATGTTTCCTTACATTGCGACATGGTTAAGTAGTTTGATGTAAAGAAGAAACGTGTCGGATACTGTCTTATGCATATAAGAATTTACAAGACTGACAACACGTAGCTGTAAGAGCAACTGATTTTCTGTCATATAATCCATTTTTATCACCTTTATGTGCAAGTATGGTTATGTTCGTTTCTAGAAAGTTGTGTCATTGGTGTTACTATCGTCCATTTTTTGGAACTATGTATGTGCGTTTTGTACTCTCACTAGTTCTTGAAGCATTTTATTTTCTTTTTAACACGTGCCGTAGAAAGTTAACAGTCTATTGTCTGTTAAATATTTCCTTTCATAACACTAGTCAACAACCAAAATGTACCAGAAATTAAAATAGCTGATCTTAACTAATTTTGGTGTGCTGAAAACGAAAATGACATTAAAAATTGTTGATTGGCTCTAGTTTTCAAGATATATGCTACTAGTTTATTTAATTAAGGTCAATTTATATATATGACGCAACTGTTGTGGGCGATTGCATAATTTTTTTCTAATGAGCAATAAAAATTTAACTAGAAGTTGAAGATGCAATCCTACCTATGATTACATCACCTTTGTGTATAAATATCTTATCTCTGATAAAATTTTGCCATTAGTTAGTGCATTTGTCCTTATCAAAAGTGTCGTAGTTAGAAATGCCTAGGACATGTGTGAACAGTGCTAATAATTTCTGTTATATATATATGTGGTGAGGTGACATTTCTATCACAAAAACGACATATAACTAAAGTGATTAAGAAGGCGTACAGTTTGTATTTTGGCTGCAGAATAGGAGATCAAGATTAGAGCTGGGCGCCACACATATGCTGCAATACATGTGCAGCACATCGTAAACTGTGGTTGACTGGCAAAAGGCAAGCTATGCCTTTTGCAGTCCCAATGATTTGGAGAGAGCCCACTGATCATCTCAACAACTGTTTCTTTTGCATGGTCCCTCCAATAGGGAAAGGCATATCAAAGAAGAAAAAATGGACTCTGGAATATCCAAACATCCCCTCCGCAATACGTCCGGTACCACATGGCGATGACCTACCAGTTCCCAAAGTGCCAGAATCATTTTCAGCTTCTTCCACTGATGAAGAAGAGGACATTGGTGGTCCTGAACCATCAACCTCAAGCGACCCAGATTTTGAGAAAACTACATCCACTAAACCAAACCTAATAACCCAAGGTAAACTGAATGATCTTGTAATAGATCTGAATTTACCGAAGAACAAGGCGGAACTTTTGGGTTCCAGATTGCAACAGTGGAATCTCCTGGCAGGAAATGTTACAATTTCTGTGTATAGGAACCGCGAGAAGCCGCTTATTACATTCTTTTTCAAAGAGGGTGACCTTTCTGCATACCACAACATTTCTGGTTTAATGGCAGCCCTCAAAATCAACTACATACCGGAAGAGTGGAGGCTTTTCATTGATTCTTCCAAGACGAGTCTTAAAGCTGTTTTGTTGAATAATGGTAATGTGTTACCATCAATTCCAGTTGGTCACGCAGTTCATATGAAAGAAACTTATGAAAACATTAAGCAGCTTTTGAAGTGTATAAACTACGATCATCATCATTGGTCTTTTTCCGGTGACTTATAAGTGGTCGCTCTTTTGCTTGGACTACAGGGTGGATACACCAAGTACTGTTGCTTTCTCTGTGAGTGGGATAGCCGTGCACGAAGTGACCATTACATCAGAAGACATTGGCCAATCAGGCAGTCATTGCAGCCTGGCAGTAAGAACGTTGAGAACCCAGCACTTGTCGACACCAGCAAGATTTTGTTGCCACCCTTGCACATTTAAGCTGGGTCTCATGACAAACTTTGTCAAGGCAATGGAGAAAACAGATGAGGCTTTCAAATACCTCATCAGAAAATTTCCAAGACTGAGTGAAGCTAAAATAAGAGAGGGAGTATTTGTTGGTCCGCAAATCGAAAACTTCTTCATGATGACGAGTTTATTTGCGTATTGCATGGCCAGGAAAAAGCAGCATGGCTAGCATTTAAGTCAGTGGTGGACAATTTTCTTGGACACAACAGATCTGATAATTACAATGAAATTGTAGAAAATCTCCTTCTGAAGTATAAGAGTATTGGCTGCAACATGTCTTTGAAAATTCATTTTCTGGATTCTCATTTGGATTTCTTTACGTCAAACTGTGGAGCGGTCAGAGATGAGCATGGTGAACGATTTCACCAGGACATTGCTGCTACGGAGACAAGGTATCAAGGCAATTGGAGCCCTTCAATGCTTGCTGATTACTGTTGGACTGTGACAAGAGACACCTCATCGATTGACTACAAGAAGCAAGCAAAGAGAGCTCGAACAGCGACTGAATAATGACGGAATGGGTTCAAATGTGCCTTTTTAAAACATGATATGTGAACTTTAAATAATGTTTTTATTTTTTCTATCATTTTATGTTGAAATATCAATTAATTGAGTATGTAACCACAATTTTCATAATGCTAAAGTAGAAAGACTGGCTGTTCACCCCAGAGAATTAAACAAGCATACATTATTTGTATTACTGTAATGTAAATTCATCATTAAAAAAAAACCCAGAGCCAATTGGTGAATTTCATTATGATATTTGAAATCAGCATGTCAAAATCAATAAGAAATGGTATATTTAATTTCTGGTACAAATAACTTTTGAAAATTTGTTGACTAGTGTAATTAGTCTGTCTTATGTCATTTTTGTTAGTCTTTGTGGATTTTTATGGAATTCGTAAAATTATTTTGTAAACTGGTTTCCATGTCCATTAACGTTATCTATAACAATCTATTGGCCAGTTATTAATTTTTTTTTATTTTGCTTTCGTAAAATTTTTAAGAAGTCAGTTTTATTTCTCTGATTGTGCTTGTCCAACATTGGAGAATTTCGTTTGTTTGTTATTTTTTTAATTACATGAGGCTTAATGTATTGCTAAAAATTTTATTAATAGGAACAAATTATGTATAAAATGTTTTATTATGTTATTGAAAATCGGTTTTCCCTGTGATAATCATTATTTATGTCCGTTTCTTTTAAGCTGGACTTAATTTTTACATTTTGTAACTTCATATTTCTGCAACACTTTCTCAGACGTCTCAGTTAATTTCATGTGGCTGGGATATCGACAGTTGTATATATTCTGATAACCAATAAATTTCCTACTTTTTCTGTTAAGCTCATATTTTATTACTTATTCCACATACTTGGGTTTTCACAGTGATATAATACATTCCGTCCCGCACAGGCGGGTCCCAAGCCCAGCTGAAAAAGTGATGAGGGGCGGCAAGGATTGGAGATCGTAAGGAGGTAGCCCCTCAACCCGGCGAAGAAGACAGCCCAATTACCTTTTTTTACCTTAAAATCTGATTACAAGAAACGACAGAGAGAAAACCGAGAGATCTTAAAGGCGACGAACTGGCACGGATTACGGACTGTAACTTATGAATCGTGGAACAGTAGGAGCATTAACGGGAAATAAGATGAGCTGGTCGAGGAGATGAGGAAAGCAAAATAAGAAATCCTGGCACTGATGGAAACATAGAAAAAAGGGCAAGGATTTATGGATCTCGATCGCGTGCACTGCTGTACGGTGTAGTCCCCACAAGGGAAAGGGGGTGTATTGTGGCAAACAGGTAACATCAAAGGATGGATGTTTGTCTTTCAGCGTATTATTGTCCTAAATCTAAAGAGAACAGAAACTATAGTCAACCTTGTCATTGTGTATGGGCCTAATGAGAATAAACGAGCAGAGATCAATGAGTTGAAAATGACCATACTAGATGGGTTATACTGGAGATACTGGAAGATATGGAGAAGATACACTGAATGGAAGTGGAAAGCAACTCCTTAGATTCTGCACTGAGCAAAATCTTGTTATTACGAACAGAAAGTCCCCTCATAAACACATACATTCATACAAAATATTTGAACCAATTATGAATGAGAAATCAGTCATCGACTTTGCTGTTGTTAGGAAAAACTTGTTCAAGGATGTGGGGGATGCTAGAGTCTAGAAAAGACCAGAGATGGGAAGTGATCACCATCATAACCCGCCACTCCCAAAGGAGCATAGGCCTTCAACAAACACATGCCAAGTCCTCCTGTCACCTATCCATCGCCTTCTTCTTCTTCTTCTTCTCATCTCTTGTTGTATTAAATTAATCATCTTCAGGGGAACTCCATAATGCCTCATCAATTTCCAAAGTGATTCTCTGTCTACACTGTCAAATGCCTTTTCGTAGTCCACAAATCCGATGTATAGTGGTGAATTCCATTCCAGACTTTGTTCAACTATTATTCTCAAAGTGGCTATCTGGTCTGTACATGATCTGTTTTGTCGAAAACCTGCTTGTTCATCTCTCAGTTTCTTGTCTATGGACTCTTTTAATCTCTCAAGGATAATCCTGTTTAATACTTTTCCTAGCACTGATAGTAATATTATTCCTCTATAATTTGTGCACTCTTGCAAATGTCCCTTCTTAGGCAACTTAACCAGATATCCTTCCTTCCATTCTGCTGGTATCTTTTCCTTTTCCCAGACTTTACCAAGTAATTTATATAACATCTCTGTAGCCGTGTCGATATCTGCTTTGATGGCCTCTGCTGGAATGCCATAAGGTCCAGCCGCTTTTCCATCTCTTAGAAGCTTTATGGCTGTCTTTATTTCTTCCTTCGTTGGTCTTTCACCGTTAATTTGTAGCTCTTCTTCTGCTGGCTGGATGACCGGGGCGTTTTGTGGAGCTGGTCTATTGAGAAGGTCACCAAAATATTCTGTCCACCTTTTCATTTTCTCTTGTATATAGCTGAGCAGTTTCCCATTCTTGTCTTTTATGAGACAACTTGTTTGCTTGTATTTCCCTGTTAGCTTCTTTGTGCTGTTATACAGTTCTCTCATATTTACTTTGGCTGCAGCATCTTCTGCCTCTCTTGCCAACTCCTCAATATACTTCCTCTTGTCTCTTTTGATACTTATTTTTACTTCTTTGTTTGCTTCTGTGTACACTTCTTAAGCCTTGGCTTTGGAACTTCTGGTTTTGCTTGTGTTTAAAACTGCTTTCTTGTTTTTTCTGTCTTTTATCTTATTGATGGTTTCTGTTGTTATCCATGCGTTTGTTGTCTTTCCCTTTTCCCCAGTATTTCTTCACATGTCTCATTCCATACAGTTTTGACCTGCTGCCAATAGTCTTCTGTATTCTCTACATCTTCCAGCTGTTGGAACACTTGGAATTTGTTGGATACTGGGACCGCAAATTTGTCTCTTGTTTCTTGATTTCTTAGATGTCCTACATTAAATTGTTGTCTATAATTTTGCATTGTTGCTTATCTCTTGAGTTTCTTTTTTACTTTGGGTATCAGAAGGTGGTGATCTGATGCCACATCTGCTCCTCTATATACCTTTACATCCTGCAGTGATGATCTAAACTTCTTGTTTATGCATATATGATCAATCTGATTTTCTGTTCTATGGTCTGGTGATGTCCATGTTGCCTTGTGTTTTCTCTTATGTGGAAACATGCTTCCTCCTATAGCCAGTTGATTTGAAGCACAGAAGTTTGAGAATAGTTCCCCATTTTCATTCATTATTCCTAGCCCATGTTTTCCCATGACTTCTTCAAATCCGGTATTGACTGTACCTATCTTTGCATTCATGTCACCCATCAAAATTGTGATGTCTCTTCTTTTTACTTTATCCATAATTTCCTGTAGTCTAGTATAAAATGCTTCTTTCACCGACTCTTCTTTGTCATTAGTTGGCGCATAACATTGGATGACATTTACATGTATTTTCTTTTTAGTTGTTTTAAAAGTGGCTGTTATTATTCTGGGTCCAACAGCTTCCCATTCAATGAGTGCTTTCTGTGCTTCTTTAGATAACATAAGAGCTACCCCTTCACTGTGGTGTGAACTTTCGTCTTCATGTCCTGAGGACAGCACCAATTCACCTGTGGTGAGTTTCTTCCTGTCTACCCCCTTCCACTTTGTTTCACACATTCCCAGAACCTCGATTTTATATTCCCTAATTTCTGCTGCTACTTGTGCCACTTTCCCTTGTTCGTTTAATGTCCGAACATTCCAGGAGCCAAATCTGGAAGTTCTAGAAGAAAGAAGGTTAGTCAGGAACACAGACTCCTTTAGGCTTTCTCTGTGTTGCATCATACGCCTCCCTGCGAGAGGACCTTCCCCTGTCTTGGATGGCTGTGTTTTATTTTCCTTATTTGACTTGTCCATATTTGTTGAAGTTTTTGTCGTTTAAATTTTTTACAGGATGGGGTAACCAGCCCCATGCCCAACCCTCCTTAGTCGCTTTCTACGACATGCGTTAAAGGGAACAGTTTTACTATTCTTTGCTCCCCTTTCTGGGCCCAGTAACACACGGGTGAATCACCATCAGCTGACGATTAAAAGAACAGCTGACAGAGTCTCTCAGCATAGACATTGCTCATTATCACTTAGAAGCTAAATAATCAAACATGAAAGATGAGGATTAAGGCATACGAGCTAAGAGAGACAGAAGTTAAAACCAGATATCAGAGGCTTACTGTCACAGCAGTGAGAAACCCAGATATCAGAGGCTTACTGTGACAGCAGTGAGAAACCCAGACATCAGAGGCTTACTGTGACAGCAGTGAGAAACCCAGAAGAACGATCAGATATCCTGGAAACACTCCGGTTTAAATTTAAATACATGATAACTACAGCTGCAGCCGAAGCATGTGGTGAAGTTCGGCTTGGGATGAAGTGAAAGAAGACACCTGGTTGGACAGAAGAAATTAACCACTTAAATAAAAGAAAAAGGAAAAGAAAATAAAAGGCTTTGAAACAATACTTAAAAGTCCAAAAACACAGAAGGAGAAACAGAAAAAGGGTATGTGATACTCAGAATAGAAGCAAATGTGCTAGCAGCAAAACAGAAATCATGTGAAGGTAAAGAAAAAGGTAAAGGATCCATCCCATTACACGCCCAATGAGGCATATTGGGAATATTGTGTTAGGCCCATATTTTCTTGACCATCGGCACACTAGGGGTGCTGTGGTCAGCATCAAGCCGGCCGCCTTAACCTTCCCAGAAGTTGCTCTGGTTCCCAATTCATGAGGCTGCGTCGACCCCGAAGCCGTTTGCGGTCTAAAAAATCCCACCTCAATTGGGCATCGAACCATGGACCACTGAGTTAGAAAGCCGGTGCACTAACCACTGCGCTACCGCGGCTCCCCCTCCTAAATCATGAGAAGAAAAGCAAGAAAAAGATGCTCAAGAAAACCAGAAATTGTTTTAAAAGATTCTAAAAAACATTAGGAAGAAAAAACAGTGGCATCTTAAATTTATAAAAGACAAACCAGACAAACTGATTACTGCTCCAAAGGAAGTAATGGAAAGATGGAAAAAAATATTTCTAAAAGCTTCTTGGCAGCGAGCACGGTCAAGCATCATACATGATAACCACTATTACAGAAGAGGAAACCAATGGGCATGAAGATGGCATCGAGATACGCGTAGAAGCACTGAAGGAAGCGCCAGAGAAAATCAAGGTGGGCAAAGCAGAAGGACATGGTGTTATAACACCGGAAATTGTTGACATACATGTGAGTAGCAGGTGACCTATTACTCCCGAGGGTTCTGCATGCAGCCTGGCACAACATGAAGAAACCAAAGATTTGGAGATTGCAATCGTAACACCAACACGAAAAAAGGGTGACAACCGACAATATGGAATCAAAGAGGTATATTCCTTCTTAGTGTCCCCGGTACAAGTTATTTCAGAATACTGTAGCAGAGATTCAGCCACTGTTAATACCTTGAAGCTGTCACAGACTGGAAGGGAGGCATTAAAGAAGAGTTGGTTACCCGAAGAGCGACATTTTCAGGTCATATATCGAGGGTTCCTTTATTGCGTAAATATCTACTTTATGTTCTAAAGATGTTCCATTTTATTTTGTTTTTTAGCTATGATTTGTTTATATCAAATGAAATTGTTTAGTGTGGGTTTCCTGTTAAACGTTTAACTACATGGTAAGCACCCGTGGGAAAACAAAATGTACAAAAAGATAAAGAAGAAATTGGCAAGTATAATTTATTTGTCGTAAACTTAGTAAACCTAAATCTAACACCTCTTGTTTTTTTTTTTGTTTTTTTTTTAGAACAGCAGATTATACCAGGAGGTCACTTATATTGACAAAACAGTATATGAGTTCTCTCTAAGTCACCGAGTCGATACACAAAGAAGATGAACTCGATTAGAAAACTTCTCGCAATTTTTGTTCTGAGCCTAGCCTGTCTCTCTATGGCCGCAAAAACATGTCCTTATAAATACGAGGTAAGTAAAAGTCAGTTGTTTAGCCATGTCATGATGTTTGGTGTGTGTTCTTGTATTTTGTCCATCAGGTGTGTTTGATAGTGTGTAAGATGTTTGGTGTGTGTTCTTGTATTTTGTCCATCAGGTGTGTTTGATAGTGTGTAAGATGTTTAGTCCTTGTTGAAGAAGAATCTTGATCTTGAGTAGAAAATTTTGTTCTTGTGAGATTGTCTCAGTAAAATAAAGTTTGTAATCTTCAAGTAGAACTTTTATTTGTCGATGATACTCAAAACGTTGCATCGATACAGCCTATCTTGTTATTTTTGTTTTGAATTATGTGATCGTACAGTTTTTAGTGGTTGAGATGATAACAGGTTAATATCTGAGATGATTATGGTTATTTATATGGTTGAGGCGTTGGTAGAACCTCATTTCCAGGCTCTTTTTCCTGAGAAGCCTAACGATAGTCTGATTTGTTCAATAGGAATTATTTTCATCAAAGTTTGCCTCAAGGAGAAGTTATCTTCTTCACACTCTTCATTATTTATATACATGATATTGCAGAGAAATTGTCCAGGCATATCGTCAGGGTTCTGCATGCTGATGATTTTGCTACCCGATGTGCCACAGAACATTTGCCTACTGCAAAGTTCAGGATGCAGGCAGTAAAATATCGGTAAATGGGCATCTGGTTGGGGAGTACATATGAACCTCTCCAAGACCGTAGCAGCCTGCTTCTCATTGTCACGTGTCCAAGAAATGGTCAAATTGCAACTAAATACAAGTGAGCTTCCACACGAGGAAATCCCACTATATCTGGCAGTTTAATTGGATAAGAGACTCACATGCCAGCCACACTCAAAAGCAGTAAAAAAGAGAGCAACAAGGAAGCTCTCCATTATGAAAAAAACACTGGTTGGATCAAGTTGATGGACAAATACCAGCATACTTAAAAAGTGTATATAGGCACAGTCTTGAAGATGGCATGTCAGCCTGGGCCACTGCGCTGTACACAGGGCGAGTGAGGCCAGTCCTTGAATATGGCATAGCAGCATGGGCAACAGCAGCTAAGTCAAACTCCGATAAAATTAGCAGACTCCAAAATCAAGCAATGAGAATTATAACTGGACTCATGAAGTCAACACCTAAACAAGAACTCGAAAAATTACATGCCTCCAGCCAATGGAGGATAGAAGAGACTGCAGGGCTCAGCAACAGGCCGAGAAATTCAAAAGACTAACAGAGCACCCAATGTGCCATAGAATGAAAGCTCTTAGAAGGCAAAGACTCAAACGAAGCAACTTTTTAGAATCAACCAAACCACATATGAGAGCAGTTTCCATAAATGAAATATCCACTATTAAACCCATCTACACTGCACACAAGCTTCCAGTTTGGAAACAAAATCGTTCCCCTGAAATGACACAAAACATTCCTGGAATTGAAAGAAAAAAGAGCCAAACTGCAACAGATAGAAAATCCATAGCGACAAAATACATAGAGAAACATTACCCACGCAACACCTGGACCCATGCATACACTGATGGATCAGCAACAAATGCAACAGAAAATGGAGGTGGGGGTGTCTTTCCGAGTTTAAGCACTGGTGCAGATAAAAGGCTGTCAGTGGCAACAAGACAATTCTCAAGTAACTTCATAGCAGAGGCCTTGAAAACTGCAGCAGAAGTTATATTGACAGAAGAAAGCACAGAGAGACAAGCTGCTTTCTTTGCTGATGCACAGTCAGTAATTGCAACGTTGAAAAGCCAAAATAATACAGACCTGGATGACCTCAGAATAGTCCTCCATAAACTTAACGATTCAAAAGTGTTGTGATCCAATGGATCCCACTTCATTGTAACATCACCGGCAATGAAGAGGCTAACAGAATGACAAAAGAAGATTCACATCTACTTCAGCCTGATGCTAGCATAACTTTCGAGGAGGCAAAGAGTTTTATCAGAATGAGACACAGAAACAAATGGATTGTAGAACATCCAGGTCACACACAGAATGATGCTGACTACCTGCTCAATAGAAGAGAATAAGTGGTAATCTTCAGACTCCGCACTGGCCACAACAGATTGAGATACCATCTATTCAACAAGCTAAAGATAGGAACTACCGATCAGTGTAACTGTGGCACTGATAAAATGACTGCTGAACATCTGCTTCAAAGTTGCCCCCTTATATGCGGTACAGAGAAAGCTCATATGGTCGACGCCAGCTCCTTTCGTGGAAACGCTTTACGGGGATTCAAATACCCTGAAACTGACTGTGCTGATTTCTTTGAGAACATTCAAGTGGACGTCTGAGAGCGTACGAAGAAGAAGAAGAAAAACCAAACACAGAACGTCCAGGAAACTAGATTGAGGGGATGAAGACTACTCCAATCAAGGTAATGGAGAGATAAACCAACATCCGCTCCATTGACGACAACCGTGAGGAAAAGGTGTTTAATCACAGCGTGAAGTTTCTACTAATGCCACGTTATCCAATGCAAGCCAAACTACATTGCTCTATTAAAAAAATGGTTGACGAGAACCAGGTTCTTAAACATATCCAAAAATATGCATCAGTGTGGAGAAGACATCGTTCCAAAACAACCTGCCGAAATTAGAATATTAACTGATTATGACGAGCCAAACTACTGCTATGAAAAACTATATATCATCACAGAAGTCCATGAAATAAGAAAGAAAGGCCACCAGACCTCTTCACAACTAAAAAACTTGGCTCAGGGAATGACTGATAAAAAATACAACCCGAAGGAGTGGACACACGTATTCACAAATGGATGCACAGAGAGGGGAGTAAAGAATGGAGCAGGAGGCATTTTTATAAGAGTCATAAACCGGAAGATCATCCGTAAGGCCTTCCCAACCGGAAAGATCTCCAATTTCAGGGCAGAAGCTATGACACTACTATAAGCTTTAAAAATCTTCACCAGATCAGAACAGCAGTGTAGAGTGCTAGAATCCACCAGATATATGTAGAGTGTCTATTTTGAGGTGTGTAGCAGTACTCTACTGGATATGTTGATGTGGAGCTATAAAGTATTGATGTGTCTTGGTAGTAGCACCACTCAACATGGAGGGTTATCGCCCTCGGACACCAGGGATGATGAGGCAAGATCTTATGGTGTCGTGGTCTGGTTTATGTGTGACGTATTTATGAAGACAAGTATCAGATAGGGACGTCACATCAATTCATAAACGTATAAAGTCAATAACTTGTTGAACAGCAAGTGATGTTGTTGGTAACATATAATATACGCCACAACGACGAGATACATGAAGATAATTATGCAGTAACATCACTGGTATAGAACAATAGTCATTACATCATCGACGTAGTCAATACAGCAGGAACAGCAGACAGCATCAATAATAATGGTACATTATATGCCTTCTTAGGATATCATAAACAGCTGTGCATGTAGTCAGGTGGTAAGCTTTCCTTTTCCATCATAGCTAGTAGATATCAAATGGGAGATTAAATCTAGTCTCCTATATTCGACCTCAACAAGACAGGCATGTCTTTTGAGCGTCACATTATCGTCCTCTATGTTCCTTAAACAACAAAGGTATCAAACCTAGATCCATCAATAAAGTTCAGGAAGCAAATGGTCCTTAGGACAGGCATCAATCGATGCGTGACAATATAAGTGGATCGTGAGCTGAGCAAACTTGTCATATCATAGACTCTTTAATAAGGCAGGCTAGGCAAAATGTCAACATCACAAGATGGCGATAAAGTTACTCAGCAAAACTCAGTTACCTGTTCATCGGGAATTAAATCACATAAATCATTTAGGCCTCCAGGCACTTGGAATAACATAGAGATATATCATCTCAAAAGGAACAACAACGATGAGGACTCTTTCCTGAATAATATCAGCAAGGACGCCAGCACAAAAAACTTCGTCCTGCTCACAAGCAAAATCTGCCAAGAGTCAACTGGGCGGAAATCATTCAAACAATGACACAACCTAGGACATGCGCAGAACACGCGAATCGAATACAGCTCAGCTAACTTACGGAACGAAGAATATTCTAAGATGTTCGACTAAAGATTCGAACCTTAAAAGGAAATGACTCTTGAAACATTGCGATTGCCAACTGTTTCTAAGAACTGACGACCTGAGCGCTCCGTATATGGACATGACTCAAAATCGTTCACACAAACTATCGGCAACTATCGTCACACGATTAGACAACTAGTAGAAATAAAAAAGTGACTACAATTACATGAGTTATTTCCCATGCATTACAAAATTAAATATATAGTCAGAATGCATGGTCAGAATACGTAGTCAGAATATATAGTCAGAATAAGTTGCGACAAGTTTAGCGCAACAAGCAGCCACGAGCTACGATAGTAACCTTCACTGACAGTAGATCATTACTGGAATCAATACAGAACACCAGAAATGAAACCATGATGTATTCGATCAGATTTGAGTTTAACAGTATCCAAGGTCATCAACCATTGCCCTTCAGTGGTTATCCTCACATTGAGGAACATTGCAAATGAGAGATCAGATGCTCTATCTAAAAATGGCAGTAAAATCAAACAGTTCAGCCACCCATTTCCCTATCGAGAAGCTAAAACCATCATCCACAACAAGTATAAAAATCAGTGCAAGGAGGAAGGTGATATAAACAACAGCGAGAACCCAATCCACCAACTTAACAGACACCAACAGCCGATCACTTTCCGCCTGAGAACTGGCCACTGCACATTACTTGGCCACGTCCATAGTCTCAGGAAATCTCGTACAAATGAATGTCCGCGTGGAACTGGAATCCAGACTCCTGAACACATTCTCCAAAACTGCCCACCCCATGATAACCCACGACGTCTGACCTGGCTGTGGGGTGCTGAGATGAGACAGAAGCTATGTGGCTGTCACACTGACCTGGCTGTGGGGTGCTGAGATGAGACAGAAGCTATGCGGCTGTCGCACTGACCTGGCTTTGGGGTGCTGAGATGAGACAGAAGCTATGCGGCTGTCGCACTGACCTGGCTGTGGGGTGCTGAGATGAGACAGAAGCTATGCGGCTGTCGCACTGACCTGGAAAAGACTGGACTTCGTTCTGGCGACATTCCTGCAGATTTAGCATGACTACAAACTCAATGCAGAAGAAGAAGATATTGCTGTAAAGTTCATTTCGTCTCAATTTCAGTATTTGATAGCATTTCTGTCCGGTTACGTCCATGACATTAGTTCTTCCTACGTTCTAACAGCAGTGAACTGGGTTTATAAACACAATGACTGAAATCTACCCGCATGCCTTGCACTAATCTATTTAACATTATAATGAATTATAATCTCCTAGTAGAAATCTCATAATAAACACGGCTACCTAATTACTGGACTCGGGTCACACTGAAAGTAATTTTTAAAAAGCAGAAAACGAATGCTATCGTCACTACAACATCATCTAACAATTATTATACCAAAATTCACGTATTCCCATGTCTTTGTATACTACATCTGTCGACTCTGTGTGCTTTGTTCGATGTCTTACTTCTACGGCGACACTGTGAAAAAGGCTGATTTCTCGCCCGCAGGTCTATTTCTACACAGCAAAGCCATTTCACTCCGAGCTAGCTGAAGATTACACGTGAAGACTCTGGAAAGATTACATGTGTAGACTCGTGGAAAAGTACCTGACTGTTCTTGTTACCATATATTGAGTCGATTAACGTGTTTTCCGAGCATGTTCTTGTAACAATGTACAGAGTCGCCATAAATTCAGTTGCACACGTTGTTACGGTATTTTAATTGGCATCGTCTGCTATAGGTTGGCAGAGTGCAATTTTAGGGGTTACAGCATTTAATATAATGTAAACAATTAGTATACTACTGAACGCTATACACCCGATCGATGTATGACGTGTTGGCGTCGGTAAGGTCACGCTGGGTGACTAGGTTACCGTACCCCTTTTTGTGTTGACCGTTGAACTGAATAGACGTGTCCTCTAATCCTTCCAGTGGTTGGGCATGATATTGCCGCATATCTGTTATTACAGTACGGACATGGGTCAGTCCAATATTATTATGAAGAGATGAATTTATAGAGGTTAGTAAATTAACTAAATTCATGGAAGGAAGAATTAATAGTCCATATTCGTTTATATTGCCAGACACATAATCTCACTGTCGGCCGTTGGGTTTCACCAACCGCGCGTACATATAGTTAGGACGTTCTGACTATAGTAATTCATATTACTGGGCAAGGACTGAGATGCATAGATAGCATCTACGATGTAGGAACCAAATGTAATATATAATGTTTCTTTTCATGATCAATCTCTATGGATTGTCTTATGTGTAAAAATGTATATTAAAAATGTGTGGACTCGTGGAAGGACTTATTACGTCAATTGAAGTTCACAATTCAAGTATGATATTGTTCACTACGTTATAACCCATATTCGCATGATCATCACCAAAAGCACGATGAAGAATAATTGAATGAACAAGAGAAAAACCAAAGCAATGCAAAATGGCCAAAGATTAATAACTGATTTAATAACAATAAAATAATGGAACAATATTCTACAAGATATAACTCAGTGTTAACAGAAGAGAAACCGACCTGCAACAACTGCTGCAACAACGGCAGCAACACACGTGTTGAGGACAAACACAAAAGGGAAATGCACACATATATGAATTTCAGGGATTAGTATAGCCCAACTACACATGAAACATGCTAAAATCGTTGTAGTGTTGAGTGGGCATCATGAAGCAAATTACAATATATGTGATATGCTAAATCCAGTGAAGTTGGTTTTACTATAATGTCAATTTTAGAGGGGGACACATAATGTTGAGCTCCTCTGGCCACAGAGGCTTAACTTTCGTGATGGCGGCAGGAAAAGACTCCTCTGCTCGATTGCTCCCCTGTGTTCTGGAGACACCTCACTGGTCGCTATCTGGACCCAGGAGTATACTGTCAGCCTCTAGATTCAGCAAAGCTCCGACCAGGTGCTGCTCAATAACTTTATGACCACGGTCCCTGAAACAAGAAGGTTGTACCTCCTATTTAAGAACTAATCTATAATCTATTTCCAGACTGAACACAATACATAACAAACACTGAGTTCAGAGCGGTAGGCCAACTGCCAGCTTCATCTGAAACAATTTACACCAGTATACTCCTCCCTAATGGTTACTACGCCTCTGCAATTCCAGCATTATTTCTTTCTAGTCAATAAGATAGGTGTCAGTGTACTGTTTGGCAATTCCATGTAGTTTTACTTTTCTCCGACACCTTCTGTTCAGGTTGGAGCACTATATAGGCTTTGCCTCATGTTCGCTACTGAACCACACACATATACAGACATAAATTATCAATTTACATTCAATTTTCATTAAAAAGATATTGAATATATCAAGCTTACCACAATTCATGGAAATAATACACAGATACGTTGACTGGCGATGAATAATGGCACAAATTCCGATCTGCCTCTATCCCAGGCTTTTATTTAGAAAAATATGCACTGGCTTTCAACGCACTGTTTCTTTAGTAAGTTTATTTTAACATGTGGCCCTGAACTGACGCTCCTAATTGCCTATATTGGCGGGTCTAACCAATCGAGCCATGTTTACACAAGCGTTTGAAAAAAAGTACCCTTCCTTCCGTCTCCCCTAACAACAAAAAATAGTATTTGTAGCCCGACTAATCGTGTTTAGCCTTACATTTACTTCTATCCAATCAAATAGGATTTTACATGGTGGCCCATTTCCCGTAAAATAGTGGTTCCAAAACATGCCACTGTGCGATTATTATTTGGTGTTGTCTGACACCGTCACTATTTACTTTTGGCTATAATTTGTTAATTCCTAAACTATTTGCGTAACGTTTAACATATTCTTTGTCAGCAAGTCCCAAGGAACCCAATTATATAAATTTAAGGGAGCTATGTGGTGGCGTTCAAAATATGCATTTTCTTCTACCTCCCGTTCACTTCGATCGATGTGGTGTCTGGGTTCTGTCAGGCTTTCAAACGTAAACCAGTATAATGTCATGTTTCCCAATAAGCATTTTTCAGGTTTTTAAACCTAACTCTCGTATGGGTAGTGTTTTTTTTCACGGTCCCTTTGAAAAAAAGTTAGTGCTTGTGGCCTTACACGGGTGATGGCATTAATTTTGTATCGCGAGACGCGTGTTAGGGTTGCATGCGTTCCTGCTTTCAGCCCTCCCTCGCTATCCTAAGTTCATCTGTCTTTTCATCACGCTGTGTATAAAATGAAATTAATGGAAGTATTAATTTAGGTCATTACGCAGCTTGCCTAGCTCAAGGTTTTCTTAGAAATGCAGTACACGTTTTATTGTGTTGTGGAAACGCGTGTATGCTGCTATAGGCTTTATTATTAACGTGGAAACGTTACAATTTGCAGACGAAGCATAAAAAGGGGTTTTTATTGTTCAACTAGCATGACGTTCTATTAACACAGGCGTACGCTATTGGAAAGCACGGGTCTTTAACCATTTCTCTATCCTTTTATTGAATTTATGTGTTAGGCTTTACATGTACCTTTTAATTTATATATGTGTATTTAGAATGTCTCACGACAAGTATACTGTTTGTAGACTCAACTGAATGCTCTGCCTGGTATTCCTATAGCAAACACTGATTAGCTTTTTGAACTGGTGTGACCAATTCTCTTGCTTTTTGCCTTTATATTTCCTAACTCGTGAACAGAGTCAGGTAACCATTTACTGCTGAGTGTACTTTATGATGATGATATCAAATTTTGAACCCAGAAACTTTGACATCAGAGGCTGTCGCTCTAACCACTCTACCAAATAGTAGCTGAACTATAGATTACAAATGTTAATGACAATTATCTGCAGGAAGCAATTGACATATCTTGCACACTAGTAAACAAACCATGTACAAAAATGGGTGTTGTCTGTACCTATCAGAACGACCCCAGTATGGCCAGTAATTTGTAGCAATTTAAATTATTTTTCAACAACTGCAGAGAAATCAGTATGTAATTTACGAACGAGTCAAATTAGTTCTGACGCGTGTGAATTGTCGACGTTTCCGGTCGTAACTGACCATTCAGCGTAGAAAAGAGTCAGTTTTTTAAAGTCAGCTTGTGCTCTTTTGTTCACTGTTGTCCAGCGTAAAATAAAGATACAATGATATATTTTGTTTAGTTAACCTTTAGTTATCACTTCCAGTACAGCACAAACACAAAATGAAGATTGTACGAGAGCTGTGTACTTTCTGCGCTGGAGTTGGATGGCCGCCGACCGAGCAAAATAGAAGCAGTTTGTTGCTGCTCTGACAGTCAGCGACTTAGGATCAAAGAAGGAGAGAAAGCAGCGAAATATGTATGTTATGTATAAAAAAGGATCCCGTTATACGCCCATTGAGGCATATTGGGAATATGGTGTTAGGCCCATATTTTCTTGACCATCGGCACACTAGGAGTGATGTGGTCAGCATCACGCCGGCCGCCTTAACCTACCCAGAAATTGCTCTTAACCCAATTGGGCCTGGGTCGACCCAGGAGCCGTTTGCGGCCTAAAAAATTCCCACATCATCTGGGGATCGAACCATAGACCACTGAGCTAGGAAGCCAGTGCACTAACCACTATGCTACCGCGGCTCCCATGTTATGTATGAACAAGGCAAATTAGTTCTGACGCGGGTGAATAGCCGACGCTTCCGGTCGTAACTGACGCTAAAAGGTAGACAAGAGTCTTTACTTTAATTCACGTCATGCTCTGGTTGACTATTGTCAAGTCTAGGGTAGACATACCGTGATACTTTTAGTTAACCTTGTTTGAATTTTGAAATTCACTGTACTTTGCTACATTGCCATTTTTAATAAGCTGTATGAATTTTCGGTGCAAGAAATGTAATAAAGGATTATTTTTTGCTTTTATTTTTGGCCACTCTTTAAATAATGGGCACTACGTACAGTTACTGGACGTACAGATTGTAACTTACCTGCAAATTAGCATTAACAACACCTTTAAGAACCGAAATAGACAATTGCTTGAGACCCTAATGTCTTGATTTTTTGTTTCCGCGTGCTTGTTCTAAGGACCCATTTAAATATATAAAAATGAAAACATGACTTCTAACAAGGATTTGATGCAGAAGTTGTAGAGCTACCACGAAGTGTGCCCGAGATATTAAGATCTCTCTAATTGTAATGTATAAAGTATCAGAAGTATTATTTGTAAATGCTCCGTCTCGAAATGGGGCAAGTTTTGTAATGTCTGATGCAGTTCACACAAGATCTGCACATCACCGATGTCTGAAGTCAGGGCGCTTGTGCTGTGTTATTCTTGTACATGTATGAGCCGTGGATAGATATGCTCGTTTACAGGCTCAGCTCTTGGGCGATGCGAGCGGCGCGGCCACACCGGGCACGGACATGTGGTAAGCGGCGAAATTTGCATTAAAATATGGATATCCAATTGTAAAAGAGAAAGAACAATGAAACAAAAATGACAATGTCAAAATAAATAAAATAATGAAATTAATTATAACTGATTGTTTAAAACTTAACCTTCTCGGATAAGGACGAAAAAATAGGAGGTCCCGTGGGCAGGTTGGGAATCGTAAAAAGTAGACCACACGGCCGCTGCCCTGGCAACAATTTTAAATTAAGAAACCTACCACCCATAAAACCCAACGGGCTGATCACCCGTTTGCCAGTCACTTTGATTACGGAAACAACAACAAACGGATTGATTTGTCGTTGCCCTAAAGACGCCATTAGGCGTGATGGGAACAACGGCAGAGAAAATCTATTTGCTGTTGCCCTTAAGACGCCACTAGGCGTAATGGCCACTGACTGCTTTGCCGGTCGTTGGCTAGGAAGAAGAAGAAGACCACCCATACAAGTATTTATAGAGTGTTTTATTCCTGTATACACACATTAGGATCCTCGCCGGTGCAACGGATTTTGTGCACTGTGCTATGATCTTCGTGTGATCTAAGGAAGGAGATCGGATCATTGATAGAGTTGTCCGTGTGCTATGAAGATGGTCCTTAATACCAAAGCAAACCAAAGCAAACTGGTTGTCACACAACGTTTTGTGCATGTACCTTTGCGCTCTTCTGTCTCTCCGTCATCGTCATATTATTTCATATATTTTATGCTTCTCCATTTTTTCCCAGCCGCTCCCATACGGATTTAAGTTTCACCAGGTGAACTGTAGTATTATCGAGGCTAATTAGACAGGTCAGCTGTTAGTACGTTTATAATTTACGTCATCTAGCCACCTTTGATGAAGACGATCCTTTTTTATCCCAGGTGGTCCCGACCACTCCTCAGAACAATACGGCCCTGCAAAGTACGGAAAGAAAGCCATATTGTTTGTCTAAGCTGCCGGCGATCCGTATTTGTTCGTCTGGCGGATGCACATAAACACAGATGATAATACGTAATCGTTTCCACTGGCCCATCTTTGTAACAATATTTCGGATAACCTGTAAGAAAAGACAATATGGTGGGAAAGTATCTAGACGAGAAATACGTTCACAGATTTGTTTGTGAGTTTGCATAAAGATGCAGCCGGAAGTATTGCGGCCTTATTAGAAAGAGGTTACTCGTTGGAATTTAAAAATTTGATATTTTAAAAACATGCGGGGGATATTATAATTAAACACCCGACCAAAATAGATATAAAGAGCTTACCATTGGCTTGATTTGAGAGCCGGAATAGAATTCGACTTTCATTGGCAAGTTGGTCTAAAAGTACAATCTGGGACTTGACCTCAGAAATGGCAATATAATCTAACGAAGTCGGAGTCACAAGTATTAACGAAATCACAGCTGCAGGACTCACTTAGACCAGCTAAGTTTATTAAGGAAACAGCAAAAGGATACTTGTTTTTATCAATCCTCAAACCACGTCTCAGGAAAGACAATTTTATATACATATAAAAATTCACCATCATTATATCGTTATTTTAACCTGTTAAAACTAATTGATTATTAAATTTGTTATATGTTATTTTAAAACTCCGCCTAGGCTGGTCCCAAGCCCGGCTGAAAAAGGAGGAGGGCGGCCTACATGGAGCCCGTAAGGAGGCAGCCCCTCCACCATGCAAAGGCACAACAGGCCAATCACCTGTTTGCTTTAAACTAGGATTACGAGTAATATAAGAGAGAAAACCGGACTGATTTTAAAGGCGACGAACTGGAACGGACTACGACTTATGGAACTTGGAACACAAGAAGTATAAATGGGAAAGAAGAGGAGCTGGTGGAAGAGATGAGGAAAGCAAAACTAGAAATCCTGGCTATTACGGAAACAAAGAAAAAGGGACAAGGAGTCATGGATCTCGATGGCAACACGCTGCTATACAGTGGTGTACCCACATCTGAAAGAGCTAAAGGGGGCGTAGGTTGCATTGTGGCCAAAAACCAGAAAGATAGTATCAAGGGATGGAACTTTGTCTCGGAGCGCATTATGGTTGTAAAACTAAAAGAAGGAGAAACCATAGTCAACCTGGTCATAGTGTACGGGCCAAATGAGGATGCGAGAGCAGAGGTCAAGGAGGAATTCTTCGAGCTGCTTCAAAGGACAGTGGATGACTGCCTAGATGAAATTATCATGCTCGGAGATTTCAATGCCAGAGTTGGAAATGACCATGCTAGATGGGGTGGAGTTATCGGAAGATATGGAGAAGATACTCTCAATGACAATGGAAAGCGACTCCTTAGATTCTGCAGTGAGCAGAATCTGATCATTACCAACACAAAGTTCCCCCAAAAGCGCATACATGCATACACTAGGTGTGAGCCAACAAAGAATGAGAAGTCAGTGATCGACTATGCCATTGTTAGGATGAACTCATTCAAATATGTCCGGGATGCTAGAGTCTGGAGGGGGCCAGAGATTGGAAGTGATCACTACCTGCTTACAATTAAAAGAACCACGGAAAGAGCTGCTCAGCCTAGGAACTGCTCAGCATCACGCAAGAAACCAAGTAAACGAACGGAAGAAATGAGCATTAAGACCTACAAGCTGAGAGATCCAGAAATTAAGACCAGATATCAGGGGCTTATTGCTACAGCGGTGAGAAACACAGAAGAACAACCTGATGACTTGGAAACCCTGTGGCTTAAATTCAAGTACATCATAAAGACAGCTGCTGCAGAAGCATGTGGATAAGTCCGACTTAGGAACAAGAGAAAGAGGACACCTTAGTGCTTAGAGGAAGTCAAAGAGAAAATAAGAGTGAAGAAAATGGCATGAAACAATACTTAGGATCTAAAAACACAACAAAACAAATAGAGAAATATAGAGAATATGTGATACTCAGAACAGAAGCAAAGAACAAGGTGCTAGCAGCAAAACAGAAGTCCTGGGAAGAATTTGGAGAAAAGTTAGAAAAAGATGTGCAAGAAAACCAGAAATTGTTCCGTAAGACCCTAAAGAACATGAGGAAGGAAAAACAATGCCCTCTCAAATTTATCAAGGAAAAGCAAGGCAAATTGCTTACTGCCCCGAACGAAGTAATGGAAAAAATATTTCTCAGTACTCCTTGATGGTGAGCAAGGTCAAGCATCAGAAATGATAACCACTAGCACAGAAGAGAAAACAAATGGTGAAGAAGATGACATAAAGATGGAAGAACTGAAGGCAGCACTGGAGAAAAATCAAGATGGGCAAAGCAGCAGGGCATGATGGTATAAAACCAGAAATGGTTAAGTACATGGGAGCATCAGGCGATCTATTACTCTTAAGGGTCCTACAGGCAGCGTGGTGCAACAAGACCATACCAAAGGACTGGGAGATTGCCATCATAACACCAATTTTCAAAAAGGGTGACAATCGACAATGTGGAAACCATAGAGGCATATCCCTTCTCAGTGTCCCTGGTAAAATCTACTCTAGAATCCTAGAGCAGAGACTCCGACGCCTAGCTGAGCCACAATTGGATGAGGTCCAGTGCGGATTCCGAGCAAACCGAAGTACTCAAGACCTAATCTTCACACTCAGATAGCTGAGTGAAAAGGCCCTTGAGTATAAGAGTGAGATCCATCTTTGTTTCATAGATCTGGAAAAGGCATTTGACAGGGTCCCCTGGAGCAAACTTTGGGACTGTTTGGCAACGAAGAACATTCCAGCACCTCTGATCCATGCTTTACAGAGCTTCTACAAGTCTTGCAGAAATTATGTGAGGACAACAAACCATAAGTCAGAAGAGTTCAGGACCACCACTGGTGTAAGACAAGGTGATATCCTGTCACCTTACTGTTGCGTAGCAAATGCTTTGCGAATAAATGTTCCGTGGATGTTTTTACATTTGCCACACAATGTTGAGGGTGTTATATTTCATCTTCTTGCCAAAGGTATGATAATGCTGGCACTAGAAGCGTGGTGTATCACCCTCAGACACCAGGGATGATGAAGGCGAAATAATGTGGTGTCTTTAGTCTGTTTTGTATAAATGATGTGAGTGTGGGTAAACAGCTACAGTTCCAAACAGGGACGTCACATCAACTTACAACGTAGAAAATCAATAAAGCTTTTAACAGCAGTGATGTTTTGGTAATATATATTGTGTACGCCACAATGACAAGGTGCATGGACATCGTTATGCAGAAACATCACAGGTATGGTACAACAGTCATCATTCCACTGACGTAGTCAGTACAACAAGGAACATCAGACAGCATCATGATAATGGTGAATCAATATGCATGTTATGACATCATAACCAGCCGTACATGTAGTCAGGCAGAAAACTTCCTCCCTTTCCATAATAGCCGGAAGGTATTAAATAGGAGATTAAATCCACTCTCCTTTACTTGACTTCAGCAAGACAGGCATGTCTTCTGACGTCATCAAAAAAATCCTCAAAGTTCCTTTAGTTACCAAAGATATCTAATCTCGAACAAGCAGCAGAGTTCAACAAGTAACTAGTCCTTAGGACATGCATCAACCGATGCATAGCAGCGAACATGATTCGTGAGCTGAGAGAACTTCTCACAGCGTAGACTCTACCACAAGCAGGCTACGAAAAATGTCAACATCAAAAGATGGCGAAATGTTATTCAAAAGTAATTACCTTTGCTTCAGGAAATAAACCATATAACTCACAGGCCTCCAGGCACTTAGAATCACAACAGAGATATATCATCTCAAAAGGAACATCAATATGTAGAGGACTCTCTTTTTCCTGAATAGAATAAGCACGGACGCTAGGAAAATTGCGTCCTGCTCTCAAACGAATCTGCCACGGACTGCGGGCGGAAATCCCGTTCAGACCACAACCAAACTTTAGACATGCGCAGACATGCGCGATTCGAATACAGCTCAGATAACATACGAAGATAGTACCTTCTCGAACAATGCCTTAAAAGGATAGGAATCGAAACATTGCAAGTTGTCAAATGCTTATCAAGAGAAGTGGGCCCAAGCGCTCCAAACATGGACATGACTTAAAATCGCTCCATATATGGACTTGACTTAAGACCGCTCAAACACAACTTATCGGCAACCCACGCCAACAAGAAAAGCGAACTACTTACAATAAAAAGTGACTAATTTTCTCAAGTTATTTCCCTTTGCATAAGAAAAATATAAAGTACACAGAATAAGTTGCGACATTCTTCATACTCCTCGTGGACGATGTTATCAAGTCATGTAAGGAGAGAACAAGAAAGTATTCAGTGGGGTACTGGAAGATTAGACACGTATGTATTTCAGAGCTGGCATTTGCTGATGATGTTGCCCTGATTGCTAAATTAGAGGCACATCTCCAATCTAACCTGCAAGTCTGGAAGGAAGAGCTGGAGAAGAGAGGGATGGTCATAAATAGCTCTAAAACAAAATCCATGGTGATATCACGAGAAGAAAGAAGACATCAGATTAAGCTGGGAGAACAGGTCCTGGAGCAGGTCGACCACTTTAAATATCTCGGAGCTATTATAGACCGAAAGGGAGGCATCAAAGAAGAGTTGGGCACTCGAAAAGCAGCAGCTGGGAGACTTTTTCAGGCCATAAATCGAGGATTCCTCAGCAAGAGCGAGGTTGGTAAGAAAACGAAGATGGCTGTATACCGCTCCACCTATGTCCCAGTCTTGACATACGGATGCGAGTCATGGGCAATGACTACAACCCATAAAAGCCAGATCCAAACCTCAGAAATGAGGTATCTGAGGAAGGTGGTTGAAGTAACAAGAAGAGACATGGTCAGCAACCTAAAATCCCACCCCCTGCAGACCCAAGTAGAACAGTCCCAACTAAGATGGTTTGGCCATGTCTGCAGAATGGGACAAGATCGGCTATCACGACAAGCGTGGGAACCAAAGAGCCAGGGATCCAGATCCCCAGGACGACCCAGAGTCCGCTGGGTGGACACCATTAGACAATCTTTGAAAGACCGAGAACTAGAAAGGAACCAGGCCAGGAGGAAGACAGCCGATAGGATAGTTTGGCGCTCTCTCTTCCAAACCTCTACACCTCACGGTAGAAGAGGAATGACTAAGTAAGTATATGTTATTTTAAAACAAAATCATTCATAGTTGATTTAGTTATTATAGGTGTGAAAGCATACGTATGAGCAAGACTCTTTAATAGATATATATATATATATATATATATATATATATATATATATATATATATATAATATATATATATATATATATATATATAGCTATATATATATATATATATATATATAATATATATATATATATATATATATAAAGCTAGATATATATTTACATCTATAGAGCAAATACTTATAAAATAATTTTGCTGGATTACACCAGCTGGGGGCTTCAACGGGCTAAAACCATTGCTTAATTCTTCACAAAAAGTGACGGATCAGATATAAGTTAATAGTGCTCTGCCCTATGCAGCATTGTTCTAGACTTCTGAAAACATGTCGTGAAAACTCCCTTCAGATAGAAGCATCATTATCCTTCTATCAACAACTCTGCCAAGAGTAATCGTGCGCGAAGGTAGACACCTTTGAAGACCAATATTAGATACTCTTGAGTGTTGGTCATTGGTGGACCACTACTGCAGAGCTAAGGGAAGGCAATCCGTTACACTGAATGTTTCCACATATGTCTTTGTTGATCCTTTGTTTCAAAAACAGTGCACTGAGTGCCCATTTTTATATTAAAGTGAAGATGGAACAAAGTTACCTGGAATAAAATTTCTAAAACAAAAGAGTATTTTTTTTAAATTGTAAAATGTTACGTTGAACATCACTTGCGGAAATTACAGTGTGATCAAGTTCAGTAGTATCACATTGACTCACACGAGAACATACAGTACAGAGCGCTGCGCCATCACGAAACCTGGAACAACCATGTAACATCCAGTCATACAGTAGGTCCATCTTTATCACTGTATCTTTTCTAACATCTTTCTTAAGTTATTTTCTCTCTCGTTTTACTCTTTCACCATTGTTAAAGTAATCTGTCTTTATCGCAGCTTGTACTTAAACGTAACTTAACACTCTTTTGATTTATTTCCCCACCTTGCTCTATCTTTCGGAACCCACATTACGTCTTTAGAATCCTGGTAAAACACCTGGCTACATTAGATGAGTATTTCACTCTGGAAGACTCCCGGCTTGGCAATAGAGAGAAGTCTTTTCAGGGCTAATCCGGTGTTTAAACAACACGACGGTCACCACCTTGCAAATCAATAGCCAGCGCGACAAAGTGCTTGGGTCGCACACATGAATGATTGCTGTCGTATGGTAAACTTTGAGAGCCGGCATACTGATTACCTAGCAAGATAAGGAACAAGGGGATTACACCGTCTCAAGACAGTGAGCCCCTCCATTGCATGCACTTCACGCGAAGCAAATAAAGGACAGAAGTCTTTGTGACACAGGACGGATAATTTCTGTATTGGGCGGCCAATCCAAAACCACGGTATGTCTTGCAAAACGAACCCGTTGCACGGAATTGAAGAGTTGGTTGTTAGCTATTTGCTCTGGGGACCCTTTTTTTTTACAGCTCATAACACACTATTGGACTTTGGAGGATGGAGTGAAAATGTTCGCCAGAAAAATAACGAAATGTTCGCCAGAACGGCAGTACTGAATTTTCCAATTCGGGGAGCGTACGTTGTCCCTATCGTATAGCCTGTGTAAAGCTGTTCTAATATTTGTTTCTTGTGTGGATATTTGGTTCATTTATGTGGAGTGTAATTTAAAAGTGTTCATATGGAATTTGCGAAGGGAAAATGAGGTTATTAAATCTTATACAAATTATTCATTAGTAAGATATACTTTTGCACTTAGCCTCATAGCTAAATGTGCAAAATACTGTTTTCTATTACTCCTATTCGTAAATGATTAAGGAACTCAAAGATTTTTCCTTTATGGTAATTTGAAGTAATTTATAGGTCTATAACTTCATCTAGATTGTCAGATCATCATTACATACTTACATCTGCACATATTTTCATGCACAGTATATTAACACTTATCATGTGCGCCTCATGTCATACATCATTACCAGAGAATTAAAAACATAGTGATCATTCGGAGGAATAAGATAAATTAAAGTCAACCATTGATATTAGATGTGAAACTTATTAAGCCAATTTGCGTGTGATCTGTCCAGCAGAAGTCTGAGTCTGCACATTATGTGTTTGGCGTCTAACCAGAACGAAACCTAGCAAAGCGAACGTCTGGAAAGCAGAATTCACAAGATAGGACATTCTACACTTCCTAAGTTACAAATAAGTCTCGCCCGCATTCGTAAACGTAGTTGGCGCAGCTGTTATTCACCTGCTTATCAAGTGCTCACAAGTTGATTCCATATACAAATATCAAGTTCAATTCACTTGAAACCATACCGCCTGAGTCAATCTAAAGCATGCTCAACTTGATTCTCGTATTTATGTCAAGTTCAACTCACTCAAAATCGTATTTTATGAATACACACTCATAAGTTGATCAGTCTACCAACCCAAATCACTTAGTCGCAAGTTGATGCCTCAAGATATCTAGCTCAAATTACCAAGTTCAGCTACTCACCACGTCAGTACATGAAGTGAAGTCATAAACTTTCATCATATATTGCACGACGTAAATTTACTCTGACTAGCTTCATTACAAGAAACTCACTTATTACCAGAAGATCATTTCTTGAAGAGCTCCAGTCTAGTCATTGCCTTTCAGAGATCAGACAATAGGCATTTTCCTGAGACAATGGTCAACAGTTTATCAACGTTAGAGAGAGATTTGCAAAATGTGAAGGACAGATATCTTCCAAGTTCTCACTTTTCCAAATCAGTACGTCCTCGTCTTGGAGATACCACACGCAACATACCACACATCTTTATTGATAGTCTATACACACTTGTGTATCATCATACAGTGGAGGACCATTGCGAGACACATATACGGTGTAGATTGTACATCAGTATGGTAACACTTAATATATCACACCATCATTTCACTATTCACATAGGTTGATTCTCCTATTTAACTAACTACATTATTTATATCTCATCTGTGTGTGAATTTCTTCCACCATCAACACTGTTTATTTTCTACTAAACCCAAATGTGTAAATATTTAATTAATAAACACAACAACCGTGTTGATCATTATCTAGTTCGTTAATGTATCACTCGTGCTGTCGGTGTTAACTATTTACATAGAAGTAAAATTCTACATTTAGATGAGGCTGGGGGTTCTTTCGTTATCGAGATCTATGAGCAGAGACTAAGGTCGTGGGGAAATATGAGCACTTTCCATAATTTATTTGCAAACACTATCTAGTGGAGAGCATTTGCAGGCTCTTCTTCTTGTCCTTATCTCAAATAAGTCTCTTTCTTTCTTAACGAGCCTATTTCTGGAGACCTTCATGATAACATTCGAAAGGTCATCCCCAGCGACCACCCCCTCGTAGTTGCATCTATATACACTTACGACACATCACACGGACGGCCCTGCTTGATCAGATGGAGTGCGGTATTATTTGATGCATTGAAAATTAGTTTGTTAAGTGATGATGAGAGCGAATAAGGATTGAATGATCACCTTTGGTTTTTTAATCATAATTTATAAACATATTTTCAATTCATTTTCAGACATGTTCTTGTGACGACGACCACAACAGTGTCTATTGTGCAAGACTGCAGGAATTCCCACCACTTGTGACAGGGAGTAACGTCACTAATTACACAACAGCATATATTGATGTAGGTACACTATCAAATCAAAGACTTAAATTTCATTTGTAAGAAACATTTGCTTAAGGGGAACAAAATTGATATCCAAAAATGGACCAGCAGTGTAAATTGGTCTAATAGAACATGATAGTACATTTAAATACCTGGGCCAAATAATAATAATATCAGATACCTGATGTATATCAGATATAAAGCGTAGAATAGCATTACAAAAAATCCAGCATTTCATTAAATCATTAAGTCCCCGTGTAACGCATTTGTGTTCTTTGAAATAAATTAGAGAGTACTTCAGTTTTCCATAGCACTGATTCTGTCAGATAAATAAATATTAGACAAACATAAAGGTATGTCTTCAGGCTCTCGCAAGAAACAAATAAGTAGAATACTAGACAACAGAGAAACAACAGACTTGAGTGGCTTACCCAGGACTCGAACCCAGGACCCTCCGTGCGACAGATAGAAGCGACTCAGAGACATTCAGAACTAATGCAAGGCTATCTGTTGAGGTAACCCAGAGAAATGTTAAAAATACAAGAGACATTTAATAAGAGTAATGTGAATGTCTTGACAGAAGCTAGTGCACAAAACAAACCGTATTACATTACTGTTATAGTGAAATAATTTACTTTAAACATGGTAGTAGAAGAGGAAAAATGTAATTGTGACATCAGAAGTTGCTGAACAAAATACAAAAGAGAGAAGATATTTACAGTTTGAATTCGTTGCACAGAAAGAAGATAACAACAAAAGTGATGAGTCACTGAGGACACTGTATTAGCCGTATTTAAACGGAAGCAAAGAATGGTAATACTGTACCCCGCCAAGCATGTCGTAGAGGATGACTAAAGAGGGTTGAGCATGGCGCTGGTTACCCCATCCTGCACTAACGTAAAGCTAAACAAAAAATATTAACATGAACAAGTCAATCAAAAAAAGTAAACGTGAGATTTCAGCACGGGCCATCAAAGCAGACGTTGACACCTCTGTATGTATGTTATAGAAAAGTTAGTTGCTTATCCTTTACAGGACGTGGCAATCAACCCCAGCTTTTATTGGCTGTTTTGTGATTTTTCTAGGCAATTTTTACGTTCAGTAGTTTGCCATTGCTTTCTGAACGGTACGGCGCTTATACCATTGTTAAAAATCCACACAAAGCGATCTGCTACCAAACCGCCTGCAGCAGGTTTCGAACCTGGTATATCTGGATTATGAAACTGCGTTCATATCCATTAGGCCACAGACGCCGACATGTTATAGAAAATACTTTGTAAAATCTGCGTGATGGAATGAAGGAGCTTTATGTTCAAATAATTGAGAGTTTGATGCTTAGCATTGTGACTTTATATTCTCTCATCTGTTATACTGTTTTTACAGTTGTGCTGTATCCATTAATTCTCAAGTGCATTATAAGCTTTAAGTAACTATACATTTAAAACTGATATAACAGTATACTCACATGTGCTTTATACAGTCATAATTAAGAATAACACAGTACTCTGAAACACGACTGAAACATCATCATCAAACCTTACATAACAATGAAGTAGTTTCTAAAGATGCCATGTTAGAGGCAAGTACGCAATGGAAGCTGATAATTATGACTAGGACCAATTAGTGAAGCGATATCAGCAGAACTGAAGGCAAGACATTTGGTCAAGGTGCCGCTGAAAGGAAATTTCCTATGAATCCTTAGACGGACATGTGAGAAACGAACTTTCAGTTTTCCATAGAACAAATTCTGCAGAGACCAGATAGCTACACTTTCACAGCAGAGATTGAAACTGAACATGCCGCTTTGCATTGGATTTGTGGACTATGACAATGCATGCGACAAACAAGAATCACGTTGGACACTGAAATGGGAATAACGTAGTCGCTATTAACTGGTTAACTGGATAAATATAACGATACAGACATAATAAGCGCAATTCTTCGTGAAGGCAAAAATGAATAGCCCAGTGAGATGATGAGTGCTGCTCAATGTCTTTGGTCACATTTTCTTTTCTTATTGGCCATAGCTTGGGTTATGGCAAACAACGACATCAACAAGAAGAAATTATCTGGCTTCTCTGTCCCGTAATCGTAAACAGATGAAAGAGAAACTATAATAAGTGGTGAGAAATTACAGATATTGGGTCTGAGAATACGCAGGGAAATGAAAAAGATAGTAAGAATAAATGTCTCTAAGCATAGCCAGATCTTCCTTATATCAAGGTAAATTTTAACGTACTCCCATAGCTGATTCCAACAGGCAAATACAAGCAAACAAGTTGCCTCATAAAAGACAAGAATTGAATACTGCTCAGCAATATACAAGAGCAAATGAAGAGGTGGACAGAATATTTTGAGGACCTTCTCAATAGACCAGCTCCACAAAACCCCCGGGACATTCAGCCAGCAGAAGAAGAGCTACAAATTAACGGTGAAAGACCAACGAAGGAAGAAATTAAGAAAGCCATAAAGCTTCTAAGAGATGGAAAAGCGTCTGGACCTGATGGCATTCCAGCAGAGGCCATCAAAGCAGATATCGACACGGCTACAGAGATGTTATATAAATTACTTGGTAAAGTCTGGGAAAAGGAAGAGATACCAACAGAATGGAAGGAAGGATATCTGGTTAAGTTGCCTAAGAAAGGAAATTTACAAGAGTGCACAAATTATAGAGGAATAATGTTACTATCAGTGCCAGGAAAAGTATTAAACAGGATTATCCTTGAGAGATTAAAAGAGTACATAGACACGAAACTGAGAGATGAACACGCAGGTTTTCGACAAAACAGATCATGTTCAGACCAGATAGCCACTTTGAGAATAATAGTTGAACAAAGTCTGGAATGGAATTCACCACTATACATCGGATTTGTGGATAACGAAAAGGCATTTGACAATGTAGACAGAGAATCACTTTGGAAATTGATGAGGCATTATGGAGTTCCCCTGAAGATGATTAATTTAATAAAGAAAACATATGAAGACATGAAATGCAGCGTTCTTCACGAAGGACAGCTTACAGAACCGTTTGGGACAACAGGGGTGCGACAGGGATGCCTCTTGACTCCATTTCTTTTCTTACTAGCAATAGACTGGGTTATGAGATCATCGACAACACACAACAGAAATGGAATCCAGTGGACTCTGACTAAGCAGTTGGATGATCTGGATTTCGCTAATGACTTGGCTCTTCTGTCCCATAACCGTAATCAGATGCAGGACAAATTGAAAACACTCGATGAGTAGTCACAGCAATTGGGTCTGAAAATACAAAAAAAGACAAGAATAATGAGAATAAATGCAGGTAATGATAACAGGGTTGAACTTGAAGAAACACCAATACAAGATGTAGAATCCTACACATATCTTGGCAGTAATATAGACAAAGTTGGAGGGACAGACAGTGATATCAAAATAAGAATACAAAAGGCAAGAGGAGCTTTCATTGCATTGGGAAATATATGGAGATCAAGAGAAATCGGATCCAACACGAAAATAAGAATCTTCAACTCAAATGTGAAGTCAGTCCTATTGTATGGCTCGGAGACATGGAGAACAACAAAGACAACAACAAAAAAGCTACAGACTTTCTAAATGGGTGCTTGCGTAGAATAGAGGGATTAAAATGGTATGACAAGGTTACCAATGTGGAACTGATGACAAGAACTAGACAAGTGCCAGTGGAACAAGAGTTGAGAAGAAGACGATGGCGATGGATTGGACACACACTGAAGAGACCTGTTGATAGCATTACAAGGCAGTCCTTGTTCTGGAACCCCCAGGGCAAGAGAGGTAGAGGTAGACCAAGAAGCACATGGAGAAGAGAGCTGGAAACAGAGGTGAAAATGATGAGGAGAACGTGGAAAGAACTTGAGATGATGGCACGTGACAGGAGGACTTGGCATGTGTTTGCTGAAGGCCTATGCTCCTTTGGGAGTGGAGGGTTATGAATGATAGCTGATTCTAATGTAGGGGAGATAAATGCTTGAACTTTCAATAATTGGTCAAGTTTTATGAAGTAGGGTAAAATGTCCCTTCCTCGTTGCGCTCACTAGAGTAACAGAAGAAAAATATTAACTAGAGTCACATCATGCAGCATGTCATTTGCAGAACGTCGCTCTCATCACAGCCCGCCTGAAAGACTCTCGATCTCTAGCCAGCCTTCCCGCCTCCTCCATTGTCATTTTCAAGTTGTCTTCAACGTCCTGTGTCCACCGTCGTCTTGGTCGGCCCCTGCCTCGCCTTCTATGTACCATACCCTCCATCACTGCGCTCTCTAAGCCACTATGGCGTTTAATGTGGCCAAAATATACTACTCGTCAAAAGTCAAGGGCCAGTTAGAAAAACCTTGGTTGAAACCATAAAACAAATCTGATATAAACGTAATTGGTATCAGTCAAAACGGCATTTATTGAGTACCAAATTGGCATGTCCCGTAAAGAAATGGAAACACACATTTAAACGCAATGAAGCTGTGAAGTGTGTCACCCACCTTTTCAAAAGTCACGCAATAGATATTGAACAAATAGACATTTCAAAATCGGGTATTACCACCGTTTACAGCAAGGCATTCAAGACAGCGTAGACGCATCGAATCCACAAGGGTCCGAAGAGTATTCTGAGGAACAGCTTGCCATTACTGAGGCAGAAATGCAGTCAGCTGTGCAACATCCATTGGCAGGGGATGATTTGTTGACAATCTTCGACCAAGGACATCCCAGAGGTGCTCAATCGGAGAAAGGTCAGGTGAATGAGCTGGCCACGCCATCCTGATGATCCCATGTTGCTGAATAAACTCATTCACCACACGAGCTCGATGGGTTCGAGAGTTATCATCTTGGAGGATGGCATTACCACCTATGGCCTCCAGAGCAGGCTGAACAATTGGTCTCAAGATTTTGTTCTGGTATCTTGGGCCGGTCAAGTTGCCTTGGATGATGTAGAGTGGGGTCCTGCCGTGTCTGTAGAAGCCTCCCCAGATCATGACAGAACCCCTACCATAACAATTCGCCTCTCAAATTGTGTCATCAGTAAATCGCTCTCCTGGTCGTCTCCAAACTCGAATCCTGCCACCATTGAATGACACAGTGAAGCGAGATTCATCAGTGAAGAGAACTTGACTCCATTGTTGCCTTGTCCATCGGATGTTCTAGCGACACCAAGCAACACGGGGTCTGCGATGACCAGGAGTAAGAGGGATTCTGACTGCAGGACGTCGAGCAGCCAGTCCAAATTCATGTAAACGTCTGCGAATGGTGCTTTGACTGACATTAACGTTTACAGTTTGTCTTAGCTGACATCTTAGAGTGGAACAAGTCACTGTTCGATGGCGCAGAGCTGACAACAAGAGGTACTGGTCATCATGTCTGTTGGTGCATCTAGGGTGACCTGGCCGGTGGCGATCCTCCACACTTCCTGTGGCCTGAAATCTCTCCAAAATTCTTTGGATAGTAGAGTGTGACACTGCAAGGCGTCTAGCAACCTCACGGACAGATAAACCACTTTCAACACACGCTATAGCCCTCATTCTTTGCAAGGTGTCAAGACTTCTTCTCGGTGGCATGGTTTTTGCAAGTGATGAAACTACCCTAAGTCTGCTGATTGTAAAACAAATTAAGAGTGAACTCTGTTCACGAAAAGTCGCCATTGCACGTGGAATGTCAATCAGCACGATTACTTCACCTGTTTGGTTGTACGGAAGTTTGAAAAAACATTAAAAGTGTGAATTTATGGTCAGCAAACCAAATTGCACATGATCACCATTGTTGTCGGTGAGTTGTTTTTATGCTTAACGTGCATAGAGGACTGCCAGAGGAAGATATTGCACCCTTTTTTACTAAAAACTTCCTTCATTTAATCATTCTATGCGCTTATATAAAAGTGTATTGAAAATAATAGTGTGGCCCTTTACTTTTGACGAGAAGTATATTTCAGTTTCCGGGACATGATATTGTTTATGAGCCAGTTTTCCTCGATGTTCAGGTCGTGTAGGATGTCTATATATTTCTTCTTCTTGGTCTATGATATTCTGAGAAATTTTCTCTTACACTTTGCTTCGAAAGATTCGATTTTTTTTTTCTTTAATGTTTGAGTAAAGGTTCATGATTCACATCCATACGTTGCTACCAGAAAGATGCACGTTCTCAGAAGTTTTACTTTTATTAATTTGCTGGTGTTATGCCATAGGTTCTTCATTTTATTTAACCTCTGCATTGCTATGGCCAGTCTCCTTCTGACCTCTTTTGAGTAGTCTCCATTGTCTTTAATTGTGGAGCCAAGATATTCAAAATTTGTGACATTTTCAATTTCCTCTTCACTGATGGTAATTTTTGGTTGTCATCTTGTTTTATCTGTGGACATTATCTTTGTTTTTTTTTTGTGTTCAGAAAAAGGTTTTGGTCCTCACTGTGTCTTTTGACAGACAGGATTAACTGTTCTAGTCCCTTGGCACTGTTTGAAAGAATGACTGTGTCGTCTGCGTACCTGAGTTTTGGGATCTCATTTCCACCAATTGTGAACGGATCGCAATGTTCACATTCTTGGTCACTCCAAGAATTAACTAGAGTAACCGAAGAAAAATATTAACTAGACTAATAGAAGACAAATATTAACTAGTCTAACGCAAGACAAATATTAACTAGACTAACGGAAGAAAAATATATTAACTAGACTTACAAAAGAAAAATTTTAGTTAGACTAAGAGAAGTAAATTATTAACTAGACTGACATAAGAAAAAAAAATTAACAAGACTAAGAAAATAAAGTTATTAATTAGACTAAATGAAGGAACCAACTACATAAGAAAAATATTAACTAGACTAACAGAAGAAAAACATTCTAACTGAAGAAAAATATTACCTAGACTGCCATTAGAATGAAAACATTTAACTAAACGAAGAAACATATTGAATGAACTAATAAAAGACACATATTAATTAGACTAAATCTAAAAGCAACAAAAACAGGAATGTGCAACTATGCATGCAAAACGAAATAATTAAAGACAATTATAGACTGAGAGATCAAAGTTCAGTAACTACAAACGTGTTCATCGTTACTGGTTTAGGAAATAAAATAGACAAATAAAGGGGAATACATTAATATGTCAGGGTGTCAGGGTCCAAATCTAGATTTGCCTTCAAGTCATTCTGATATATATGGAGGTTTGTTTCCTCGGAATTAAAACTTCATTGTCACTTCTATTTAATGTTTTTTGGAACCCACTATTTACACATATTTCAATATTTACAAATAATTGTCTTTCTCGTTGTCTTAGGGTGGAACCATAAACAGCCTATTCAACAATAGTCTACCTCCTGGTTTGACATCTTTATATTTTTTAGATGTTCCTCTCAATAACATAGCAGACGACGCCTTTGAAACTTCTGCAACAACGTTGACATATCTGGACATCGCAGGCGCAAAGCTTGGACAACTGCCAGACGCGTTACTTAAGTTGACCAATTTAACCACACTGCATATCGCTGACACGCCTATTGAGGTTTGGAGCAATGATACACTACACCATATTGCGACCACGCTTACAGATCTTCAGTTGATGAACGTCAGTATATCTTCATGGCCCAACTGGCTCTCTTTCTTTCATTTGCTAGAAACTGTCTCCTTATCACATAACTATTTAAAATCTATCCCTAATGACGCTTTTAGTTCCTACAATGACACACTGATAGATCTCCAACTGGGAAGCACTAATTTGACCAGTGTGCCAAAAGCGTTGTCAACTCTCACTAAATTGATCTCACTTGACCTTAGTGGTAACACCTTTACGGACGTGCATGAAATTGAACAGCTGGCGTTGATGCATTTCGGCAATAAACTTTTGACATTAACCATAAACTCAATTGGGCTCTCTGGGATTTTGGATTTGTCAAACATGACAAATTTGTCAACAGTTAGTTTAGATAACAACGATATATCAGATCAGAGTACAGGTTCATTTCCTCCATCAGTGACCACATTGCGACTTAAGGGGAATAATTTTTCTTCAGTGCCTGTCGTTATTGCTAAGATGACTAAACTTAATGTCTTGGATTTGTCCTACAACCGAATCATGGAGATTAATTCTGATATGTTTCCATCAAGTCTTACCACTCTTAATTTGGGCTATAACACCATAGATCTAATCACGCAAAGAGCTTTCAAGGGTCTTTCTAAGTTAGAGAGGCTATACTTGAATAACAATCCAATATCAATAGTTCCACCGTTAGCATTCACAGATCTTGTATCGCTTAAGTATCTTACCCTTAGCTACACAAACCTGACTCAAATTCCCATTGCTGTAACATTGTTGAAACATCTTGAAACATTTATAATGCAAAACGCTAACCCAATATTGTGTCCTTGTCCAATCTTACCAGGACTTGCCCAGTGGTTTAAGTCACTCAAAATGTTTTTATCAGGTTCAGGTTATTGCAGCAATGGTCAGTTAATTCTCTATTACACACGGTCAGGGTGTGTCACAACCTCTCAGATCCCTACAACAACTACTTCAACTACAGCTCCTACTGGTATTGCTCCAGCTCTTGGTTGCTGTGTATTGTGTAGTTATGGCTCTCTGTTTGTGCTAATGGCTGTATGGATGCACCGTTTGTAATATAACACTTATTGAACTCATTATTTGCGAAACTCATGTAAAAAATGCGTTAGTGATGGAGCGAGATGGATTAATTTTAAAAATATAAAAACAAAAAATAAGGAAAGCTACAAACCAACTCCATTAAGTGGCAACAGTACGGCGCTTAAAATTCTTAACTTCACGAAACCAACTCCATTAAGTGGCAACAACACGGCGTTATCAATTCTTAACTTCAAGTGACAAACTCCATTAAGTGGCAACAATACGGCGTTATCTGTTCTTAACTTCGCGTGACCATTGAATAAAGAATTATTCTCCTTTGGTCCTTAGTCGCTGATTGATAAAGTAATCAATGACTTTCACGCCTGTGGCGTCTTGTAGGACAGCAACAAACTGTCTCCACTTTGGTCCTTGGTCGGTGATTGATAAAGTAATCAATGACTTTCACGCCTGTGGCGTCTTGTAGGACAGCAACAAACTGTCTCCACTTTGCTTGGACGACAGCCATCCTTCATATGGTGCCCCAGCTCTGGTAGCATCTCTAATCCACAGTTCTCCACCAGGTGGCATTAGACCAGCCTTGCTTTCTCTTTTCTTCTGGAGTCCATAACATGACAGTTCTGGTGATGGTATCAGTGTCTCTTCTGAGGATGTGGTCAGCCTAGTCCCAGCATCTACAGCTATGATGGTGCACGTGACATCTTGGTGGCTCCGAATTAGCAGTTCTTAGTTGGTGATGGTGTTCAGCCAGAAAATTCGAAGAATGTTCCTTAGGAATCGCGAATTACGCCATATAAAAGTTGGTAACGATACAGCTTAAATGGTAATTAAATATAGTATAACTAAATACTACGCAAATAGGATGTATACCCATCGAAACAAGGAAGGGAGATGAGTTAAAACCAGCATCTGAGCATCAGCCGTTACCATCAGCGTAATAAATAAATGTAGTAAATTAAGATTTAAACAAATGCGCGTTAGAAATGTTTACCAGGAAATTAGATACCAGAACAGCATATGATAGTGCTGAAAATTAAATGTAACCTAAAATTATTTTACTGCAAGAATGATTATTAGTACGCACAAAGTTACTCTAATATCATAAATGAGGGCGAAACAGTAACATAAAGAAATATTACGGTTTAGAATATCTCAAGTGAGTGCAAAACTGAAACGTCTACGCTTTTTACGTGTGCATTTTTAGTAACAAATCTTGCCATTTTTGGACTGACACTTATCAGTTATACAGATAAAACTGTTCTAGTCGTATCGATTCCAACAGTTCTGGAATGGCGAAATTCAAGATTTATAATAAATAATAATTTTTGTTTAAAAAGTTAGTTTTTATGATCAATCAAAAATTAGCTTAGTAAACAAAGAACTGTTGGGAGTGTATATAAGGCTGCATTGGAGTTCAGTTTGAACATGAGTTTCAAATTGGGCAGTTGATCCGCGAACACGTTTTTGTGAAGATCAGAAATCGTCCACGAAGACATTAGCAGAATACTCTTTACTATTTGCAGTTTCCCCTGCGTGAACAGCAACTGACTTTGACAATATTTCACAAGTACCTAAGACCTACGCAGTTATTCTACTCTGGAGATGTAAGCAAATTTCGTTTGTCATAAATAGAGTATTCTTCACATAAGGACGGATTTCACAGTTGCACATTCTAGCCAGTTTGTCACCCCAGCGGTAGTACAGTGGTTAGTGCACTAGCTTCCTATTTCGGTGGTTCATGGTTCGATTCCTTGGTGTCGACCCAGACTAATGAATTGGGTACCAGAGCAATTATGGGAAGGTTAAGGCTGCCGGCGTGATGCCGACCACATCACCCCTAGTGTGCCGATGGTCGAGAAAATATGGGCCTTACACCATATTCCCAATATGCCTCAATGGGCGTGTAACGGGATCCTTTACCGTTTCTCCTTTGTCACCCCCGGCGTTAGCCTGTTCTAGCTAGAGTAGGACATAAGTGACATTAGTGAATTGGATTCATTGAAACTAGCTCCTTAAGATAAATATTACGATCCAGACCTCTTCCAGCATAAGAGATAAAATCATCTAGGAAGTTCTGCCCGGATGAACGAACGAACGAAATCTTTATTTCATCAGGGTAAAGAAATAGGCATAATTGCCTTTTTACATTTCTGTCCTGCAATATGTTAAAAATAAAAAGATGGTGATAAAAGAAAAAAAAATTACGAAGAGTAGCAACAGAGGCGAAAAGAGGGGGAAGAAAAGAGAATTACTAATAAAAGGAAAGGTCAATGAAGACGAAGAGGATAATGAAAGTTAAAAAAAAAAAGAGGACGATATAGAGGATACACATTCTGTTGCGAGAAAAATTGACGCTGAACAACAGAACGAGGAGGAATTCGCGAATGTCTCTTCCGAGGAAGAGACATTCGTGAATTTTGAGTAGATGAAGAGGATTTGTATGAAATTATTGTACTTGAGACAGAGAACAATAATGGTCAACCGATACGGGTGAAGATGCACATTTGAAACGTGGATGAGATTAAATTCTCGAACACGATTTGGTTTGGTTTTAAGAACTATCTTCATTGCACACGGACTACTCCATCAGTGCTCCGATCTCCTCCCTTAGATCACACAAGGAGGATCTCAGCACAGTGCACTAACTTCGTAGCACCGGCGAGAATCCCAATGTGTGTATATAGGAATCACACAATTTGTAAATTTTCTTGTTCTCATCGAACCCGATGAGACTCCAAACGACATATGTATAAACACACTTAACCCGGAAGTGATGGAGCACATGACCCAAGAAGGTAGTGCAACTGATAAAACACTGGGACGATGAAGTTCTTGTTGAAGGTTCGTCATATTTAATTAAATACTTGACTTCATAAGAATTGTATAATCCTTATATATATCCAGATCCGCATTCCAATGTAATTTATAGCGAGAATGTTATTGCTATTTCAGTAGATGTTTGAATACATGAATAAACATTTTCGCAAGTCTTCATAAAAAGGGAGTCAATTTCTTCATTTATTTCAGAGTTATGGAAAGTTTGGATATTACTCCACTTTGATTTTTTTTTTTGTGTGGCCTGACTGTATGTGGTTGAAAGGTGACGAAATAAACATCCTATTCTTTCTGTTAATTTTTTTCCTACTCTCCTCTCGGTCAGTACACACTCGACCATTCCTTTTTTCTCTTCATCCGAAAATTATCTTACTCCTATGCCTCCATCTACCGATATTATCTTATCCTCGGTAGGTCACACTTCAACACTCACAGGTTTAAGGTTGACTACACGTGTCACGTTTCCTTTGACTGTGGACAGTAATCTAGTAGCCAGTTGTAACAATGCGATTAAGTCAAAATTTGGTCTGCCCGTTTACACTAGCCGTATTGTTTACGACAGACGGACTATTGATAGAAGCAAGAATGGCATCCGCCATGGCTGAATGTTTGTTAGATTAACTCAAGATAATAGTCCGGGGGTGGTATTATCAGCAATGAGGTATTAGGACATCACATATAGATGACGGGAAGGGGAAACGTACTTACTTACTAAGTCGTTCCTCTTCTACCGTGAGATGTAGAGGTTTGTAAGAGAGAGCGCCATACTATTCTATCTGCTGTCTTTCTTCTGGCTTGGTTCCATTCTATTCCTCCAAAGACTGTCTAAATGTTGTCCTCCCAGCGGACTTTTGGTCGTCCTGGAGGTTTGGATCCCTGGCTCTTTGTTACCCATGCTTGCCGTGGTAGCCGATCCTCTCCCATTCTGCAGACATGTCCAAACCATCTCATTTGGGACTGTTCTAGTTGAGTCTGCAGGGGTTGGGTTTCTAGGCCTTGGCGTATCGCCTGGTTGCGACCATGTCTCTTCTTGTTACTTAAAACCACCTTCCTCCGATGCCTCATTTCTGAGGTTGCATTTGGCTTTTGTGGGTTGTAGTCATTGCCCATGACTCGCATCCATACGTCAAGACTGGAACATAGGTGGAGTGGTACACAGCCATTTTCGTCTTCTTACCAACTTTTGCTGAGGAATCCTCGATTTATGGCTTGAAAAAAAAGTCTCCCAGCTGCTGCTCTTCGGGTAGCCAACTCTTCTTTGATGCCTCCCTTCCGGTCTATGACATCTCCAAGGTATTTACAGTGGTCGATCTGCTCCAGGACCTGTTCTCCCAGCTTAATCGAATGTCTTCTTTCCTCTCGTGATATAACCACGGTTTTTGTTTTAGAGCTGCATATGACCATCCCTCTCTTCTCCAGCTCTTCCTTCCAGACTCCAGATATTTTTCAGAGCTCCTGGATGGTGAGCAAGGTCAAACATCAGAAATGATAACCACTGACACAGAAGAGGACAACAATGGTGATGACGATGAAATAAAGATAGAAAAACTAAAGGCAGCACTGGAGAAAATCAAGATTGGCAAAGCAGCAGGACATGATGGCATAACACCATAAACTAAAATAAGATACCTAACCTTGTGGTTGGTGTGAAATTAGTGTTTAAACTAAACTATATTTTAATTCTGTTTCGCTGATAGAACCTCATGAGGTTCCACTTTTGCGTGGGCAAAAGTTTAACTTTAAAATCTTGCGGGGTTTTGAACATTTCCTCACTGCGATACATACCTTTATTAGGAGATCATGGACAGCTGGATGAGGAGTAGTAATAGATTCCATTATAGGACAGGACAAAGTGACAAGGAGTATCTTTTAAAATTTAAAAGAAGTATAAAACTTCAGTGATAATTATGACAAGAAGTTGGATAATATTGATGTATATGGACAATAAGGTATATCAGATGCATCCAGGATAGTTACCAAAGAAGAGACTGGGCGTATAAGGAATACCTCATTTTCTGAAAAGAGTAATGGTGTATCGAATCCATAGGTTTAAGTCAGGCTGTAAAGATTTCTAGTCGAGATGGTAATGTTCAGCACTAGGAACCTATGTTGCCTCCTCTCGAAGACCAACCTATGAGCTGTTAACTTATCTAGGGGAACTTAATTAAAAAAACAAGTAACTTGAACCAAACTGAAAAAATGTTCTCAAGACTGTGTTATACAATTGTTAAATTTAATTATGTACATTAATCTTTTGTTTGATAATCTTGGAGAACTTAAATTTGTTCATTATAAAAATAAATATGATGATGGTTCAAATGCAATGACTATATTACATCATTTTAATTAATTAATAATGTCAATCTGTCTTCCGTGGAACTTGATCACTTGTTAGATCATCATCATCATGTGACGTATTCTTTCCAGAACGTTGTCTCCATTACAGCTGCTCTGAACGCATCACGATTCTGGGCAAGTCGACCTGCATCAGCCAAAGACAAGTTCAGACTCTCTGTGATGTCCTGGGTCCACCGTCGTCTAGGTCGACCCCTTCCCCTTTTTCCAGGGACCATGCCTTCCATCACTGTTTTTTCCAGACTATTATGTCTTTTTATATGACCGAAAAATTTCAGCTTCCTTATTGCGATGGTATTTAGGAGCCAATGTTCCTGTACATTTAGTGAGTGCAGTACTTGTTAGATACTGTTCACAATAATAATGTTAATTCACTTCTATCGTTACTTTGCACTAGTTCTGGATAGTTTATTTTCAATGTTATTCAAAATATTACTGTCACTTAGACTTTTATTGAATGTCTTTACACACTTGGGTTATACCGAAACAACTTATTTCATCCCTACAATTCAGTCTGATGTGGTGATTCAAGTATAGTGATGCAGTCTTGTATTAAGCCACTTAGCTGGAAAGATTCCACCGTTCTGTCACTTTCAGCATAAATTGAGATGAAAAAGCCCAAAGCTGTGGGTTTCCCAACTATTTTGTGATGTCAATGCTTGTGGCCTACGTCTTTCTAAGCAAGGCACTTGTAAAGCACAATTATCTACTTTGCTGACATGGTCTATGACAGGATATGATACGACCTGACACACAATATGTCCTGGATAGTATCTACACTAATATCTTCCTATAAAGATAGGAGATTCAGAGAGGCTCAAAATAGTTGTGTGACCGGACGGCCTACCACAACAGCATCATCCGAGCTGAAACCGTAGAGAAACGTGATAAAGATCTAGCATAAGAATAACCCAAGATTAAAGAAGCGAGCTAAGAACTTTTAAAAACGACAAATGTACTTACTACAGTTTATCACTAAACAAGAAAAGTTCAATTTTTCTAACAATAGACTTTTAGACGCGAACTCAGACTTTTGGCGGGAATCGCATAGCATAGATTGACGTCATCTAATTTACATAGGGTTAGTTAAATTGTATGTTAAACAGTTAACGGTGCCTAATAGCTGTATCCAATCAAATAAGTTGGGGCATTTTTTTAAAAACACCATTCAAAGCCATCGACGGCAATATTCAACCACGCGAAGTTTTAGCTAGACAAAAACTGTAGACAACACAGGATTCTGTTCCTGATCGCCAACTTGCACGGACGTAGTTTAACTGGGAGCGGTGTCAACCTGACGTGTTTTCCCCCCCCCCCCCCCCTTTTTCCCCATCCAGTCTGCTACAAAATGTCCTTGGCCAACGAATACAGATTCCTCGCAGTTATCAAGTAAATGATATTTTCATCATCTCAGTTGAGAAGCAGATTTACTTCCAATATAGTGAATTTAATTTCACGTAAGTACAGTGTCGCAAAATGTGTGTTAGATTTTCAGCGGACATCATGATAAGCCAGATAGGCTGTAACGTCGAGCAATCAGTTTAAGGAACATAGCAAAAATACTGAACTTTCAAACCTAACAAGCAAGGTAGAGAGCTCACTTAGTCTAGCGCCCAAGAAGAAAAATAATGAGAGGTCTTTGAAGAACATTTTTAAACACAATGAATGTTATGTGCCACAATGGCTTGAGGTAAAAGGAGGAACTATGATTGTACATCCAGAAGAAATGTCTACAGAAATTATTTGATCACGTGACTGTTAATGACGTAGGAAATTGATGAAGAGGAATGTCTTCATATTTATTCACCGTTGTTCACCAGTTCTAATTATAATTGTTTTAATTGATGACAAGACTTTTTTCAACTCACTTAAAGAAGATCCAGTTGGATAAGTGACCTTAAACAAGTACAACTATAACACTGGCTAACAAAAAAAAAAGATTTTTTTCTTTCTCGAACATTTCTATGTTTTTCTGGTCAATTTTAATGCGCTGTTTTTAAATCTGCAAACCGTTTTTCTCTATCAGGTCGGGATCTCTAGAAATACGCAATTGAAGTTTATTAACAACGCATACAGTATTACAACATCATTCGTACAAGAAGTATAACAGTTATGTAGGCTTGAATTTCTTTGCAGTCGACTTTCGTCGGTGAGTGGCATGTGGTACATCGCGATGAAGCATCCAACAATAATCGGCAAGCATGGTCACACTCCACCGTCCTTGATAACGTGACTCCATTACGGCGATATCTTGATGGAATCGTTCTCCATGTTCATCGCTGACTTCGCCAAGGTTGTCAGGGAAAAAGTCAAAATGCGAATCGAGCAAATGAATTTTGAGGGACATGTTACAGCCCATAATTCTGTAGGCATCTATGCACTGCTTAACAATATGCACATAGTCGACAGATTTGTGATTTCCCAGAAAGTTATCGACGATCGATTTGAATGCCATCCATGCGCGAAGTTCACTACCATGTAACAAGTTCTCGAATTGTTTGTCTGCAATAACTTTCCTAATCTGAGGTCCTACAAAGATACCTTCCTTTATCTTTGTATCGCTAACTTGCGGAAACTTTTCTCGAAGATAAGTGAAAGCTTTGCTCGTTTTATCTAACGCTTTTACGAAATTCTTCATGAGTCCCAACTTTATATGTAACGGTGGTAAAATGATGCTGTCTTTCTTGACTAATGGCTCGTGTATTACATTTTTATGCCCGATCTGCATACGATCCCTGATAGGCCACACCTTTCTTGCATAATGTTCTTGTCTGTTGCGGCTGTTCCATTCACATAGGAAGCAACAAAATTTAGTATACACAGTCTGCATGCCCGTGAGAATAGCAATATGACCTTTAGGTCTCCACAAATCCGCCATTGGTAGTCATTGTACTTTATTTTTGCCAAAAGTATAGCCATATTGTCATAAGTTTCTTTCATATGAACAGAGTAGGCGACTGGAATTGATGAAAATAAATCTCCGTTATGCAATAACACGGCTTTTAGACTAGTCTTGGAAGAGTCGATGAAAAGTCGCCATTCGTTGACTATGTGCTCATGACCGAGGTGCACCATTAGACCGTTTACATCTTTGCAATAGCAAATGTCATCATCCATCTCAAAGTATTGAACAAGTTCTCTGTGTCTATGACGAAATTTAGATATCGGAGTATTGGGCGCTAAAAGATTCCATTCTTTGAGTCGCGAACCGAGTAATTCCGCTTGTCCTTTGGTAAGAGCGAGATCACGTATTAGATCTGAAAGTTCTGGATGGTTAATTAAGTGAACACCATCATTCACCGGTATATAATCCGAGTCAGAATTAGCTTCTAAAGCAGGTAAACTATCACTTTTTGACGGTTCATTCACGTCCAACGGATATTGTTCTGGTGGAACTGGGATCGGACACGTGATTGGATCATGAGGCACTGGTTTCGAAACCGATTCAATATTTGGATAAACCACATACTTTCTAGTTTTAAAAGTGAAACCATGGATATTTGTCAAGCAGAAGTAACAATCAGTAGCGTGATGTGTCGGTTCACGCCATATTACTGGCACTCCAAAAGGCATCGACTTTTGCTTCGGCGATTTTCGTAACCAACCTGCCAATGTATTTGCACAAGTCGAACAAACTGCATTTGGCTTCCAAGATTTATTTGCATCATCAACTTTCGAATCGAAATAAAGTTCATATGCTTTCTTTAGTATTGGTGTAAAGTTTTTCTGATGAACACGATCGGTAAAATATCCGCACACGTAACAGAACAGATCAGCCGAATTTCTACAACTTCTAGAAGCCATATTTCGCTCAGAATTATTTCAAAATACAGTAACTATTTGAAAAATAGCGTAACATATGTCATGCATCTTTTAGCAGTATAAAAAGTAGAATTATTTTGCATTTTATTATTTTTTAATAAGTTATATAGTAAAAATGAAACGGAGCAAATAACGGTTTCCCAAAACTATATTTATTCACAAATATCTTAAGAACCCGATGTGATAGAGATAAACGGATTTCAAATTTGAAATCAGCACAAGAAACTGACCTAAGAACACTTATTCTTATATAAGAAAGAAAAATGTTGTTTGTCAGTGTAATTTATTAAAGCTGTCTCACCAAGCATAACCGTCTGCAGATTTGAGAGAAGATCGAACTTTAAATAGAAAATCTATACCATCACTCATCAAGAAATAAACATCTCTGGCGGACAAGACCAGTATCCTGAAGACTTGGTGAATAAATAAAAGAAAAATAAAGGAAAACAAATGCGTCTGAGTCAGCACAAAGCGCCTCAGAATTATTGACAGATCATTTGAGGAAAAAGAATACTAATATTATAAGAGGCACGGCCACATTTGTGGGTAAACCAGAATAGACAGATGAAGTCAGTGACAAAAAGATTTATCCAATAACTAGTACAGTATTCATAAAAAAATCACTATTCCAATATGTCCATTGATTGACTTCACTACAAACGCATAGGCCTCATGGTAAGTGTTAAGTGTATAGTCAAACAATACATAAAATAAATTCTTTCCATTCATTCCTTGTTCCTATTGGTATTGTCCGGTCCAGCAATCAGAAAAAGCTTAAAAGCCTTCCGAAAACTATTATCTATTTCCACACTTTCCTCTGGCTTAATTACAACAACAACAACAACAAAAATTACTTAACACAAGGCGGCTTTCCTTCCTTGAAATGCACAAAGAGATTTCTACACACAATACTCTTCCACTAAGCACAAAATTATAATATATTTTTATAAATTTTGTTAATTATTTCTCTTACCCTCAATCTCAGATACACAGGGCTTTAAGAACCAAAACAGTCTGCTCACACATGCAGATGGCAATGTCGCTTGTGGTAGTATGCTGTCTTCTGTGTCTGCAGTTTGATTTTCGCGGCGAGAGTGTCCAGCCTTCCTTACCCTCCCTTATATAGTCTCACATCCGGCGTACCAGAAAACATCTAGGCCAAAGTATTTTTGCCTTCATGCAAATGTGTAGATTTAGGTATTGTGTGCATTTCAGAAAAAATCCAAAATAATTCATTTTTCCATATTTCTCACCAGATTTTCTTCATCCTAGGCTTTTATTACTTAGACAAATGAGCTCTGTCGATTCCAGCATCTGTCCTTTTCTATAGTCTACCGTACTTTTCACTGGATTGGCCGAATCAGGGAAAAACACAACATGGTTTGTGTTTTGCTGTCTTCCATTCCCATTATCTCCTGATCTACTTCCAGCGAAAATACAGATATCTACCTAAAGCTAACGATGTCTATTATCACACCAGACCATCCTTTATCGTTGTGCTCCATCTGCGTTCTCACACTGCCATCGGACATTTTCCAATATTCTACACTTTCTTTGTCTCCGTGTTATCAAGCCTAACAGTCTCGGACACTCCGTGTACCAAGCTCGCGTTTCATTGGCTGGTTTCTTCCACGGGTTGGGCGGTGTATACTTTTCTAAAACTGCCGAGACATTAGTTCATATATCGCTACAATAATCCTGAACCTTCCTCAAGTGTTATTAGTTAGGAATATGCATAAATCAGTTAACTTAACTCACTGAGAGACGATTGCATCTTAAACAATTGCTGAATATACTACGGCATATTTGTGCATCAAAGTCTGGATATGATCACCCAAATACTGGGGTAAGTTGTAACAGGTACATTTCCTTACGTAATATTTGCATTTTATATGTACCATTTGCTTATTACTGTACAGTTGCATATGGGGCTGGCAACCTCATCATACACAAGAACATGCCACAAAAACTACCATTGCATAGTTGGTGACTGCTTTGTGAGGATTTCCTAACAAGGAATCAATAGCAGAGTTAGCCTCATGCTCCATTGGGAACAGAAAGGGAATGATGATTACATCGTAGTATACGTATATACATTTAAATCAACTATTTTGTCAGATCTATTATGTGTATTTGTATACTAAAACGCGTTTAAAACTCATCAAAGTGGACTGATCTGGACCTGCTGGAAAAAAATGTAGTGTAAAGAAGTTTACATATTTGTGATAGCTAGTCACTCATACTGGTTATTAATGTGTACATTTGATTTTAAATAAATCCTGTAATCATATCAGACAGGATGACAACTCCAAATGCAACCAATAACTAAATCAAACTGTCCAAGTTTTAAAGTCAAAATCCAATCAAGCCTCATTATCTGGTATGGCCACAGTGTGCTTGAAAACAAACTTGACAGCGGCTCCGCATAGAATGCACACGTCTCTGCAAGAAATTCTGGGGAATCATGTCCCAGGCATGGCGGAGAGCAGTTTCCAGCTGTTGCGGATGAGCTGTGGTGTGGACACTTGCCTCTAGACCATGCGTCCACGTTCGTCCCACAGATGTACTATGGGGGCCAGGCCTGGTGATAGGGCAGGCCAATTAATTGCCTCAGTGTTCTGCTGCTTTAGATATTGATGAGTAATGTGAGCAGTGTGTGTACGTGCGTTGTCATGCTGGAGGAGTTGCAAATCTTCATGTGCTGTAAACGCAGGAACAACTAGTGCATCCAGACCTCCAACCCGATGTGTCAGAGCATTGATATTTCCTCTGAAGATGTGAAAAGTCAAGCGATGGTAAAAACTTAATTCACCACTAATGTGAACACTGCCACACACAAATCGTTTGTTCTGACGTACACAACAATCTGCAATGCGCTCTCTGCACCATGGCAAAACCAGCTGTCGCCCGTCAGCAAAATGATAAATTGAATCTGCTCTCGTCTGTAAATAGTACTCCAGTCCACTGCTGTCTCGTCCATCTGACATGATGATCTGCCCACTGCAGATGCTGTTGATGATGTTTGTGTATCAGGTTTGACCCCCCACATAAGGTCGTCTTAAGGTAAGGCCTGCCCCTCAGTCGTCGTATGACGGTACTTGGAGAGACTTGCTAATGCCTTCTCATTACTGCTCTCACTTTTTGGCTGGGCGGGAGTGAACTATTCTGTAGCTGGCTCAGCACAACACGATGATCTTGTGCAGGCGTGGTCATCCATGGTTGTCCACTCTGAAATCTATCCCGGGTTCTGCCAGTTGTTTGGTAACGTTCAATGAGACGTACGATAGTGGTGTGATGCCAATGAACCTTCTGAATATGTCCCGCAAGCAATTCCGGGCACCTATCTCGTTAGCAGTCGGCTTCAGTCATTCGTGGCCTTTTAAGTACTCGGTGTTCTGACTCAACGGCTTTTTTATACCCTGTATACTGCCGGTACGCGAGCACGATGCTTGGGACATAATTGTTGGCGATTGTGATGCGCATGCCACGTCCTTTGATTTCAAGTGGTCAGCACGATTTACAGTTGACTTCAGCATTCAGTTGCTTTGCTGGCAGCAATTCGTTCGCGTCCTCACAGGAGACACAAAGAAGATATATATATATATATATATATATATATATATATATATATATATATATATATATATATATATATATATATATATATATATATATATATATATATATATATATATTTTCTCTAACCAGCGGCACTCGAGCTTTCCAGCCCTTTTGGCCCAATGACATGTCATTGCGAGGCTGGGGAGACAGTGGACTTTCTTCCAACCCGTCAGGAGCTTCGCTCCTTCCCATCCACAGAGGGTTTATCTACAGGAGCCGTTCAGGTTATTCAGTCAAATTCCAGGTCGATGACACTCCTACAAATGCCGGCGCCCGGACATGAACCTTGAAAACCTGGTCGCTAGCGCAACGTCTTAACCATCACACGAGTGCAGCTCCCAATATATATATAATAATAATAATAAATTCTTTAATCACCAAACACGGCGCATAAGGCAGAAACCAGTGCTCTCCAGGTTGTTCGTTGTGACGCCACTCCTCTTAGCTCTTGCACATTATTTAGGCCCAACGTTCTTCCTTCTCTTATTATTGTTCTTCTGAGTGTTTCTTTTGGTCTTCCTTTTTTCCTCTTACCCTCAGGAACCCAAGTGAGCGCCTGTAGTGGTATTCTGTTGTTTTGCATTCGTAGGACATGACCGATATATGACCATCGTCTTTTCCTTATATAGTCGGAGACATATTTCTGCCTAGAGTCTTTTCTTATTTGTCGATTAGTCTTGAATTCTTTCCAACTGATGTTCATGAGTTTTCTAAGACATTTGTTCTCGAATGTATTCAGCTTGTTCTCCAATGATTTTGTTATTTTCTAACTCTCACAGCCGTATGTTAACACTGAGATAACATTTGAATTAAACAGACGAAGCTTGGTATGTATATTCAATGATCGTAATTTCCAAATGTTAGATAATCTATTCACATGCTAATCGTGAAAAACCTATGGCAAGGCACAAGCCAAAGTTACAACTGTTAGATATTCCCAGTAGCAACTATTGCGAGAGGACACTCTAGTTGCAAAAAAGCGAAATGAAATTACAGAAGGATGTTAGAATACCCTGGACAGAAAAAAAAAAGACCAACAGGATTGCACTCTAAATATATGTACAGGAACATTGGCTCCTAAATACCATCGCAATAAGGAAGCTGAAATTTTTCGGTCATATAAAAAGACATAATAGTCTGGAAAAAACAGTGATGGAAGGCATGGTCCCCGGAAAAAGGGGAAGGGGTCGACCTAGACGACGGTGGACCCAGGACATCACAGAGAGTCTGAACTTGTCTTTGGCTGATGCAGGTCGACTTGCCCAGAATCGTGATGCGTTCAGAGCAGCTGTAATGGAGACAACGTTCTGAAAGAATACGTCACAAATGGATAATCTATTGAAGGCGTTAGCTGCCAAAAAGTTCATATGGATTTCTTTGTTTTACCATCCTGAGGCATTTTACTGCCTAAATAATTGAAACTTGCAACTTTCGGTAGTTTTTCCCCGTTCAAGATGATATCAAAGGTCTCGTTAGAAAAGTTCATAGCTTTAGTTTTAGAGGCATTTATTTGGAGACCTATTTTAACCGAGAGATGACACAAATTATTTATTGCTTCTTGGGATTGTCTTGGTGTTGAACTTAAGAATGCTACATCATCTGCGAAATCCAGGTCCCCCAGGAATTTTCCATTTGTCCATTTTATACCTAATTGTTCATTGTGGGTATAGTTTCTCATAACCCAATCAATAGCTATTCCAAAAAGTAGTGGTGACATAATACAGCCTTGTTTCACCCCTGTTTCTACTGTAAACCATTCTGTATTCCCTTTATTTGTTCTATCACAACATCTTGCATTGTCATATAGCGCTTTGATTATATTCACATATTTTGTTGGAAAACCATAGATTGTAAGTATCTTCCACAATGATGGGCGGTGTAGACTATCAAAGGCTTTTTGAAAATCGACGAAGGTGATAATAAGTGGCGATTGCCTTTCCACTGATTCTTCTATAATTGTTCTTAGTGTGAATATTTGATCAATACATGATCGTTTCGGCCTGAAACCCGCTTGTTCTTCTCTGATCTTTTCGTCAGCATGCAATTTAAGTCTTTCTAACATCATGCAACATAATAATTTTCCAGGTACTGATAATAGAGATATACCACGCCAGTTATATATGTCCTGTTCTTACTGTTCTAAGTCTACTATCATTTACTGGACACAGCATTAAGGTCCTTGTCTTGTTGGACTGGCCTATACTGTATGATAGGGAAACAACAGAAGTGATTGCGTCATTAATAGGCTAAACTGCCCATGGTGGACTTCCGGTGTCGTGTATTGCGGTTCGCACTAATGACCTGTCATCGAAACAACATTTTTTGGTGATGCGTAGATGGCAAGGAGGATAGTATGATTCGCTTGCATGGCTAAGCGGGGTTGTTGCACGGAAGATCCAGGGTTCAAATCCTGGGTAAGCCACTCATGTCTGTTGTTTTTCTGTTGTCTAGTGTTCTAATTCTTTATTTCCTACGAGTGCCTGATAACATACCTTTATGTTTGTCTCATATTAATTTACCAGGATTCAACCCTAACACCACCTATAACAGACGGATCAAAAGAGGGAAGTGTGACAGTTGCTCCTGCCACGCAAGGGAGTGCTGCCACCACGCCACTCGTCTGCTGAGAAGAGATTGAACAGTCCAAACGTCACCGAAAACTTGCACTGACTGTCATCACATTGCCAGCAAAGTACCGAGTACTGGCACAGCTTTTGGACTATTTTGATAAAAAGCCTCACCACAAAACAATATTTATCCTTTGAAGATACACCACAAATTAACTTTATTTTTCCCTTGAACAAATCAATTTTATTCACTTTTATAAATACTTCATAAATAAATCTCTTGTTGTGTATGTAAATATAAATCCATAGTTGGAGTCTTTCAAATAAATTGATATCTGCATCCATCTTAAAAAAGAAACATATATACAGAGCTATTAAATTAATATTTTGCTGAATCACCTTTACATGGGGGATCATAAAATACGAGTCAAAACATAAATCAGTCACATACTATTACAGTGATAGTTTCTGTGGTAATCTAATTTACGTGATGAGGTTTGTCGTAAGTTGATATTGGTGCAACTACAACAGTAGCTATCGCTAGTGATGGACTATCGAATGTTATCAAGAAGGTCATTTTTATAAAAAAAATAACGTTTTGCCTCGTTTTGGCGAGGCGCGTCCCGTTCAACCTAGTCGGTTATATTAGGGCGCGTGTCCAAATATAAAAGACCCTTAGGTCTGAAGGTATCTTCCACAAATTTACTCAATAAGAAATAAAGATACCTATTCGAAATAAGGACAACACGAAGAGAAAGCGAATGCTCTCCACCAGATAGCTTTTTCTGGTAAATTATGGAAAATATTCTATTTATTCACGACCTTAGCTTCTACCCTAAGATCTCGAGGAAGAAAGAGCCCCCAATCTCATCTAGATGTAGAATTATATATATATATATATATATATATATATATATATATATATATATATATATATATATATATATATATATATATATGTAAACTTTTAACATCGACAGCACGTGTGATACATTAACGAACTAGATAATGATCAAACGGTTATTGGATTTATTAATTAAATATTTACACGTATAGGATTAGTAGAGAATTAAAAAGTGATGATGGTGACATACACACACACATACACACACACAGATGAGATATAAATAATGTAGTTAGTTAACTATAAGAATGTGAAGAGTGAAGTAACGATGTGATATATTGAGTGTTACCACACTGATGTCTTAATCTACACTTTCTGTGTGTCTCTTAATGCTCTTCCACTGTATGATGATCCACAGATATGTATAGACTGTCCAATTTAGGTGTATGGTATGTTGTATGGGTTATCTCCGAGACGAGGACGTATTGATGGAAACTTTTGTAGTCATGAGAACTTTGACGATATACAGTCATTCAATGTTTGGCAGTAACTCTGTAGTGTTCACAAACCGTTGGCAGTGACCTTATGAAAATGTCTGCCGTCTAATCTCTTAGATGTACTGGCTAGACTGGATATCTTCACGAAATTATCTTGGTGTGTAGACAACTCTACTTGAGTATGTACTCTTCATTCATAAAATATGCTTTCGAGTGAGTTGGACATATAATTATGAGAATCCGCTTGGTAGTATGTACTAGTGACTCAAGGAATACGTTATTGAGTGAGTTGAACGTGATGTAAATATAAGAATACACTTCTGAGCACATGAATGAAGGTCAATACAATCCTGCGCGACCACCGTTTAAATCGTGGGCGAGAAATATTCCTTTTTAACTTAGGAAGTAAAAGATGTCCTATCTTGCGAACTCTGCTATCCGGACGTAGACTTTGCAAGCTTCTTTCCATTAGACGCCAATCACATAAGGTGTAGACTCAGACTCCAGTTGGACTGAAGACACACACTAAATGGCTTCGTAAGTTTCACATCTGATATTAATGGTTGGCTTTCTTTTATAATGATCATCAGTACTGATCTCTCTGGTCTTAATTCCCTGATAATGATTATGTATGACATGATGCGTTGATCTAACAATGTAGATGAAGGTGAAATATGAATTATGAATTACTTCCTATCATTCTGTGGTGAAACTTGTTGAGAACTCATCATAGCACACTAAGCTTGGAGAATTTCAGGGTTGCCTCCCCTTTGCTCTGCAGTAGTGGTCCAACACTGGCAAAAACTCAAGAGTTGTAGATAGAAGGATAATGATGCTTCTACCTAAAGGGAGTATTCACAAGATATTTATAAAAGCGAGAAGAATGCTGCATTGGCTGAGCACGTTAACTCTAGTATTTTTGTTGCATTTCGGGAATAAACTTTGGACTTTAATCATAAACTCAAGTGGACTCTCTAGGATTTTGGATTTTTCAGACATGGCAAATTTGACTACAGTTAGTAGACATAAAAACAATTTATCTGATCCGACTACAGGTTCATTTCCTCCATCAGTGACCACATTACTACTTGTGGGGTACGGTTTTCCTTCAGTGCCTGTCATTAGTGCAAACGTGTCAAAACTTAAATTATTTTAATTTGTTCTACAACTGGATCATAGATAATACTTAACATTTGTTCCCGTCAAGTCTGATCCTCTTGATCTGGGCTATAACAAGCTGTCAAAGGTTTTTCTAAGTTAGAGTGGCTATACTTGAATAACAATCCCATATCAGTGATATTATATTTAGCAGTCGCATAACGTGTATCGCGACAGTATCTTTCCCATAGGTACACAAACCTGACTCAGATTCTCAATGCTGTAATAGTGTTGCCAAATCTTCAGATATGAAGATTGGATAATTGTGACTTACTACGGTGTCCTTGTCCAATCTATACAGAACTTAGCCAGCAGTACACTTCAATGAAAACTTTCGTGTCAACTTCAGGTTATGCGACAATGGTCAGCTTGTTCTAAATTACTTACTCTCAGAGTGTGTGACACAAGCACCAACCACTAAATCACCCACTCCGATTCCTACAACAACTATTGGTCCGGTGCCTTCAACTACACTTACTCACGGTAGTGCTCCAGCTCTCACATGCTGTGTAATGGGTAGTTATGGCTGTTTGCTTACACTATTGGCTGTATGGATGTTCTGTTTTTAATATTGTAGCGAGAGGAAAGATATAATGATGATGATAATATCCTGGACAAATAGATGTATCAGATGATACCAGGATAGTGCCAGATAAGAGACTGGTCTTAAAATAAATACCCTATTATCTGAAACGAATAATGGTGAATCGACATCAAAGGTATAGTCAACCTGTATAGGTTCCTTGATGAGATGGTAATGTACTATCGTAGGTTCCTATGGTGCCCCTCTCCAGACTAACCATAGGCACTGAGTCTGATCGGGCTACTTAACTAACCAACAAGAATTAAGAACCAAACATAAATAATTCAAAAAATACTCTATATATATATATATATATATATATATATATATATATATATATATATATATATATATATGGTTTCACTGTGAAGTATTTCTATTACATTTAAAGTTAATTAAAGTTCATTTTCATCTGTTATCTTGAGCTTTGATGAAAATTGTCTTTCTTTTGCGCTAAACTTGAAAAATTGTTAATATTATTATGTCACAATTTATAATGGCATTTGCAATGTTTTTTAACACCACAGACTTTTGTCATCATTTCAATGTTCACTTGTAGAGAATAACTCGTAGGTTATATGTTTGTTAAAGCAGATTATGATGTATTTTACATGCCGACCACATTTAATTTTGTTAGCAGTTTAATCTACGCGGTAACAATTCTATCTGGGGCAACATGATGTATTTTGCACCATTTTTAATTATAAGTGAACGCGATGTAAGATTTACGTCACTGGGCGATGATGACGCAGTATGTGCTGCAGTAATTTATGCAGACCGTAAATCGAGGCCTTCTGTTGTATGAATCCGTCAGAGTAACACGTTGATGCTATCACTCCCAATTTTTTATGAAGTTTTCACATTTCTCCTACGTGGCTTAAGAATTTGAGAAGGACGCCACTATATTTAAGAAGATGCCGAATTAAGTATGCAAGTACAATGATTTTATGCAGAGGAATTTTAATGGAGTAATCAATATTAATTTCCATATTCTGGTTGTCACTACTTGGGTGTTAACCATATTTTCGGCACCTCTAGTATATAGGCCAAGAGTTGCTGTCATTTTCGACGGAGTCATCTGTCAAGTTATTTGCTTATGTTTTATCATAAGAATAATTGTGTCTTTACCTTGCGATGTCATGTTGATTAGGGGTTGTCTTCCCTTGTTTGTTCATTCATTGTGTTGGACCTTTAGGATCAAAGGTAGACAGTTCGGGCGTGGGCCCATGCGCAGGTTTTTTAAGCGCCAAGTTGAGTTACTTCCGTCAGGCCGGGGATGTAAGCTGGCTTCGGAGGGACGAACGTCCATTGTGTTTTCGGGGAAAATCTTCGAAGTGACTGCTTTGGCAGTTCTCCCCAGTGATTCTCTGTACGTCGGAATGACGACAGAGTTTGTTATTATGTTCTGAGGATTCTGTGCAAGATAACACCGACCTTTTCTACATTATTATGCTTCGGTGGCAGAACATGATTAAGGTTACCAAGACTGTGAACTACAGCTCACCGATCCTACATTACAGAACTTATACATTATGCTCAAGATAGCTATGTAAGACTATTTGTCTTTAAACGAACCGAAGTACAGCGACAAAGCTATATTGTGGGAACCGCAGATTGGCGGTATATTTATATCTACATAAGCATTACTGCAGGGTTGATGTTAACCTGCTAAAAGAAGTACACCGGTGACGTCATAACGAGGCCTGTGTTAAGGCTAATATACTACAGCCTGATAATGTGCAATTGGCGGGGAATGCCAAGTTGTACCTGTGTGTCAAAGTGATTAAGGTATCTGACGCGTTTAGTCAGAGATACCAGGGCGGCGCTACGAACTGTCATTATTGAAGAACGTTGTATTGACCATGCACGAATATTCAAATGTTTACCAGCCTTTAGAATGCCTGATGTATACCTAACGATTTCCGGTCAGCATGACCTTGTGTACACTGACTGTTCCTGTTGATGCTATGTGTGTTGTCGTCAATAAATGTTTTGAAATGTGCTAGCAGTGTCCAAGCATCTTTGACTACTGCATGTGAGTGTATGGGTTGCATGATACAACAGATACGAGTCTAAACACATTCGCGCCTCCATTTGCAACCACACTCAGCTCATCATACGCCAGCACTACACATCTTAACAACATGTATACTGTCTTGTGCCAGTGATCACCTCAACAAGAGAAAAAGACAGTTACATTTCTGGTGGACCAGATCTGTGGGTTTAAGCTGGACAGAGCGAGCAATTAACATTATTGGTGACATTAATGTGATCCAGAAATTTACATTTCTGGTAGACCAGCTGATGGGGCTATTTTCATGAGAAGAACAAGTGCACGTTACATTTATGATGTCTTCAGTGTGGTCCAGAAATTTACACATACTCGACACTTCCAAGGTTTGGCTACACAGGACAGAATAGACAAGACAAGTACTGAAGTTAGCATCGAGGCGTTTGCTACGTGGACCATAGCTGCATGCAAGTCCAGTCCCTTTTTGGTGAACGGTACCGCTGGTCGTTCACACGTCTCAGTCAACAACAGACTTTTCTACGTCCGAGCATTCAAATTATATGTTTTGAGGTCAAGTTCCTGTTTGTAAACAGTACAAATAAATTGTCAACATTCGATGTGCAAGACTCAAGATACGAGAAGGTCATAGTAACTGTATGTTCGGGAAGGCCACTTCATATTACAGTGGATCTGTCAATCAGTGCGCGCTTGACATTTTGTTTCTGTGTTCGCAAGGAGCAAGAAATTTACTTTCGTTTCAGCTGTGACTGAACTTGTTCTGCAACGCATTGAATTGATTGATATATATATTTATGTTACTTCTACTGTTGTTGTGTATTTTTGTTGTGTTCTTTTGCGGGTTTAAGGTTGGGCGGCGACTATTATAAGAGATACCACGGTCTGTAAGATATAGTGGTCTTATAATAGCGTTCTGTAGGCGCAATTTCCTTAATTGGAATTTGCTAGCAACAATTTGTTGCTATTAGTGTTAGCTGTGCCGAAACTGTACTTATCGTTGTTTTTGTAATATTTTTTCTGTTCTTCAGTTTTGATTTTATTTGTTTGTATTTGTAGGTCTCTCCTTTCTTTTGTTTATTTCTTTACATCTTTTTGTTTATAACAGTGTTGCCATTTGTCTTGTTTACTTTTCGCGATCATCATTACACATTTGTGTAACATTTTCTTTACTTTTTGCTGTATTGTTTATTTGACTTCCGCGAACGTTTTCGATTATTGTTCTGTATCTTTGTCTTTGTATTTATGATTGTACTACATTATTGTCATACACAGTCTACATACATATACTTGGTCATGTATTATTATTATTATTGATAAGGTACACAACCAACCAAGAATGAGAAGTCAGTGATCGACTATGCCATTGTTCGGAGAAGCTCATTCAGATATGTCCGAGATGCAAGAGTCTGGAGGGGGCCAGAGATTGGAAGTGATCACTACCTGCTAACAATCAAACGAACAACTGAAAGAGTTGCTCAGCCTAGGAACTGCCCAACATCACGCAAGAAACCAAGTAAACGAGCAGGAGAAATGAGCATTAGGACCTACAAGCTGAGAGAGCCAGAAATTAAGACCAGATATCAGGGGCTTATTGCTATAGCAGTGAGCAACACAGAAGAACGACCTGATGACTTGGAAACCCTCTGGAATAAATTCAAGGATATCATAAAGACAGCTGCTGCAGAAGCATGCGGTGAAGTCCGACTTGGGAACCAGAGAAAGAGGACACCTTGGTGGACAGAGGAAGTCAAAGAGAAAATAAGAGAGAAGAAAATGGCATGGAAACAATACTTAGGAACTAAAAACACAACAGGACAAATGGAAAAATATAGAGAATATGTGACACTCAGAACAGAAGCAAAGAACAAAGTGCTAGCAGCAAAACAGAAGTCCTGGGAAGAATTTGGAGAAAAGCTAGAAAAAGATGCACAAGAAAACCAGAAATTGTTCTATAAGACCCTAAAGAACATGAGGAAAGAAAAACAATGCCCTCTCAAATTTATAAAGGACAAGCAAGGCAAATTGCTTACTGCCCCGAAGGAAGTAATGGAAAGATGGAAAGAATATTTCTCAGAACTCCTGGATGGTGAGCATGATGAAGCAACAGAAATGATAACCACTGACACAGAAGAGGAAACCAATGATGGTGAAGATGACATAAAGATGGAAGAACTGAGGGCAGCACTAGAGAAAATCAAGATGGGCAAAGCAGCAGGGCATGATGGTATAACACCAGAAATGGTTAAATACATGGGAGCATCAGGCGACCTATTACTCTTAAAGGTCCTACAGGCAGCATGATGCAACAAGACCATACCAAAGGATTGGGAGATTGCCATCATAACACCAATTTTCAAAAAGGGTGAAAATCGACAATGTGGAAACCATAGAGGCATATCCCTTCTCAGTGTCCCTGTAAAATCTACTCTAGAATCCTAGAGCAGAGACTCCGACGCCTAGCTGAGCCACAATTGGATGAGGTCCAGTGCGGATTCCGAGCAAACCGAAGTACTCAAGACCTAATCTTCACACTCAGACAGCTGAGTGAAAAGGCCCTTGAGTATAAGAGTGAGATCCATCTTTGTTTCATAGATCTGGAAAATGCGTTTGACAGGGTCCCCTGGAGCAAACTTTGGGACTGTTTGGCAAGGAAGAATATTCCAGCACCTCTGATTCATGCTATACAGAGCTTCTACAAGTCTTGCAGAAATTATGTGAGGACAGCAAACCATAAGTCAGAAGAGTTCAGGACCACCACTGGTGTAAGACAAGGTGATATCCTATCACCTTACCTCTTCATACTCCTTATGGACGATGTCATCAAGGCATGTAAGGAGAGAACAAGAAAGTATTCAGTGGGGTACTGGAAGATGAGACAGGTCTATATTTCGGAGCTGGCATTTGCTGATGATGTTGCCCTGATTGCTAAATCAGAGGCACATCTCCAATCCAACCTGCAAGTCTGGAAGGAAGAGCTGGAGAAGAGAGGGATGGTCATAAGCAGCTCTAAAACAAAATCCATGGTGATATCACGAGAAGAAAGAAAACATCAGATTAAGTTGGGAGAACAGGTCCTGGAGCAGGTCGACCACTTTAAATATCTCGGAGCTATTATAGACCGAAAGGGAGGCATCAAAGAAGAGTTGGCCACTCGGAAAGCAGCGGCTGGGAGACTTTTTCAGGCCATAAATCGTGGATTCCTCAGCAAGAAAGAGGTTGGTAAGAAAACGAAGATGGCTGTATACCGCTCCACCTATGTCCTAGTCTTGACATATGGATGCGAGTCGTGGGCAATGACTACAACCCACAAAAGCCAGATCCAAACCTCAGAAATGAGGTATCTGAGGAAAGTGGTTGAAGTAACAAGAAGAGACATGGTCCGCAACCAGATGATCCGTCAAGGCCTAAAATCCCATCCGCTGCAGACCCAAATAGAACAGTCCCAACTAAGATGGTTTGGCCATGTCTGCAGAATGGGAGAAGATCGGCTACCACGACAAGCATGGGAAACAAAGAGCCAGGGATCCATACCTCCAGGACGACCCAGAGTCCGCTGGGAGGACAACATTAGACAATCTTTGAAGGACCGAGGACTAGAATGGAACCAGGCCAGGAAGAAGACAGCTGATAGAATGGTCTGGCGCTCTCTCTTCCAAACCTCTACACCTCACGGTAGAAGGGGAACGACTAAGTAAGTAAGTAAGTAAGATAAGGTACACTCTTCATATAGATATTGTTAATAAAATATTATTATATAAGATATTTATATAAGTTCTTGGCTAAAAGACTTGTTATCCACAAAGATTGAGACAAGGTGAAATACATATTCAAGTTCTTTATAAAAAAGACTTGTGCCCACAGTGAGTGGGATATAAGGGTATTATTTTCCACAGGTACTTAAGTGATTATTTGTTATATTATAAACAAGATAACCATACAAGGTCTTTGAATAAGACTAAGAGAGTGAAATAAAGTGCAGTGAGTATACAAGTCTAGCATTTCAGACTTGTCTCCCATTGAAGTGGGATAAGGTAATTTATTTAATTTTTTTCAGGTTTCTGATCTCATTAGACAGAATGTCTAATTTGGATTTCTTCATCCAGCAAGGGTTAACCCTTGGTAAGTCTGGTAAAGAATTGGAAGAATATTCATCTGCTCAATTCGCCATTGCATTAAAGTCAGAAGAAAAGAAACAAAAAGAGGAAATTAAATTGAAAGCAGAAGCGGAACTAAAGAAAGCAGAAGCTGAACAAAAGAAGCTAGATGCTGAGAACAGAAGATTAATCGTGGAATGTTATATGAACTGAGATAAAACATATGAAGGCCTAATGGACTTATTACTTCGAGATAAGGTTTTGTCATTTGTTAATGATTCTTTTCTTCCATTTCTTCATGAGCGTAAGTGATAAATGTGAAGTTGTGTATTAGAGTGAATTCATTGGTATCGTGGAATGTTATATGAATTCGTTCTAATTTGATGACTGGTCCATCAGATATGTAACGCTGATCTCCAGATATGTAACGCTATCTTTCCCTCCTATTATTATATTGGCCAGGAAATGTAGCTGTATATGTTTTCTTATCAACACTCTTGCTTCAAGTGCACACCAGCGTTAAGGTAACAGTTTTGAATCGCACACGCCACACAGGCACTGAAATAGCTGTTTCCCACTGGTAATAATATGGTTGTGTGTTGGGTTATAAGTGAGGTGTGTATAGGTACATTCACACACTACAGGTACACACATCAGAGGCATGGACGGGTGTAACGGCAGGTAAAAGTTAATGACGGTTTATTACACCACAACACGTTACGTTAATATAAAATACACAGTCATAGTCAAATTACAGTTTACAGCAATACAATAATAAAGTACTCCTCACTTCTCCACTTCTCAGAATCATTAGCGCTATACAACATCAATGGCCTCTCAAATCTGCGCTATAATATAAATATGGATCCTCTCAGCAACGGACATCATCGCCGTGCTAATAACATAAATTCTCAGCGACGGACATCCTCGCCGTGCTAACATAATAATGGCCTCCTCAAATATAATGGATCCGGTTAGCAAACGGACATCATCCTCGCCGTGCTAACAACATAAATGGCCTCCTCAAATATAATGGATCTGGTTAGCAAACGGACATCATCCTCGCCATGCTAACAACATAAATGGCCTCCTCAAGATACTCATCACATAAGCGCTATCATAATAATAATGGATCCTTTAGCAACCGGACATCCTCGCCGTGCTACAATATAAATATGGCCTCCTCACAGATAGCAAACGGACATCATCGCCGTGCTACTGCATAAAAAGCATCCTCAAGATTCTTATGGATCCTTATCTCAAAAAACCCACACAATCCTGCACACTCGGCAGTTTGCAATAATCTCACAATCAACATGTCTTCACATATCAAAAATTATTCTCTCTAAGGAAATAATGGCTTACACAAATAATGGCCTCTTATCTTCAGCACTGTACAGGCTTACCATCGAAAAACACACACTGTGGGGCCGACCTTTCCAGTTGATGCCCAAAAACTCACTGTCCACGGGAATACACTTCTCCCGCCTAAAACAGATACGAGACCCGGCTGTTCAAAAAACACCGCTCAGTCTCACTACTTGCACGGGCTAGCCACAAATAGCTAAAACCCCGTAGTTCAAAACAGTTCGGAGTGAATACACCTTCACAATTGAACTGACTAGCGTTCACACGTTTTTCTAACTTTACTTCTCGAACATACGAGGGAATTCCCCTCTTACAATTTAACCTAACATCATAGCTAATCAAGGAATGTAACTCTTATCTAATCTGCTCACCTAACAATTTCCGGATCACTTCCCTTCCATTAAAATTACTGGCAACAGTTTGCCACCCCGTCCGGGAAAAAAATGAATTATCATTTTTTTTTGAACATTTAAGAACCAAAAATTTAAAGATTAATGAAATTATATCCTATGGCTACCGAAAATGTACGTATGACAAGTCGAAATAGTAAATCTACAAAAAATAGTAATAATATTAAATAACAACTAAAGCATCCAACATAATCATGCAAGCATACTAAAATTAATCTAATACAAAACCAAACTAAGTACATTTAGTACAAGAATCAACCAATAGTAAGTGAAAGAACAAGATCAAGCAAAAGAAGAATGATCTGTAGTAACGGAAAGTAAGAAATCGAAAAATGAGAAACAATCAACAATAGCACATGATGACGAATAAGTAAAACAATTTCATGTACAATAAATACAAATACCGTACTAATTATATTATATTAAGTTATATAATTAACCCAACAATACAACGTATGAAAGTATAAGTATAGACAGAAGAGAAACGAAGATATAATACCTAAGTATAAACAAGATATGAACACATATCGAAAAGACAACAAAGATATAAAATGAAATGAAGAATAGACACCAAAGACGAATGGAAAGCAAAGGCATGACCACAGAGAAAGTCAATCACAATACGTACTAATAAATGTTTAAATTAGACAAAGTATTTCAAAATTAAATACAGACATGATTACAAGGCACAAAACAGAATGTCAAAGTATATTACTACAACAAATAGTTTATAACTAAACAAAGCCTAGTAAGTAATTTAACTAAGTTACAAAAGTTATCCATACCTAAAATAAATTATAGACATCACACAAACAAATAGTATCATTACGATAACTAGTTCGATGTAATGCAAAGTCAAGCGCTAAATAAAAATACATCATAATATCAAGCAAAACAATTTTTCAATGAAGTAATATCCGTTTCCATATCAATCCTAGCGCATAGTCAAGCGCTGGGCACACAAAAAATAAATTACAATGTCAAAAAAAAAAAAACAATTTTTTTTCTCAAAATTACCATACAAAATATTTCAGAACGATAAGTTATCAAAAAATCAAATTATTATTTAAGTAATTCGAAGTTATAACTAATAAACTAACAATGAAATTAGCTTTTAATAAAATGAGAGAAACATAAAATATCTTATCTCTAGACAAACACTTCCAAAAAGATACGTCACAAAAAAGACACCTGGGAAAAACACACTGTCGTCTGTATACCAACTTTCAAATATATAAACATAACACAATGTATCTGGAGTATGTATTATAACAATCTGTCCATATTCTTTAAACAAACAAAAGTATCAGATGTGTCTATCAATTTTACCAAAAAAGTTTAATTTAACTTATAAGTTAATTCTGACTGACAATAGCGTTCAGCTTAGTTACAGAGTTATTTAACTGTAAATTTATATGTTATTCAGCCTGATGATATATCCTATAAAATCTTTGCAAAGTTTTTATAAAAAATATTTATCAAATTAATCTGCTGCAAAAAAAAAATTGAAAATTGTATTATTTAAATTCTTAGGTACCATACTCTACCAATATCAGTGTTTCACCATATGTTAATGATTCAAGTACCAGATCATTTTTGATACATACAAGATAATTTTACAAAATCACGTTCCATAACATAACAATAAATTCATATAATATATGTATGTTAATATGTAAAACAATTATGGTATCAAAATATGGGACAAATTCAATTTAGAAAATAAAATTACAATCAGGACTATCTATGAAAGTGACTATAAAAAAAAAAAAATCTTAACAATTACAGCTGCAAAAAAAAAATAATAAAGATAAATGATTATGATCTAAATGAGCACAGGTTTGAAACCGCTCACTGCATTCATCAAAAACTACATACAAATCATTATCAACAAACATGTTACAAATAATCAAAGCATAACAGCATACAAATGGCAAAAAATTAGACTGATACAATATCAAAACAGTCATATATGTCACATAAAATATATATGTATATATATATATAGCAATCAAATAGTGCATAATGATGAACATCTTAATGTTTTAAAGAAATTACTACTATTTTAATACAACAGCATTTAATATAGTATATAGCAAACAATAACATGTACTATTCTTAAAAAAAAAAATCTGTCGCAAAATCTCCCGTCGTTTTATGAACATGACCTGACCCTCCAGAAAGTGACACATCAAATGCTGAGTCAGATGCTATCAGGTTTCGCTTGATTGCATACGAGCGCCACGGTGACCCACATTCTCCACCGATAATGTCAACAGGCGCGCTGAGTCATCGCAAAGTCGAATGCTGCGAGACAATACAAATGAGAATTTCTATTATAATCCTCTGTTAGATTTAATGAAACACGGAAAGTCAACTAACAATTACCTCCCGAGTGATAGTGCGAAGTCGTGGCCACTTTTTGCACCTTCCGCAAGCCTCCCTTTACAATGTGTAGACATCACAGAAGGCTTAGATACAACTGGCCCGTAACGAACGGTTGTCTCTGCTGTAGGCTGAAAAAAAATTACTACCGTCCCAAGAACGAGACACTTTCTTGAAACTACCAGCATGACAATCAATAGTATTTAAGACCTTATTACTCTTCTTATTACATTGCTTTTTAATAATTTTGCTCTCATATGGAGCACATTTAACCTGGTTGCTATTTCTATAATTGCTTTTGAGAGCATTGTTATTTGCTCTATTAAAACCGTTGTACTCATTTAAATCCCAGTTACAATAGTTGTGCTTAAAACTTTTTCCTAGATAACAATGTCTACCAGATAGAACTGGCTTTTCAGCAGAAAAATTATTACCAGATTGATGAACCTTCATATAATTATCTGTACAATAGTTTTCAAAACTTTTAGGATCACAATGTTGAGATCTGTCACATTGTTTCTAGTTTTTAGTAGAAGAAACGTTACCGTAGGATGAACTCCCTTGGTATTTCTTAACCTCAGGATTATGTCTCCTATCAAAACTGTTTTTTTCTCTTTGCTTATGGCAATGTGTTTAAGAAATGAGTCACACTGCCTTGACTGGGTATGACTAGAAGGTTTGACAATCTCTTTATTGTTTTCACCAAATATGTTTCCTTCCTGGCACAAGGAGTGCTATTTTTCTTCCCTGTTATCAAACCATCAGAGTTCTCACTTAATACTGGTTTGTTTTTAACCCCCTGACTTGAAATTTATTATTGTTTCTTTCGTTATCTACAGGACTATCTAATACTGTAGATTTTCCTTTGCTAGCTTGCCGCCAGGAACCAATATCGTTAGAATCATCGGTATTGCGTTGAAAGTTATATTTCCCACGGAAAGATTTGCTTCCACTATTTTTGACTTTAGAATCCGCAAAAAGTGTATAGGACTGACTTTTTGCTTTATGTCTTTCACTGTCAACATTGACAGAAGACCACCTTTTTTTCTTCAAGAGAATGTCGAGTAGACCATCTATTCTCATTCTGGCTTCTGAAATTTGAATATCTTTAAGTGCAATCTCTGCACTTAATTTTTTATTTAAACTCTCAGCTCTTAAAACTTTGCAGCTTTCATCTGCTAGCAAATTTTCAAACTTAGTGACCTTCTCTTTCTCAGCCGTTAACTCTACTAATATCTTTTTCTCGTACTGTTCTTTATTTGCACTCAACTGAGTCAACTTTAATTGTAGTGACTCAATCTTAATATCATCATTGTTATTCATAATCTCATTATTCTTCTTAAGGGGTACAATATTCATCCCCTTAATTTGATCACTGAGAATCTCATTATCATTCATCACCTCATGAAGCATTTTAATATAAGTTTGCTCATGTTCATTGTTCTCCATTTTCAATTTGTCATACATCTGTTTATTCTGCTGGGCCACATGTGTAATATTTTCCACCTCAACTTGCTTATCTTTCATCTGAGCTTCCAATTGCTTTATCTTTAACAATGCTGACTCCAAACTTGCTTGCACACTAGCAAGTTCTGAGTTTGATTTGTCTTTTTCATGTAACTTACTTACTTCAGCAGTACATTCTATGAAACTTTCTCTTTGCTCTAGGGTACTCTGTTTTATGTCCAGTTGCTTCTTCTCTTCTAGCTTCCTTTTCTGATACCTCTCATTAATTTCATGAATTTCCTTTTCACATAGCGGTCTTGTTATTTCAGACTCAGTCAGCTCACGATCTCCAAATCCTAATAGTTCACGGTATTTGTCATACTCCTGGAGCCTCCACATTTTATAAGAGTTTCAACTGACTCAATCAATTACTGTACACCAATTCCTGTTATTGTACCTATATATAGCATACATTAACTATGCAACAACATATTCTACCATCACTCGATATAATTATCGACCTCAAAACAACAGTTCAACAGAATAAGTGATGTATTAAAAAATAGGCAGGCTCGCCGACATGCAAAAAGCAGCACAATTTACACACATACAAAACCACTTATCTGAGTATAATTCCGTCCCTTCCGCCAAGACACTGAATATCACAAAGTTCTGCAGATATAAAACACTCCACTGCAGAAAGGTACAAGAACTCGACTGCCTTCTCTTCAGAACGTGCTCAAACAATGCATCAGATGACAGGAACCAGGGCACAGCAACCTCTGCAAATCTTGATTTGAGGCATACGTGCAAACGAACTCTCCAAAATACCGCACCTATAGTTGAATCTGCATATGGAAAGACTAGAACAAGCACTGTAACTATTAAGGCATAAATGTCGCTATCCGATAACAGCTGTTTGATATACAAACCAACTGATAAAGTTAGTTTATTTGCTACACACGCCAAGATATGAGCATGGATATGCGCAGTCAGCTGATACCTGTGTACGATTGAATAAAGCTCCGCCCACACAGAGCCATCTATAACATAGTTCAGTGTTCCCACTTGTAATGACTGGTCCAGAATTTGACCTAATTTACGCTCTTGTCACGCGAATGTAATGTGGGTGTTACGACCCGTTGGTTTGGGCCACCAGATGATAAATGTCCGTCTTGTATTGGGGTGAATTCATTGGTATCGTGGAATGTTATATGAATTCGTTCTAATTTGATGACTGGTCCATCAGATATGTAACGCTGATCTCCAGATATGTAACGCTATCTTTCCCTCCTATTATTATATTGGCCAGGAAATGTAGCTGTATATGTTTTCTTATCAACACTCTTGCTTCAAGTGCACACCAGCGTTGAGGTAACAGTTTTGAATCGCACACGCCACACAGGCACTGAAATAGCTGTTTCCCACTGGTAATAATATGGTTGTGTGTTGGTACATAAGTGAGGTGTGTATAGGTACATTCACACACTACAGGTACACACATCAGAGGCATGAAAGGGTGTAACGGCAGGTGAAAGTTAATGACGGTTTATTACACCACAACACGTTACGTTAATATAAAATACACAGTCATAGTCAAATAACAGTTTACAGCAATACAATAATAAAGTACTCCTCACTTCTCCACTTCTCAGAATCATTAGCGCTATACAACATCAATGGCCTCTCAAATCTGCGCTATAATATAAATATGGATCCTCTCAGCAACGGACATCATCGCCGTGCTAATAACATAAATTCTCAGCAACGGACATCCTCGCCGTGCTAACATAATAATGGCCTCCTCAAATATAATGGATCCGGTTAGCAAACGGACATCATCCTCGCCGTGCTAACAACATAAATGGCCTCCTCAAATATAATGGATCCGGTTAGCAAACGGACATCATCCTCGCCGTGCTAACAACATAAATGGCCTCCTCAAGATACTCCTCACATAAGCGCTATCATAATAATAATGGATCCTTTAGCAACCGGACATCCTCGCCGTGCTACAATATAAATATGGCCTCCTCACAGATAGCAAACGGACATCATCGCCGTGCTACTGCATAAATAGCATCCTCAAGATACTTATGGATCCTTACCTTAAAAAACCCACACAATCCTGCACACTCGGCAGTTTGCAATAATCTCACAATCAACATGTCTTCACATATCAAAAATTATCCTCTCTAAGGAAATAATGGCCTACACAAATAATGGCCTCTTATCTTCAGCACTGTACAGGCTTACCATCGAAAAACACACACTGTGGGGCCGACCTCTCCAGTCGATGCCCAAAAACTCACTGTCCACGGGAATACACTTCTCCCGCCTAAAACAGATACGAGACCCGGCTGTTCAAAAAACACCGCTCAGTCTCACTACTTGCACGGGCTAGCCACAAATAGCTAAAACCCCGTAGTTCAAAACAGTTCGGAGTGAATACACCTTCACAATTGAACTGACTAGCGTTCACACGTTTTTATAACTTTACTTCTCGAACATACGAGGGAATTCCCCTCTTACAATTTAACCTAACATCATAGTAATCAAGGAAGGCTCACCTAACAATGTAAAAACTCAGTTAAAAATCTAATCTTTTGCTACGCCACCGGGCACCCCCATGCTACAGTTAGCAATTCTAAAGTGAAAGAAAAGTTGCCAGTTGCTTCGGCAGCACCATATGGCCCTAATTTCAATAAAAAATTTCAGGGTGCCCAACAAAACTGGAATAGGAAAAGTAATCAGAATTACACTCATAAGCAGAGTAATCCAACATATGAAGGTTCTTCTTCTAAGAACTGGGGACGAGATGGTAGTTTTCGTAATTTTGGTGGTAATAATTATAGACACTTTCGCAAAGGTTATCACAATAAAAACTATCCAAGCTTTTCTGCTAGGGATAACCATTCTCGACGTCAAGAATATGACGATGGTGAATTTAGAAACCGGGATTCAAACCGGAATGATAACTACAATAGACAATATGATAACAATTACAGGGGAAATGATAATCGCGGTAGACCTAGATATAACAAAAGAAAAGCTTTCCAACAGGCAAACTCTGCACAACAAGAGTTTGATGGAGTCGGTAATCAAGTAAATGATAGTGGTAACTCTAACGCTATCACTGGTTGTGCTTTCGATTTTGGGAGAGCAACTGAATGCCCCCAATGCTTAACATTGTTCGACTCATCGACTGTATCTACCCTAAGTTGTGGTCACCCTCTTCCTGCTCTACCTGCTACAGTTGCGCATGATGGGAGAGGATCTCCCATCTTGAATAACGGTTTAGTGAATGATAGGCGGGTCTCAGTACTTTTCGATTCGGGATGTACTACCGTCGGGGTTAGGGAGTCTGATAGATCCTTGCTGTGCCACTGGAAAAGCGATCAAATGTGTTACATTTGGTGGTACTATGGAAAGTTATCCTACTGCTATTATTAGGATTTACACTCCCTTCTTTAAAGGAGATGTCCATGCATGTCTTCTTCCTAATCCTATTGCGGATCTTATAATCGGTCGTATTCATGGGGTTAAGGAATGCACCCCGCAACAAATTTCTATTTGGGAAGAACAAAACATTCAAACGGTCAATGCAGTGGTGACAAGAGCTCAAGCTCTTAATCCCCCAACTTCATCTGATGATAGTAATGAAGTTGATAGCCAAGACGAGCACTTGGTGATTTCCCATGACTCGTTTGTTAAACGTCAAGAAGAGGATCCTTCTTTGAAGAAATTCTTCCTTCTTGCAAAGAAAGGGGATCCCAATCAAAATACGAATCACAAATCGTATATCACTATGAAGAATGGTATATTGGTACGAATGGTACAACACTCGGACAAGTCTATGCACTCGCAAATTCTTGTGCCTAAGTGTATGAGAGCCTTAATTCTTCAGCATGCACACGATTCTCAGTGTGCTGGACATATGGGTTTTTCCAGAACTAAAACTAGAGTCCTTGCGTCTTTCTTTTGGCCATTTGTTAATAAAGACATACGAATTTATTGCCGGTCTTGTAAAATTTTTCAAGAGGTCAAGTCTAGAGGTCCAAGACATGCTGCACCTATTCAGGCTGCAGATATTCCGATTCGGCCGTTTCAGAAAATGGCTATAGACATTATTGGCCCGTTTAAGATTAAGTCAGCCAGAGGACACCAATTTATCCTCACTTGCGTTGACATGTGCACGCGCTGGCCGAAGGCTATTCCTCTGAAGAGCATATCAACTGTCGATATCGCTGATGCTCTTTGGCTCATATTTTCTCGTCTGGGATTCCCCCGAGAAATATTGTCAGACCACGGCAGTCAATTAATTTCGGACATTATGTCTCAGGTAATGGCTACGCTAGACATTAAAAGGTCTCTCAGTAGTATTTATCATCCAATGTCCAATGGATTGGTTGAACGTCTTAATAGGACACTAAAGAACTTACTGGGCAAGGTAACGGAGGATCATCTTGATGATTGGGACAGGGTCCTACCTGCAGCTCCCTTTGCCTATAGAGAGGTTCCCAACGAGCATACAGGGTTTTCTCCTTTCGAACTTGTCTTTGGCGCGCAACCGAGCGGTCCTATGTCCTTGTTACACGATTTGATAACTTCCGATAATATTGACGATGATACACAATCGTCATATGAATATGTCATTGCTCTTAGGGAGAAAATTATCGAATCGTGCAGATTAGCAACTTCATCTTCCGAATTTGCGAAAGAAAAGGCTAGGCGATTTGCTAACAAGAAAAGACGCCTACGTCAACTTTGTCCTGGAGACAAAGCGTTTGTCTTACTTCCCTCAAGAGAGAACAGACTTCTCATTTCATGGAAAGGTCCATACACTATAGTCTCGAAAATTTCAGATGTCGACTATATTGTCGATGTGGATGGAAAGCATAAAACCTTTCATATAAATATGCTTACAGAGTTTATTGAACGTCCAGACTATTTGCAGCCTATTTTCCAGGCGACGGACGACTCTCCAGTCCAACATGGTCACATCTCATCCCTGTCCGTTATACAGGATGAGGAAACTATTTTTTCTGACGTTAACTTACCTCTTCCTGCGATTCCACTTAATTCTATGGAATCATGGAAAAACGTTACCGTTTCTTCGAATTTGTCTTATGAGGAGCAACGTCAAGTATCCTCTACGCTACAATCGTATCAGGACTTCCTTACCGACATTACTGGACACACAGATGTCATAGAACATGACATCATATATACAGAGTAAGACCATACTCAATATCTATTCATTTTCAAGCACAAGTAGAGAAAGAATTGGATGAAATGATTCAACTGCAAATAATTGAACCATCCACTTCAGCTTATTCTTCGTCGATAGTTATTGTTCGAAAGAAAGACAATAACATACGTCTTTGCGTTGACTATCGCAAATTAAATCAAGTTACGAAGTTCGATGCTGAACCTATGCCTTTATTAGATGATCTACTTATTAGACTTTCTAAAGCTAAATTCTTTACTAAACTAGACTTGTCGAAAGGTTATTGGCAAGTCCCACTGACGGAACACGCCAAACCTCTCACTGTTTTTTCGACACCTAGGGGTCTGTTTCAATGGAATTTTATGCCTTTCGGGCTTATGAACGCCGTAGCGACTTTCGTGCGCATGATGCGACGAATTCTATCAGATCGTGCAGATGTCATCGCATATTTGACGACATCTGTCTTTTCAGCGATACTTGGGAAGAACACTATTTGGGTCTAAAGGAATTGCTATCTACTTTACGTGAGCATAGTTTGACTGCAAAACCCTCTAAAGCTTTTGTTGGGTTTAGTGAAATTTCTTTCCTAGGTCATCGGGTTGGTCATGGTCTGTTGAAGACAGAGGACCAAAACATTTCGAAGATATTAAATATCTCGGTTCCGAAGACAAAAAAGCAAGTGCGTAGTCTCTTGGGATTAATACAATTCTATGGAAGATTCATTGAGAATCTGTCCTCCATTATGGCACCACTTTCATCTTTATTAAAAAAAGGTTCTCCTAATATGATGCGTTGGTCCCAAGAATGCCAATCTTCATTGGATCAGGTTAAGAATTTATTCTCATCTCATCCTATCTTAAGACTACCAACGATTGATAAGACTTTTGTTCTTCGTAGTGATGCCTTTTCCACCGGGATTGGAGCGGCACTAATGCAGGTGTATTCAGGAACTCTGCATCCTGTAATGTATATCTCTAGGAAGCTGAATGCGGCAGAAAGGAATTACTCGGTTTTAGACCGTGAATTGTTGGCTATGGTTTGGTCCATTCTTAAGCTACAAAGGTTCCTTCTGGGCGCGCATTTCTTTATGGAAACCGACCAAAAAGCTCTTACGGCTATGCAAAGTAAGGATTTGAAGAGCTCGAGATCTACTCGTTATGCTATTGCTCTTCAGCCTTTCCATTTCACGGTGCGAGCTATCCGTGGTTCGGATAATGTGATGGCGGACATATTGTCTAGATGTTCACATGATTCCAATTAAATCTTGTGTCCTAGTTTTTCCTGATACACTTTCAGACTTAGGTATGTCCTTAATATCCTAAGATATTGTAATACAAATGGATTTGGATAATATATAAAGAATTTAATAAATTTGATTTTGTCCATCCATCAGTGATATGTTGCTAATATAGCATTGTAATTCATGATATTTGGATATTGCTATAATTATAGTATTTGATAATATTTGACATATGATTGGTATTGCCAGCAACTTAGGTTTCTTTAAGGGTACCCCCTGAGTATGTTTCGCTTAGAGGAAATATTTTCTCTTATGATGGGGGATGATTTTTACTCTCTCCAGACGCTTTATTTATGCGTCTACTGTACTTGATATTAGGTTCATTCTTTCATGAGCACATAATTGATGCTTGTGCTACCTTGCTCATGGACATATTTTTTTTAAAAAATGTATCATTTTTTTACAGGGGGGTTGTAGTAATATGTTGCTGTCATTTTCGACGGAGTCATCTGTCAAGTTATTTGCTTATGTTTTATCATAAGAATAATTGTGTCTTTACCTTGCGATGTCAGGTTGATTAGGGGTTGTCTTCCCTTGTTTGTTCATTCATTGTGTTTGACCTTTAGGGTCAAAGGTAGACAGTTCGGGCGTGGGCCCATGACCAGGTTTTTTAAGCGCCAAGTTGAGTTACTTCCGTCAGGCCGGGGATGTAAGCTGGCTTCGGAGGGACGAACGTCCATTGTGTTTTCGGGGAAAATCTTCGAAGTGACTGCGTTGGCAGTTCTCCCCAGTGATTCTCTGTACGTCGGAATGGCGACAGAGTTTGTTATTATGTTCTGAGGATTCTGTGCAAGGTAACACCGACCTTTTCTACATTATTATGCTTCGGTGGCAGAACATGTTTAAGGTTACCAAGACTATGAACTACAGCTCACCGATCCTACATTACAGAACTTATACATTATGCTCAAGATAGCTATGTAAGACTATTTGTCTTTAAACGAACCGAAGTCCAGCGACAAAGCTATATTGTGGGAACCGCAGATTGGCGGTATATTTATATCTACATAAGCATTACTGCAGGGTTGATGTTAACCTGCTAAAAGAAGTACAGAGGTGACGTCATAACGAGGCCTGTGTTAAGGCTAATATACTACAGCCTGATAATTTGCAATTGGCGGGGAATGCCAAGTTGTACCTGTATGTCAAAGTGATTAAGGTATATGACGCGTTTAGTCAGAGATACCAGGGCGGCGCTACGAACTGTCATTATTGAAAAATGTTGTATTGACCATGCACGAATATTCAAATGTTTACCAGCCTTTAGAATGCCTGATGTATACCTAACGATTTCCGGTCAGCATGACCTTGTGTACACTGACTGTTCCTGTTGATGCTATGTGTGTTGTCGTCAATAAATGTTTTGAAATGTGCCAGCAGTGTCCAAGCATCTTTGACTACTGCATGTGAGTGTATGGGTTGCATGATACAACAGATACGAGTCTAAACACATTCGCGCCTCCATTCGCACCCAAACTCAGCTCATCATACGCCAGCACTACACATCTTAACAACATGTATACTGTCTTGTGCCAGTGATCACCTCAACAAGAGAAAAAGACAGTTACACCAAGTATGAAACGATGTATCACGGACTGTAGGAGATTCTATATATGCATTTTATGCCATTGTTTCATGAACATTTATTCGATGTTTTGTAAATAAACATGGTGTATCTGTGGACCCTTACTACAAGTTATTGGAGGTCGATTTATGAGGAATTGTTCTTGCACAAGCCCATGACATTCAATACATCTTATCAGCACGATGCATATTACAGTCTTCTTCTTTCTTCTTTGATCCTTAGTCGCTGACCGTCAAAGCAGTCAGTGGCCATCACGCCTAGTGGCGTCTTGTAGGGCAACAACAAATTGATTCCACTTTGCTCGGTGTCGTGAAATATTCTAATCCACATATATAAATTAAAACGTAAATGTAAAGCCTAACAAATAACTTCAATAAAAGGAAAGAAGAATGGTAAAGAACAGTGCTGTCACAATGACTGTACTCAAAATCCCCCTTGTTTTCTCCTTCGTCTGCAAATTATAACGTTTCACGTTGATAGTAAAAGCCTACTGCTTCAATACCCGCTTTCTACGATAAAACGTGTACTGCCTTTCTAAGAAAAACCTTGAGATACGCAGCTGACCTAGATTTAAAATTCCATTCATGTCATTTTATACACTACGTTACCAAGAAAACGAAAGACAGATGGACTAAAGATAGAAAGAAAGGGAGAGGCTGAAAGCCGGAACGCTGGCAATACTACCACAGTCGCGCGATACACAATTGCTGCCATCACGCGTGTAAGGCCACAAGCACTAGTTTTTTTCTTCAAATCGACAGTGATAAAACGAGAGTTAGGTTTTAAAAAACTTACAAAACGCTTATTAGGAAACATGACATTCTACTGTTTTATGTCTGAAATCCTGACATTAGTATGACAGTACAGCAGACACCATAAAGTTTGGAAGTGAGGAGATGGCAACAGCACGACTATCCTGGAAGAAAATGCATATTTTGAACGCAGCCCCTTAGCCCCATTAAATTTATATATTTGGGTTCCTTGGGACTTGCTGACAAATAATATGTTAAACGTTACGCAAATAGTCTAGGAAATAACAAATTATAGCCAAAAGAAATAGTGAGGGATGTCAGACAACACCCAAATCAGAATCGCTCAGTGGCAGATTTTCACCCCACCATTGTACGGGAAATGGGTCTCCATGTTAAATCCGATTTGATTGGAGCGCAATAAATGTAAGGCTAAACACGATTCGTCGGGCTATAAATACTATCTTTTGTTGTTAGGGGAAACGTGAGTAGGAGTACTTTTTTGAAAAGCTGTGTAAACATGGCACGATTGGTTAGACCTGCCAATATAGTCAATCAGAGGCGTCAGGTCAGCACCACATTTGCAAATAAACTTACTACAGAACCAGTGCGTTGAGCGCCAGTGCATATTTTTCTAAATAAAAGCCTGGGACATCGGCAGATCGAAATTGTGTTATATTCAGTGCCAGTCAACGTAATTCTGTATTATTTCCATGAATTGTGGTAAGCTTGAAATATTTGATATCTTTTTAATGAAAATTGAATGTAAATTGATAATTTATGTCTGTATATATGTGTGGTTCAGTAGCGAACATGAGGTAAAGCCTCTATAGTGCTCCAGCCTGAACAGAAGGTGTCGGAGGAAAGTGAAACTAAATGGAATTGCCAAACAGTACACTGACACCTATTTTATTGACTAGAAAGAAATAATGCTGGAATTGCAGAGGCGTAGTAACCATTAGGGAGGAATATACTGGTGAAAATTGTTTCAGATGAAGATAGCAGTTGGCCTACCGCTCTGAACTCAGTGTTTGTTATGTATTGTGCTCAGTGTAGAAATAGAGTATAAATTAGTTCTGAAGTAGGAGGTACAACCTTCTTGTTTCAGGGACTGTGGTCCTAAAGTTATTGAGTAGCACCTGGTCAGAGCTTTGCTGAATCCAGAGGCGGACAGCATACTCCTTGGTCCATATAGCAAACAGTGAAGTGTCTCCAGAACACAGGGGAGCAATCGAGCAGAGGAGTCTTTTCCTGCCGCCATCACGAAAGATAAGCCTATGTGGCCAGCGGAGCTCAACATTATGTAACCCCATCTTAAACTGACATTGTATAAAAATAAGAGGGGAAATTAATTGTTTTAATGAACGGAACTGAGAACATCTCCAATACTAGTTCCAACAGAAACAAACACTTGAAGTCATGATGACAAATAACAACATAGCTTGAAAAATAATAATAATAATAATAAATTCTTTAAGCGCCAAACACGGCGCATAAGGCAGAAAAAACTTGAAAAAACAAAACCAGTATTACCTCATATTACTACTACACAACTGACACACATAGGATAATATTAATAAAATATGTCACTACAAGATTCATATTGATAAATTCTGTACATATAACTTGTAATTAAAATTGATTGTGATTCCTGGTTCACTTTGTATTTGAATCAGGACACATATATATTAATGACAGTAATTAATACATATTTATATTTGAAAATTTACCAGTGCCTCATTTAAGAATAGTCTTATAGAGTGTTAAATGTGTGTGAGTGTCACAGTGTTGTCACGTGTGGTGGAATAAATTAAATTGTTTATCTGTCTGTTGTTGTTGTGACTTACACTTCATCATATACATACCCTAGACATTCAACGTAGTCATCACAATATTCCAGAATAATTCTGACTGAGGTATAAATATGTGGTAGCAAGTAAGGTCATCTGTAATACACTACCCTTATTAGATACAGATACCTTCACAGCTGATCTCAGTCAGTACACTAAGTCCCCTATAAATATTTATAATATCCCACTTTACCACATATATTGGGGTCTCGCTCCAGGGATATTGAACTTTCTCCTGTTATAGATATTGGGAATAAAAAGAATTAAAAGGTATCCTTGGGTGGAAATAAATAAGGTTGAGCTCTCAGTGCCTGTAGTGTCCTTAGATAATTATTGAAAGATTGAATTGCATGTTAGACAATGGCCGACATGGCAAAATTTCGATCTGCTGCTGTACAGACTGCGAAAGAGTTAGGAATGGACGGACAAATTATGATTGCTTATGTCACTGCTGAATGTGACAAATATATTGAACGGGAAGAAAGAAGATTAGAAAAAGAGGCCGAAAGAAAATTAGAATCTGAAAGATTGGCCGAAGATAAGAGAATAGAGGCTGAAAAAGAAATTAAGAGGTTACAATTTGAGGCTGAGACTAAGAGGTTGCAGATTGAGGCTGACAAAGAGGCTAAAGCATTGGAAGCCGAGGAAAGAAGACAGGCTGCAGAAAGAGAAGAGAAGAAATAGGCTGCAGAAAGGGAAGCCGAGGAAAGAAGATTGACTGCAGAGAGGGAAGCAGAAAAGGAGGAGAAGAGATTACAAAGGGAACATGAGTTACGACTAAGGGAGTTTGAGTTTCAAGGCCATGCTCCTGAAAATGGTGCCAGTCCCTTTACCTCTGATGCCACTGCTAGCCAGGGAGCCTCAACCTCAGCTATGAATTTTCATTTAGATCATTTCGTTGAGAAAGACGATGATATTGAGAGCTATCTAAATAGATATGAACTATTAGCTACCACATATGGGTTAGAGAGAGAAAGGTGGAGCTTAAAGTTATCTCAAGGTCTTCGTGGGGCAGCTTATGAAGTTTTTGCCAAAATGAGCAGAGGTGATCAGGAAAATTATGACATGCTAAAGCAGGCTCTTTTGTTAAGATATGAAAAGAACGCAGAATTTTATAGAAAAAAATTTAGGAATGCTAGACTACTGTCAGGTGAAACCTATCACCAGTTCTCTGCACGGTTAGAGACATACTTGGAGAAATGGACTTCTCTGGGGAAAACCCAAGATCTTAAGGAAATGGTCCTTATAGAACAACTAAGAGAGTCCATGGCTCCAGACCTGAGAAAGTTTCTCATGGAACAAGGTGCAGAGAGGCTGGTTGAGTTGCTAAATGTTGCTGAAATGTATCAAGCAGCTCAGGCAGAGGTATCAGGTAACAAAAAGAAACAGTTGGAAAATTTTAGGGCACCACAGAACTTTAATAAATTTGATCCTAGGGATCAAAACAAAGGTAAGCACCAATTTGATAGGCCACGGTATGACAATAAAAATAAAATCCCACAATTCGATGAAAGGAAATATGATGAAAGAAAATCTTTCAACCAAAGAAGGAAGTGGTGTAAAAATTGTCAGATGGACAATCATGATACTGACCGTTGTAGAAGGAACCCTATAGTTATGGCCACCCTTCAGGTCAGGTCGACCTCAAGAAAGGAGGAGGATATTATGTTAGATACCACTCCAGAAGAGATGAGGAAGGCACAGGCTGGGGATAAGACCCTCAAGCCTTGTTTCAGGAAATTGTCAACTTGTCATACAACTCCAGGCAAGGGAGATTTTTACATGAAAAACAAGTTGATGTATAGGAAGACTGGAGCTACATCCAAAGGTCAGGGACAGCTGGTACTTCCTAAAAGATATAGGGCAGACTTAATAAGGAGCCTACATGTGAAACCAGATGGGGACCATGAGAAAATAGGTACCATCATTCAAAAGGTGGCTCACAATTATTATTGGCCCAAGGCAAGATGGGACATTGAGAATTTTGTTGAAAGGTGTAGCATAGCACATGAGGGAACACCCACAAGTGGGAACATTGATCAGGACCTGGACACGCCAAGGGGCAAAATTAGGCCTGACAATAAAAAGAAGTATAAATTTGATAAAGTGGACCAAAGGGAATGGGAAGCCCCTTTTCACGGACAAGCTTCACTTAACTGTTTTACAATGGCCACTATGCGGAGAGTGCAAAAAGATGTCTTACCCCAGGATAAGCCGAAAATCCCTCAATCGGACTTAAACAAACTGGAGGAAGAGGATGTAGAGAGGAAATCTCTCATCAAGAATTTTAAGTGGTGAGACAGCCCCAAGAAAAGAATTGGTAGCGGTCGTTTTGTGACTGATAATTCTGGGAAGAAAAATCATCACTATACCGCTTCCAGTGGAAGAGACCATATCGGTCCATGGACAAATAGGTCCACAAAATTAAAGGTCCATATGTAACGCTGTTAAGAACGTGGACTGACGAAAAGGCAGAGGAAAATATTACATCCTCATACCAATATGTGAATGAGCTGACCACTCGTTTAAAAACTGGCTGGAAACTTGCCAATGAAAATTTGAAACAAGCCAGGAAGAAACATGCTGCCTATTATAACAGGAAAGCTAAAGACAGAGATTGGGCTGTGGGAGAGAAGGTACTGCTTCTTCTACCCGGTAGTCAGAATAAGTTACAAATTGGATGGCAAGGTCCATATACAGTTCTAGAGAAGGTGTCTAGAACCAATTATAAGATAGATAAGAAGGGGAAAGAAAAAATCTATCATGTGAATCTCCTGAAGAAATATTGGAAAGAGAACATCAGGAAGAGACACACTTGTTGACCTTGTCCATTGCCATGGAGATGAAAAAGGAACCACTTTCATCATTTGAATATCCATTACACCCCTGTGAGACAGCGGCACAGGTGAAAATCAGTACACATTTAACGAAAACTCAGAAAGAGAGAGTGCAACAGGTTCTAGATACTCATACAGAGGTGTTAACAGACCGACCTGGGCATACAAACTTATTGGAATATGATATGAAACTGATAGACCCCACACCTGTCTGTATGAAACCATATTCGATTCCTTTTGCTAAGGAGAAAGCATTGAAGGAAGAGATAGACTATTTGTTGAAGGAAGGAATTATTTCACACAGTGAATCTTCGTATAGTTCCGGTGTTGTACTCTTAAGGAAGCCCTCTGGAGAACATAGACTCTGTATAGATTACAGGAGACTGAATGCTATTACAGAAGGACAGGTGGATCCATTGCCGGATACAAATCAGCTGTTTGCCAGACTAAATAAAGCTAAATATTTCTCAAAAGTGGATCTGAGTAAAGGATACTATCAGATTCCAGTAAAACCTGAGATCAGACAAACTTGTTGGATGTAAACAATTCGGAGGAACGTAATGAATCCCTGAGTTGCCTCTTTGATTGAGGATATTCCGAATGTTTCATACATGCTAATAAGAAGATTATGGGATCCACTACGAAAACTCTGCTATCACCAGGTATATGTTATCTCCTCATAACGTACATTTTGAGGAAAATCTAATGTTCTCTGGACATGTCATTGCGCAGACTCAGAGAAGAGAAATGGTGAATACGGGTTGTGAAGCAGCATTAAGACAAGCAGTCACACTTGCGGCTGTTCAGTAACATAACCGAAAAATATTATTGGTTGTAGAGGTCTGAGGCAGATTTCATGAGTAATGCTTACTCTGAATGGACCCAACTACATAAAACCATGATAGCACAACAGCAGAGTAAAGTCAAGTTGACTTACATTTATCTATGTGTATATAGAATAAAGGACTGACATAAGATGTCTGTTTTAAGAGGGGAGATGTCGTGAAATATTCTAATCCACATATATAAATTAAAATGTAAATGTAAAGCCTAACAAATAACTTCAATAAAAGGAAAGAAGAATGGTAAAGAACAGTGCTGTCACAATGACTGTACTCAAAATCCCCCTTGTTTTCTCCTTCGTCTGCAAATTATAACGTTTCACGTTGATAGTAAAAGCCTACTGCTTCAATACCCGCTTTCTACGATAAAACGTGTACTGCCTTTCTAAGAAAAACCTTGAGATACGCAGCTGACCTAGATTTAGAATTCCATTCATGTCATTTTATACACTACGTTACCAAAAAAAAACGAAAGACAGATTGACTAAAGATAGAAAGAAAGGGAGAGGCTGAAAGCCGGAACGCAGGCAATACTACCACAGTCGCGCGATACACAATTGCTGCCATCACGCGTGTAAGGCCACAAGCACTAGTTTTTTTCTTCAAATCGACAGTGATAAAACGAGAGTTAGGTTTTAAAAAACTTACAAAACGCTTATTAGGAAACATGACATTCTACTGTTTTATGTCTGAAATCCTGACATTAGTATGACAGTACAGCAGACACCATAAAGTTTGGAAGTGAGGGGGTGGCAACAGCACGACTATCCTGGAAGAAAATGCATATTTTGAACGCAGCCCCTTAGCCCCATTAAATTTATATATTTGGGTTCCTTGGGACTTGCTGACAAATAATATGTTAAACGTTACGCAAATAGTCTAGGAAATAACAAATTATAGCCAAAAGAAATAGTGAGGGATGTCAGACAACACCCAAATCAGAATCGCTCAGTGGCAGATTTTCACCCCACCATTGTACGGGAAATGGGTCTCCATGTTAAATCCGATTTGATTGGAGCGCAATAAATGTAAGGCTAAACACGATTCGTCGGGCTATAAATACTATCTTTTGTTGTTAGGGGAAACGTGAGTAGGAGTACTTTTTTGAAAAGCTGTGTAAACATGGCACGATTGGTTAGACCTGCCAATATAGTCAATCAGAGGCGTCAGGTCAGCACCACATTTGCAAATAAACTTACTACAGAACCAGTGCGTTGAGCGCCAGTGCATATTTTTCTAAATAAAAGCCTGGGACATCGGCAGATCGAAATTGTGTTATATTCAGTGCCAGTCAACGTAATTCTGTATTATTTCCATGAATTGTGGTAAGCTTGAAATATTTGATATCTTTTTAATGAAAATTGAATGTAAATTGATAATTTATGTCTGTATATATGTCTGTATTATGTTGCATGATGTTAGAAAGACTTAAATTGCATGCTGACGAAAAGATCAGAGAAGAACAAGCGGGTTTCAGGCCGAAACGATCATGTATTGATTAAATATTCACACTAAGAACAATTATAGAAGAATCAGTGGAAAGGCAATCGCCACTTATTATCACCTTCGTCGATTTTCAAAAAGCCTTTGATAGTCTACACCGCCCATCATTGTGGAAGATACTTACAATCTATGGTTTTCCAACAAAAAATGTGAATATAATCAAAGCGCTATATGACAATGCAAGATGTTGTGTTAGAACAAATAAAGGGAATACAGAATGGTTTACAGTAGAAACAGGGGTGAAACAAGGCTGTATTATGTCACCACTACTTTTTGGAATAGCTATTGATTGGGTTATGAGAAACTATACCCACAATGAACAATTGGGTAATAAAATGGACAAATGGAAAATTCCTGGGGGACCTGGATTTCGCAGATGATGTAGCATTCTTAAGTTCAACACCAAGACAATCCCAAGAAGCAATAAATAATTTGTGTCATCTCTCGGTTAAAATAGGTCTCCAAATAAATGCCTCTTAAAACTAAAGCTATGAACTTTTCTAACGAGACCTTTGATATCATCTTGAACGGGGAAAAACTACAGAAAGTTGAAAGTTTCAATTATTTAGGCAGTAAAATGACTCAGGATGGTGACACAACAAGAGAAATCCATACTAGAATTGCTTTGGCAGCTAGCGCCTTCAATAGATTATCTAACATTTGGAAATTACGATCATTGAATATACATACCAAGCTTCGTCTGTTTAATTCAAATGTTATCTCAGTGTTAACATACGGCTGTGAGAGTTGGAAAATAACAAAATCATTGGAGAACAAGCTGAATACATTCGAGAACAAATGTCTTAGAAAACTCATGAACATCAGTTGGAAAGAATTCAAGACTAATCGACAAATAAGAGAAGACTCTGGGCAGAAATATGTCTCCGACTATATAAGGAAAAGACGATGGTCATATATCGGTCATGTCCTACGAATGCAAAACAACAGAATACCACTACAGGCGCTCACTTGGGTTCCTGAGGGTAAGCGGAAAAAAGGAAGACCAAAAGAAACACTCAGAAGAACAATAATAAGAGAAGGAAGAACGTTGGGCCTAAATAATGTGCAAGAGCTAAGAGGAGTGGCGTCACAACGAACAACCTGGAGAGCACTGGTTTCTGCCTTATGCGCCGTGTTTGGCGCTTAAAGAATTTATTATTATTATATATGTGTGGTTCAGTAGCGAACATGAGGTAAAGCCTCTATAGTGCTCCAGTCTGAACAGAAGGTGTCGGAGGAAAGTGAAACTAAATGGAATTGCCAAACAGTACACTGACACCTATTTTATTGACTAGAAAGAAATAATGCTGGAATTGCAGAGGCGTAGTAACCATTAGGGAGGAATATACTGGTGAAAATTGTTTCAGATGAAGATAGCAGTTGGCCTACCGCTCTGAACTCAGTGTTTGTTATGTATTGTGCTCAGTGTAGAAATAGAGTATAAATTAGTTCTGAAGTAGGAGGTACAACCTTCTTGTTTCAGGGACTGTGGTCCTAAAGTTATTGAGTAGCACCTGGTCAGAGCTTTGCTGAATCCAGAGGCGGACAGCATACTCCTTGGTCCATATAGCAAACAGTGAAGTGTCTCCAGAACACAGGGGAGCAATCGAGCAGAGGAGTCTTTTCCTGCCGCCATCACGAAAGATAAGCCTATGTGGCCAGCGGAGCTCAACATTATGTAACCCCATCTTAAACTGACATTGTATAAAAAATAAGAGGGGAAATTAATTGTTTTAATGAACGGAACTGAGAACATCTCCAATACTAGTTCCAACAGAAACAAACACTTGAAGTCATGATGACAAATAACAACATAGCTTGAAAAAACAAAACCAGTATTACCTCATATTACTACTACACAACTGACACACATAGGATAATATTAATAAAATATGTCACTTCAAGATTCATATTGATAAATTCTGTACATATAACTTGTAATTAAAATTGATTGTGATTCCTGGTTCACTTTGTATTTGAATCAGGACACATATATATTAGTGACAGTAATTAATACATATTTATATTTGAAAATTTACCAGTGCCTCATTTAAGAATAGTCTTATAGAGTGTTAAATGTGTGTGAGTGTCACAGTGTTGTCACGTGTGGTGGAATAAATTAAATTGTTTATCTGTCTGTTGTTGTTGTGACTTACACTTCATCATATACATACCCTAGACATTCAACGTAGTCATCACAATATTCCAGAATAATTCTGACTGAGGTATAAATATGTGGTAGCAAGTAAGGTCATCTGTAATACACTACCCTTATTAGATACAGATACCTTCACAGCTGATCTCAGTCAGTACACTAAGTCCCCTATAAATATTTATAATATCCCACTTTACCACACTTGGTCGGCGGCCATCCTTCGTACAGTGCCCCAACTCTGGTTCATTCTTTGCATCTCACCCTCTACAGTCCTCCGCCAGGTTGTTTTTGGTCGGCCTCTCTTTCGTTTTCCTTCTGGGGTCCAAAGCATAGCTGTTCTAAGAAAAAAATCACCGAATCTTTTGACCGAATACCATCACCAACCACGATCTGCTTACTCGGAGCAAGCAAGAGGACATGCACACCATCACAGCTGGCAGACGCTGGAGCTGGGTTGGCCATGTCCTCAGAAGAGACCCCGATGCCATCACATATTACAGTGGTCAGATATAAATGAATAATCCTCTTCAATCTCTCTAAATCTCCAATACAACAAAACTTTCCGTAACAGAGAGATTTCATGGTACTCCAGTGATGGGGATTTCGATTGTCAAGAACAGTTATAAACGGCTGTATTGTGAAAATGGACATTGACTGAAAAAAAAATGTTCAAGATCTCGGACAAATTTTACACCGTTTACTCAATTTGCATACTTTGAGCTGGAATGCGCATGTCAGCCGGTTGGCGATGAAAATGACAGAATGCTTTCAAAATATCAGCTGCGCACGTAGTTATGAAACCTACTACAAAATGTCGAGTTACAAGTCTGCCGTGGCCTTACATTGATCAAAGGGACTGCTGTTTGTCACGCCTGAAGCCAGTTTCACGCCACCAGTCTGCCTACTGACGAAGCCTTCCACGTTCATACTGGCGTCGACGGGGATGGTTTCATCTGTTTAAGATAAGTACCTATGTGTGATTAAAAAAAAATTTACCAGGTTATTCTTGTCAGTCCCTAGTGTGAATTCTATCTTTTTATGTCTGTTATATGTATAATTTATGTCTGTTGTTATCATTCGTGGGCGGTTGGCGGGAACTTCGAATTCTTGCAATATCTCTGCTGTCGCAAAATTGGTTTCAAGTCATTGCAAACGTTTTCAGTTAGATTTATAAACCCATCTACGATCGAGTGACCGCTTTCAAAATGGCGACGTATCAGCGAAATGTGTATCGGACAGAGGAAATCGCCAACGATAAATAAAAACAGAAGGGAATCCGTATGAAAAGGATTTTACATTTCAGTACAGGGAAGGATGGTGTATAACTGCATATAAGATGGAACGGTAGGAAGTTCTCATTTACGGAGATATATGCGTATTTCGGCTGCCCACAGTTACGCTAAAAGCATGTAAACCCACTTCTGTTCTAAATATTAAAATCAACAAATAACAGTTTGGGAAATTACATGGATAGGAAGATAGAGTTTTATCAGCTGTATAAAACTAGATAAGATGGAACTATATGGATATTATATATGCCGAGAATGATAAAGGCAAAATTTCAGTCGACGCACAGTTCGGCCGAAATCACTGTTCGGGAAGGATTTTTCAGGCTTAGGTTTAAGCTGTGACGTCGGTACTCTCCGATACGTCCGCGCTATACGTATTTAAAGCGTATCGGTAAACTGAGCTAGAGACAACGAAAGAGGGTTCAGACAGACTGGAGGCAGAGTTTCGCCACGACCCATAAATTGTGAGCGGATCGCCAGAAACATTTTTAAGTCCAGTATCTGAAGTCTGAGGGTAAGCGAAATTATGATAACTACCGTGTATAATATTTGTTATTTCAGGTTCATACAGAATTCACAAAATATGCCTGTATAATATTCATTGATATAACGTATTATTATTTTAATATGATTTATTCATGTGCATTATGGATGAGTGTTGCTTGTACAAAAAGTAATCACAAATAGCCCCACGGCCTAATGAAGTTATATTTATCATATTGCTTTATCGCTTACGAAGATAAAGGCAGTCCCATGGCAGAGATTGTCATAGGGAAATGAAGTGTTAGAAACTTCATCATGGAAGATCCCAGTTTACGAGGTTAAGGTGACTAGTCCCCTTCCTCGCTGCCTTTGCCTTCCCTAGTTCGAGCGCACAACTTCGTACCCATTTACAGCTAGTAAACTGGAGTGTTCTACAGCCAGTTTCAGTAGAAAGCAACCTGATCACGTGGTCACTCACTTTCTTTATTTATGTATTACTTTTGTGTAGATGCTAAGGATAGCATCAGTATTTGAATTCGTACTTGATATGATTTGGAAGGATCAAGTTATAGAATATGAAGGGATGTATAGGAGCGGAATAAACCAGATGATGTTTATTACTGATATGTTAATATTAATTCTATATCATTGAACTGATGTTACTTGCTATGACTGTATAACTTTGACACCTGATGACTGACTTGTCTGACTTATGTGCTAGTCAGTTACACTTAATTGAAATGTTAATATTAATGCTATATCACTGAAATGATGTCCTTACTTACTATGATTGTATAACGGTGACATCTGATGACTGACTGGTCTGACATCTGTGCTAGTCAACTACAAGTCTAGCCAGATACTAGCCAAGGCTGATATGTTGCAGGTTCCATGAAATAACTCAAACCAGACTGTCCAGATGTGAAACAGCCAATAGTTGAAAACAATAAGTAACCATACAGAAACTCAGTCAACTGATGACAGTTATCCTTAAATTCAAAGGACTAATAACAGTGATTTCAGTAACTTTATTATTTAAGATCTTGAAGTATAAACAGACCATAATAGTAATTGTGTGAATACTTTTATATATATGTATATGCTCTTTTCCAACTAGTAGAAATAGAATATTAGTGTAATTATTAAACTATTTTAACTGTACCTGAGGATTTATTCACTTCTTCCATTTTGTGGGTTCAGTGAATGTACATTTTACTTATCCCCTAGCATATAAGTAATCATAAGATAGTCACAGGGAGGAGACACCTTAAATCCTGGTACTACTTCTTACCAACTGGGCCAGGGTTTTCACAGTCTGACTATTGTTATGATAACAATACACCAGTGCTTATTTCTAAGACTGGGGTATTACTTGTAAGGTCAGAACTCTTTACTGGCATACTCTTACATAATAAATAAATTTAAATAACCTCCCGCTACATCTGCAGACGATCGCAGATTCGAAGTCGGTCTGTAGGGCCATTTTGAACATTTTCATTTGAACAGAAGGTCTGACTCGAGTAAACTCGTCGAATATCCTGTCTCTTACTGGATTTGTTCAATCATATATGTTTAGCTGTAACGTTTTGTTTATCTATATTTTATTTTCATTGTCTTCAGTTTCATTTTTCTTAGTTACGTCATTGTTCGTTAACAATATGTAAGTTTAACCTCACTATCGTTTAGTTTTTTACAAATCAGCTGTTTGTACTGGCTGTATGTGTCTATTTTTAGATCGTCTTGCTGTAGGTTGACCTCATTTGCTGTTTTCGTATTGTTTCACTAGTAGACTTTATTTGGTTATTACAAACGTTTCTCTTATGTGTCATTTGATCGTGTGACTTGATATTGTTTTGTATAGTACTTTTCTTTACTGTTTCTATGTTCTTTTTTCTTCATGACACTCTATTAATATTGCTTGCATAGTTATTTAAGCAAATATTATATGACAGCAATAATTATAGCTTGCATTATATTATTGGGCCAATAAGCAACTATGTTTTCGATTGAGTAAGGCACAACTATAATAATAATAGCCGCAAAATTTGGTGCTTACAGGGAATTGTAAAGCAATTTGCCATTTATTTAATTGACTAATTGAGGCACAGTAGATATTAACATGGCCACCCTAGAATCTTGTATGCGTATTGGAAAGGAATTTGGTTATAAAGGTGAAGCATTGAAAGAATTTGCTATGATTGAGTTAACTAAAGCAAAACAAGAGGAAGCTGAAAAACGCGGGAATGCTTCTTCGTTTAGAAGAATTAAGATTAAGAGGTCAAATTGAAAATAATAGCAATAATGGTAATTCAAATACTGCTTCTTCTGCAGTTAACAATAAGGGTAATGATAGATTTAAATTGCCTATATTTAACCCTGCTTCTGATGACGTGTCATGCAGCCTTTCACGCTATGAAAGTGTATGTATGGCACATAAACTAGACACGTTATTATGGGTTGCCAAACTTATGCAATTTTTGACTGGAGAACCTATGACTGCCATTAACACAATGGACGAGTCAGTTAAAAATGACTATGATGCTGCTAGAGCATTACTATTAAAACTTTTTCAACTTGATGAAGAAAGATATCGGGTGAAATTTAAGACAATGATTCCTGAATCTGGACAGGACTTTTCAGTATTCATCTCTGCCATACGACTTACTTTTAATAGATGGGTTCAACTATCAGGAATTTTGAAATCATATGATAAACTTATGGATCTATTGCTTAGGGATAAGGTGTTATCCTCGGTAAGCAGGCCATTTTGGTCTTTCTTGCAGGAACGCAAGCCATCAAATCTATTGTCTATGGAAGAATTATCTAAACAATACTGCAGTGCACATCCGGGTGCATGTATTAGTAACAGCCAAATAAAAGATTCTCTCCCAGCTGCTTCCGCTACAACTTGGGACACTAATGTTAGAAATAGATCTCAGAGCTTGGACAGAAATTTCATGCCTAGGAGATATAATGACAACCATTATACTAGAAATGGTAACTTTAACAAAAAGGATAACTATAATAGAGGTCGACAACAATTTAGGAACCAGTCACCTCAATATAGATATAATAACAATTTTCAACAAAGTTCTAATTGGAGAAAACCAAATAATTTTTTCTCTCAATATAATAATTGGAACAATAACAATAAACATTACCGAAATAGAAATAACAGTTAAAAGTTTAGAAATCAGGGTAATTCTGTTGATCGTCAGAGGCAACGATCTTGGTCGCGTGGCCCAACGAGGTCGGAACATAATGCAGGGGCGGCACTTACTAACGGTGCACCTGTGGGTAATCAGAAATTGAATAACCAGGTTCATTCAGCTTCATGTTCTTCATTTGATTTCATTGTTGCTTCTCTTTGCCAGGAATGTCTAACTTTATTTCAGAAAGACAGTACTTCAGTCCTGAAGTGCGGACATCCTCTTCCTGCTGTTAGTCTTTCAGCCCATGACGGCATCGGTACTTTGGTATTCCACAGAGGATTGGTGAATGGTACCCAAGAATCTGTACTCATGGATTCGGGGTCAACCACAGTCGGGATTAGACAGTCGCTTGCAACCCTTCTTGTTCAACAGGGAATTGTGTCAAGTGTATAACCTTTGGGGGAACAATTGAATTTTACCCCACAGCTATTGTTGATATTCATACCGCATTCTTTTCAGGGAAAGTCAAAGTATGATTATTGAATATCCCTGCCGCTGATCTCACGGTTGGTCGCATCCATGGGAGCAAGGACTGTTCACCAGAGGAAATTGAAGAGTGGGGAAAAAAGTTTGTTGACAGCCAATGCGGTTACTACACGTGCCCAAGCTCAGGCATTGAAAACTGATAACAGTTCAGAGCTGGACATAACAACTCAGGAGGACACTGAAGTACATTCAGTTATAGACAGTGTCTTTTGCCAAACTCCAAAGAGAGGATAACTCATTAAAGAAATTTTTTGCAATGGTCATAAATAATGATGATATTGACTTAAATAAAAGTCGTAAACAGTGGTTTACTTTTAAAAATGAAAAGTTGGTGAGAAACTTTGTTGATAACTCTAATATAAAACACCAAGTTATGGTGCCCCAGAAATTACGCCCATACATATTACGACATGCACATGACTCACATTGTGCAGGTCATATGGGCTACACTCGAACACGTTCCAGAGTGTTGTCTTCTTTCTTTTGGCCAGGTGTTTCCGGGGACGTTTCATTATACGTACGTTCATGCATTACCTGCCAAGAAGTTAAATCTCGTGGAGCTTTCCATGTAGCTCCAATTCAGGTATGTGATATATCTATTAGACCTTTTGATAAGATGGCCATTGACATTATCGGTCCTCTTTTTGTTACTTCTGCTAGAGGTCACAAATATGTTCTCATTTGCATTGATTTGTGCACTCGATGACCAGAGGCCATTCCTCTTAAACAAACTACTACCTCTGAGGTAGCTGATGCACTTTTGCTGATCTTCTCAAGATTAAGTTTTCCTCGTAAACTTCTGTCTGATCATGGTTCACAAGTTGTCTCTGAAACCATGGCATCAGTCATGAAGACACTTAATATAGATAGATCATTGAGTAGTATATATCATCCAATGAGCAATGGTTCTGTGGAGAGGCTCAACAGAACACTCAAGCAGTTGTTACATAAGGTAACTGACAAATATCCTCAAGATTGGGATAGGGTCTTGCCGGCTGTACTCTTCGCTTATCAAGAAGTGCCGCACGAGCAGACCGAATTTTTCCCCTTTGAGCTTGTGTTTGGAGCTCTACCTCGAGGTCCTATGGGTTTGATCAAGGATCTCCTTACTGACTCTGAGATGACTCAGGACACTCAGTCATCTTACGAGTACGTGATTAATCTTCGTAGAAAGATTGTCGACGCACGTCAGTTGGCTACAGCTTCGTCAGAAGCTGCCAAACATAAATCACGTCTCTTTATAAGTAAAAATAGGCGGTTACTTCAACTTTTTCCAAGGGATGAAGCTTTTGTGTTGGTTCCCCGGAAGGATAATAAATTACTCATTGCTTGGAATGGCCCATTTAAAGTGATATCTCGTATATCAGATGTTGATTACGTAATCGATATTATGGGTCAAAGAAAGGTTTTCCACATTAATATGCTCAAAGAATTTCATACAAGACCTAAGCATTTACAGTCTATTTTCCACGACATTGATGACAATGTTGGTAGTTTTTATCATTATTCTAGCTTATCTGTGATTCAGGAGGAGGAATCTTCCTTCCCTGATATTCACATGTCACTACCTACACCTGCCTTGGATTCTACAGAATCTTGGAGGGATGTTGCTACTTCATCTTCTTTAACACCTCAGCAACATTGCCAGATATCCAATCTACTAGAATCCTTTTCTGATGTTCTCACTGACCTACCCGGTCGAACATCCATTATTTCTCATGATATCATCCTTACTGATGATATTCCTATCCGTCTACGTCCTTATCCTGTTCCACTTCATTATCAGAACAAAATAGCACTCGAGCTAGATCAGATGTTGAGTTTAGGAATTATTTAAAACAGCAATTCGCCATATTCCTCATCTTTAGTTATTGTCTGGAAAAAGGATAATAATATGAAATTGTGCGTAGATTATCGCAAACTAAATGCTGAAACCATTTTGGATGCTGAACATCATCCTTTGCTTGACGATTTACTATCTCGTCTATCTAATGCTAATCTCTTCACTAAAATAGATCTGACTAAGTTTATTGGCAGATTCCATTAACCGAACAAGCTAAACGTCTTACTGCGTTTTTGACACCACGTGGGTTTTACCAGTGGAACGTCATGCCTTTCGGGCTCATGAACGCACCTGCCACATTCATTCGAATGATGCGTAAAATGTGGTCTTATAGATCTGATATCATAATCTACATTGATGATATATGTTTGTTTAGTTCATCGTTTGATAACACTTTGTAGGACTTCGTTCTCTTTTGGATACTCTTCGACTTTATAATCTTACTGCAAGGCCTACTAAAGTTCAGATTGCATTTAAGGAACTTACTTTTCTTGGTCATACTATTGGTTCTGATCGTCTTAAGACTATACCTCAAAATGTTTCCAAGATAATGTATCTATCCCTTCTACAAAGAAACAAGTTCGCAGTCTTCTGGGATTAGTTCAGCATTATAGTCGATTCATTCCTAACTTGTCAAATATCACGGCTGTACTGTCATCCTTACTACGCAAGGGAATGCCAATAAAAGTAAACTGGTCGAATGATTGCCAGATAGCGTTTAATAAAATTTTACAAATTTTTTCTGCACCTCCCATTCTGAGGTTGCCTGATATTACAAAAGTATATATTCTTCGAACAGATGCGAGTGGTTTTGGTTTGGGAGCCTGCCTTCTGCAAGAATACAACGGAATTCTTCATCCTACCTTGTACATTTCCCGGAAACTATCAGAGACAGAGAGGAAATTTTCGGTAATTGAGAAGGAATTACTCGCTTGTGTGTGGGCGATTCAAAAACTGGAGTGCAGACTGACCAAAAATCGGTCGTGGCTTTGAAGCGAGCAAATCACATAAACCCTAAGCTCTCGCGCTTCTCAATCTTGCTCCAGCCTTATCAATTTGATATTCAGTCTAAACCAGGATCTGACAATGTCGTAGCGGATTCGCTATCAAGAAATCCAACATCAATACGTGAAGACTGATTATTACTCAAGAAACGTTCAAGTACTTCGTTGCATTGTGTACAGACATACATTTTCTTGATGCATGCAAGCAACTATCATGTGAAACCTGAAATAGTACATTTTTCGTCCATTGATTGACATCATACCAATTATCGATGAATATCTTACTGGACAATTCGTTGCGATCTACCTACACTAGGAGATCTATTTTCCACTGAACAAAAATGTAACAAGAATGTACACCTTCCATATATTCAAAATATTTGCCAGAATTATTTGCTGCCGGATTGAAACGCTGGACTCTATAATATGCAGTGTAACTTTTGACTTTAAGGATAAGAACATTGATTCATTACTGCTCCTGACTTCGTTGGATATACAGATTATGGAATGTTTTTTCCTGGATTTGGAGCATACTGGACTATATGTGCCCTATTGGACTTTTAATGTAATGTTTATAATTTTCATTAATGCACATTTTAGACTTCAATATTTAGTTAAATTAATTAAACTTACTATTATTATTTAGATAGATTATTTATTATCGTTCTATCACATTTTCTCTAATTTGTATTATTTTAGATAGATAACTCATGATTTATTTTTTCGTTCTATGCTATTCATACTTACTTTCCTTTTTCTTGTGTTCTGTCAACTTTTTCTTACTAAAATACTTTCTTTTCTATTTGTACCTACTATTACTTTTCAGCAGTATATGTACACACACATAACTTATATTATTGACTTAATAACTTACAGAGTATCGACATAACAATATATTATTTTCTTACTTCACATCTTTGCATTGTCATACATATCTTACATTCTTCTCTCTTCGTTGTTTATTTAATATTACACATTAATTATATGTACTTTAATTATATTAAGTATATGTTTTGGCTACATGCTTAATAATTACTACATTAGACTCTACTCTATTCGTATTGACTACTGACGACATTCTTTACTCAGTAACATTAGGATTCACATTTGTCTTAACATGATTTTTGACTTACAATTATTATGGACAAACGCCATTGACTGTTAATTGTAAACATATCTGGCCGTCTATTCATGAATTTTTCGCGATTTTTTCCTTAAATCTCATTGCTATTTTTCACGTGTAATTTTTGGTCATATTGAAAAAAAAATCATTTCATTTTTTTTTTTTTAACGCGTCGTCCGGGGAAATTGTTAAAGCAGATAATAATGTATTTTACATCTTGACCACATTTAGTTGTGTTAGCAGTTTAATCTACGCGGTAACAATTCTATCTGGGGCCAACATGATGTATTTTGCACCATTTTAAATTATAAGTGAACGCGATGTAAGATTTACGTCACTGGGCGATGATGACGTAGTATCTGCTGCAGTAATTTATGCAGACCGTTAATCGAGGCCTTCTGTTGTATGAATCCGTCAGAGTAAGACGTTGATGCTATCACTCCCAATCTTTTGTGAAGTTTTCACAGTTCTCCTACGTGGCTTAAGAATTTGAGAAGGACGCCAATATATTTAAGAAGATGCCGAATTAAGTATGCTTCAAGCTTGGGTCGATTAACCGAATATCGACACCTCTAGTAATAAGGCCAGGTAAATGAGAATGATGTATCACGGACTGGTAAGGAAATTCTATGCCATTGTTTCATCTCGATGTTTTTGTAAATAAACAATACTGTGGACCCTTACTACAAGTTGTTGGAGGTCGATTTATGAGGATATGTTCTTGCACAAGCCCATGACATTCAATACATCTTATCAGCACAATCCATTTTAAGTGGTCAGATAAATGAATAATCCTCTTCAATCTCTCTAAATCTCCAATACAACAAAACCATCCGTAACAATGTTCCATAGTCTTTAGATTCTTATAATGTTTAGTTTTTAATTTCTTTTGTGTTGTATGGTTTTTTGTAAAGTCAAGTAGCCCCAAACTCCTTCTTCTACGTTCGTCCTGAAATGGACGTTGGTTGCGCTGTGTCCGTTAACAGCAGAGATGCCATATTTGCGCCTTTCGGCCGACAAATCCGACTTCAACACGGCATTTTTGGGACCGGGTTGGCCTTCCCTCTTCGATCCCTACTCTCTCAGCCAGACTGCAGTGATGCAGCCTGTTTCCAGGACCACCACTTGAAGGTGGAGTAGAGTCTTGGTCAGCTCTGGTTCGCAGACCCTGACTCAAGCAGTCAAGTTATGGGTCGCTGACTGCATTCATCTCTTTATGGTACTTATCTTCGAAATGTTCTTCTAGTCCTGGCCCAGCCCTGGAACTGGAAAAAATTCCTCAACTGCGGTTCTTCCAATCTTAAAGGTGGTACTGTTGAAGACCCTCTGATATTTTACTAAGTCTCAGAACAGCAACAGCTTCCTCCAGCTGACTTAGGCACGTAGAATTTAATAAACTCTTCATAGCAAGATATAACCTGAAATATAATATGTATAACCCACTTAATATTGCTCACTGACTCTCTATCCAGTCAGGAGGTAAGATGAAACAAATCAGAAAAGATGTGGTTACTCATGAGAATCATAGCAAGTAAAAAAAAACATAATTCATTTAATTAACAACACACTATTCTAGTAACTCTCTGGTTACAGTTTGTCCATGATTTGCTTCCTTACAATAGATGGCCTTGTGGAAAGAGTTATGTTATAACTCAATTTGTACAGTAAAATAATTTCTTTAATTCTTTCCATCTTTCCAATAAGATGGTCCATTCCAGCAAGCTTAACATCTTCAAATTACTTTCCTTAAACTAACATTACAATCAACATGTCCATCTGCTTTCATTTCACAATTAAATTGAGCTAACACATGTTTGAATTCCCTCCAAGAATTACACAGTGATTTCACACTCACTTATCCACTTCTTTAAAGCACATATTAATAATATGATTATATCTACATATGTAACTACATTCTTTCTTACCCTCAAATACATGCAGACCGGCTTTTAATAGCTCTACAGACTGTGTTACACTGCAGATGGCAATATTAGACGATTTCGCTCGTGTCTGAAGTTTTGAATTGTGTGGCATGTGTATGACTATTGGTACCTTCCGCCTTTTATAGGTCAAGGTTTCCCGTACGAAAAAGCATCAAGGCCAAGGTATTTTGCAGACAAGAAAAAGTTAAAATCTTAGGCGTTCTGTACTAAAATGAAAAACTTGAAATCGGTCTTGTTTCGTTATCTCAGATCGAATTTCCTTCATCCAAATCTTATATTGTTCGTAGGGCTTCGCTCTATCTATTGCAGTATCTCTCTTATGTCTAGATTAATCTGGCTTTTCACTGAGGCAGCCTAAACATGACAAAGCACAAGATATTTCATGCTTCGATGCATTAAATACATATTTTCTCCGGTTCTACACCAATTCCAGTGAAATTTTAGATATCTGCCAATAGCTAATGATCCCTTTGATCGAATTATGTTCCTCATCATTGATATATTCCGTTCCTATCTGCACATTGCCTTTCGAAAAATTGTCAACTTCTACACTTTCTCGTCTTACAAAATATTAGCATTGCGTGTACCGAGCTGCGGTTTTGATTGATTGTTTTACTTCTCGGAATTTCTGTACGGTGTAATGTTTTGAATGAGTGCCGAGATAGGATTCAGATTTTACTACAAATATAACACTTTTTAAAACTTATTATTTAAGTAACTGTTAAGGGGGGATTCTTATTTTTGGTGGTTGTATTTGGTCTTACAGACTTTACTTGCGCCATTTGATTATCATTGGAGTAGTTTGAGCTATTGTGCTGATGGTTATTATTGTGCGAATGTGAGTGTCCAAATAATTATCTTTAACTTGATGGACTTGACAATGCTTTTCTTGGTTGAGTCCACGAACATTACATATTTATTTACGGAAGACATCAATACATGCATGGTAGAAATTCAATCAATACATCAGTGCAGTCCTCACATACAAACGTATCGTCAAACTGTCCAGCCTGTATACACGCGATGCCGTCTGGCGGAACATCCGGTAGCGAAAACTGGAGGCTAGCGATATTATAATTATAAACAATGTACTCCCTTGTTTTTCCTTCCTTACTTGAATAAATTACTCAACAAGATGAGATGCTTAATCCTAGCATCAATAAATTAGAAGACGACGACCCTTGGTTAAATAGTTGAGGAGAAATCTGCACAATTAAAATCTTGGGAGTACTATAAGTCACGCCTTGCTTAGACGGAGATAATCATCAAAAGGGTCCAGAAAGACCGTTGTTATGCATTAGCATAACAACCTACAACGTCATCACTATTCATTGACGTCTATGCATAATCGCGTTCATTAATAAAAGACTATTGTGCAAAGCACCTCATCCACGGCTGTTTGTGCCTTATACCCGAGCGATCTTTTTGTTTCGGTGACCGGAATTCTGACACCGGGTATAACATTTTCATATGCACCGTAAAAAACTACTGAGGGTTTTGGCGGGGAAAATCAGCTGATGTGTGTGTAAAATCAGAAAAATATAAATCATTACACACTCGTTCTGGATAAACACAGCGCTAAAATTCTTTTGTGTACTATAACTTTGTTCTGTGTTCTATTTTTGATTGCATTTTTATTTGTTTGAAATTAGTTTTGACGGAGTTACAGACTTTTGAAAACAGCGTCATTATTTGAGGAAATTCATAAAATAAGTAATCTTTTTATTAATTTAATATCTAAAAATCGGCCCATTCGTTTGAGTGTATAATTATAAAGACTTCTCGAAGGGAAGCTAAAGATTATTTCCACATACTTTTTTTTTTTTTGGTTTCATATCTTGAGAATGTGTGGTAGTCAGTTTTGTGAATTTGGCATTACAAGAACAAGCATATTGTCACCAGATTTTATAACATTTAAATCACTGTAAACGCATTCCTGATACTCGCAAATCTTAAATAAGGTTGTAAAAAATAACTTTTTGTAAAGCACCATCTGTTTTTGCATTTTCATTCATTTATAATGATATTTAGCTTCGTATATAAGCGTCAGAAAACATGTAAAGCTATAGATAGATTACTTCCACAATACTTTGATATATTTTTCAAGTCTTGTTAATCTTGTATTTATAATATGAATGTCTTTTTTTATTGTGTGTGAGATAAGGACTGTTCCATTAGTGTTCTTTGGTAGACAATCATGTGCACACGACGGCTGCCAAAGAATTCTAAGTAAGTGTTTGAATATCTTCTTTCATGCAAAGTTACAATGCAGGTAGTAAATTTAGAGAAACCAAATTCTAAATCTAATACCATCCTTTTATCAATGGCTAGAGTCAGAGATACATATGATAATTTAGAAATATTTATGAATGGCATGAAAGCTCAGATAGAGTCACTAAAAGATTTAGAGTGGGATGGTAAAAAAGTTGTAGTTTTCTTATTCGGGGATTATGACTTTTTCATGAAAATGTTTGGTTTGTTTGGAGCTCAAGGAATATAACCATGTCTGTGGTGTCTCCAGCAAAACAAGGAAATAAAGACATCCAGAGAGCCTTCCTTATGTGTTATAAATGTTTATACAATACCAAACCTTCCCTCTGTCCTGTTCTTGCTGTTCTAAGTCTACTATCATACTGGACACAGTATTAAGGTCTTTGTCTTGTTGGACTGACCAATACTGATATATAGGGGAACAACAGAAGTGATTGCGTCATTAATAGGCTGAACTGCCCATGGTAAACTTCCGGTGTTATGTATAGAGGTTCGCACTAATGACCTGTCATTGAAACATCCTTTTTTGGGGATGCGTAGATGGCAGGGAGGACAGTGTGATTCGCTTGCATAGCTAGGCGGTGTTGTCGCACGGAAGGTCCAGGGTTCAAATCCTGGGTAAGCCACTCATGTCTGTTGTTTTTCTGTTGTCTAGTGTTCTACTTCTTTATTTCCTACGAGTGCCTTATAACATACCTTTATATTTGTTTCATATTAATTTACTGTTTACAGGCCTCGTGGTTTCCCTTCCTTATGTGTTATAAATGTTTATACAATACCAAACCTACCCTCTGTCCTGTTCTTGCTGTTCTAAGTCTACTATCATACTGGACATAGTATTAAGGTCTTTGTCTTGTTGGACTGACCAATACTGATATGTAGGGGAACAACAGAAGTGATTGCGTCATTAATAGGCTGAACTGCCCATGGTAAACTTCCGGTGTTATGTATAGAGGTTCGCACTAATGACCTGTCATTGAAACATCCTTTTTTGGGGATGCGTAGATGGCAGGGAGGACAGTGTGATTCGCTTGCATAGCTAGGCGTTGTTGTCGCACTGAAGGTCCAGGGTTCAAATCCTGGGTAAGCCAATCATGTCTGTAGTTTTTCTGTTGTCTAGCGTTCTACTTCTTTATTTCCTACGAGTGCCTTATAATATACCTTTATATTTGTTTCATATTAATTTACTGTTTACAGGCCTCGTGGTTTCCCTTCCTTATGTGTTATAAATGTTTATACAATACCACACCTACCCTCTGTCCTGTTCTTGCTGTTCTAAGTCTACTATCATACTGGACACAGTATTAAGGTCTTTGTCTTGTTGGACTGACCAATACTGATATATAGGGGAACAACAGAAGTGATTGCGTCATTAATAGGCTGAACTGCCCATGGTAAACTTCCGGTGTTATGTATAGAGGTTCGCACTAATGACCTGTCATTGAAACATCCTTTTTTGGGGATGCGTAGATGGCAGGGAGGACAGTGTGATTCGCTTGCATAGCTAGGCGGTGTTGTCGCACTGAAGGTCCAGGGTTCAAATCCTGGGTAAGCCACTCATGTCTGTTGTTTTTCTGCACTCACGTCTGTTGTTTTTCTGTTGTCTAGTGTTCTACTTCTTTATTTCTAACGAGTGCCTGAAAACATACCTTTATGTTTGTCTAATATTTATTTACTGTTTACAGGCCTCGGGTTTCCCTTCCTTATGTGTTATTAATGTTTATGCAATACCAGAAACCTACCCTCTGTTCTATACTACTGTTCTTAAGTCTTCTATCATTTACTAGACACAGTATCAAGGTCTTTGTCTTGTGTGGACAGACATATACTGTATAACAGGGGAACGACAGAAGTGATTGCGTCATTAATAGGCTGAGGTGCCCATTGTAAACTTCCGGTGTTGTCTTGCGTTTCGCACTGATGACCGGTCAGTAAAAGCATCCTTTTTGTGATGCCTAACTGGCCGGGAGGATAGTGTGATTCGCTTGTATAGCTAGGCGGTGTTGTCGTACGGAAGGTACGGGGTTCGAACCCTGGATAAGCCGCTCACGTCTGTTGTTTTTCTGTTGTCTAGTGTTCTACTTCTTTATTTCTTACGAGTGCCTGAAAACATACCTTTATGTTTGTCTAATATTTATTTACTGTTTACAGGCCTCGGGTTTCCCTTCCTTATGTGTTGTTAGAGTAATGTTGAGACATTTTAAAACTGTTAATTCTAAAGTTGAAATTGGTTTTCTACCTAACTCTGCAGACATTATTTCATTAGAATCGATCTTTAGAGAGGTTAGTGTTTCTAAAGTAGACCTCCACAGTTCCTGGGTTGCCTACCGTTGCTCTAATCCTTATCTTTATTCTGTAGTGTGAATCTGTATGTCACAATCTCTCATTTTGTTTCACAATCATGTCTTGTAAACCTGATTTCCTTTTTTTTAGTGTCACATTTTATGTCAGTCTTTTATATCGTTTGACGATCATGTCTCCTAAACGTTGTCTCTTTTCTCTAGTGCAGCCTTTTTGAAGTGTGTTACTGCTGTAATTCGTGATGGATTTTAATATCATTGTGTTCGGTATCATTGTGGCTTTGTAGTGAAATCATTTTTGTGGTGTCAATACGAACAGAAATGTTAGATTTTGTTCTAAAAGGATTCACTATTATAAGACACTGTGCTGTTTTGCATCTAAACTTGTAGTATTGTTATTCCACAACCCACGAATAGTTGAGCGCCCAACAATGACCGAACCACCCAGGTGTTTAATTATAGGTCTTCAGCGCGGGGCCTTTTTGCACAATCTACTATAAATGAAACCCCGCGACCCAAATCGTCACGCTAGAGCGATGATTATCAGCCATGAACAAAGCTGATTACCTTCTTCCTTCGTGGTACCAGCAATAACATTCACAATGCCAAACGTAAACTCGGTCACCGCCACTCGACCGAGCAGAAAGAAACAAAAGGACTACGTCTTAAATGCTCCTAAAGCGGTGAAGAAGAAGACCAGAGTTCTCAATGCAGACACGCCCTCAGCCCCATTAGTGACATTACAATACAAGAACCAGAACCAGTGTGTGATATTAACATTCCAAAAACTTCTCGAGTACGAAGCATTGCGTGGCTTGTCTAAGGCCTACTATAAATCTATCGCTTCAATTGAATCTCGCACTGATAACGCTAATGGTGCTCATGTCGAAGATGTCATTTCTACTGGACACGTTTTTCTCCATTTCTATAATACGTCGAACAAGATTATGGTTCAAGGCTCAGAGACTGCAGTTAAAGAGTGGATCCAGAAAGATTTAAATCATTTATGGGAAACAGCAACTACTGCTGGAGTCAGTCGAATGGCTATAACGTCAACAGCTGTTATCAACAATGCACCAACCACTTCCGATGCCCAGAAATTAGCCCTCACATGCTGTTCCTTTCCCGTTGTCTCTGATGCATTCGTTCAGGAGTATGACAAACAACTACAGATGGTACAAGACACACCTTCCTCTACATCAAGATCTATCATTACAGAGACGCCTTCCGTTACAACGAGACCTACCATTACAGAGACAGAGCATAATTCATTCATAGGTTTTCTTGATAGTAGTCTAGAAAGGACACCACGCAAGCACACTATACTATCACCACATGATGATATGTATACAAAAATAACATCTGAGATGGAGCTACTGAAAGCTGAACTGAGCTGTCTTAAAAAATCTTACGAACAGCTTCAGGCTGATCACGTGTCTCTAAAAAGTAGCTACGAAAACAGCAAAACTCAAATTCAGCAGCAGCCTACACAACAGCACACAAACGAATTGGGTCGCAAACAAAAACGTGCGGAGAGCGTCCGACCTCAACAACAAATACTACATTCAGAACTCCGCCTTAATGAACGTAATCCCTTGGACACTCCGGAAAATCCTGTAGCCAGTGTCTGCAGAATTCCGGTCAAAATTTCTAATCGCCACCCGCCACTTCGACCGGCTGCTGCCAGCACACACCACGAGACTTCTAGCAGCCACAGCACAACTGGGACAAAGGAAGCAACAGATGTTATCACTGGCTCCCACACGAACAGAAGAAAACATCTCATCTTTGGGGACCAAACCATGAAGGAGCTTCAACAGTCAAAACTATTAACTGGTGATACTGATTCGGTGTCTGTTCGCTTCAAGAACTGGGCATCAACGCACGACCTACTGACCTTCCTTAAACGGTTTTCGCCGGATCTCTCTGTAACTAGAGTAACTGTGCACATAGGTCTGTCAGACTCAATAAAAGACATTGAACTGTCACAGACAGACCTAAACGAGATCACATTCATATTTCGGTCCCTATTCCATAATGCCAAAATTTATTTTTCCTCTATTATCCCGCCAGTCCGTGCCTATTACCGCAAATGTGTTGAAACTAACAATGCTAAACTTAAAAAACACTGCCTCAAAAATGAGCATGTTTTCATAGATCACAGCTCGGTCTTCCTTGCCACATCTGGAGCCCCTAGGAAGTATCTTTACAGCGGCGATATTACATTGTCCAGCCAAGGGACCAGTATGTTAGCGACAAATATAAAATACCCAGAAAGCACTCTTAAAGGCACAACTCGCACATCAGCATCCATATATCCATCCAAACACCATGTGAATACAAACAGCTACTCATCTGACGCCAATTATGACCTTCATTTTCCATCACTACCCATAACTTTAAACACCAGCCGCCCAAAATCATCAGACAATCAGGATCATCACGTTGTACCTATTCTTAGCACCACGGATGTGCAGGAAACCAACAATGTCTGCCTTCAACACCCTTCTGCCACAGACGACCCTCCTCGACAACACCGACTTGACCCACTTCATTCTCAAAGGTCTGTAAGTGATCCAATTCAATCTGCTCAGCCTTCATCAACAAAAATGCCACCATGTCCGCTGTCGTCCCAGACACCAATGAGAGTTCACCCATCATCGCTGTCGTCACAGGCTTACCCACATCAACCCACATACCCAGCCTTTCATAATTTCCTACATCAACAACGACTCTTGGACTATGCACCTTACACTTGGAGGTCGTACTTGCCGGAATACCCCACTTATTCAACAACTGTACCTCAACATCCCGCTTTCTACCAAATGCATCATCTATCACGACCAAATCCACCCCACTTCTATTTTCAACAACCATCTCCTCCACATTAACAGCGACTGTTGGCCTCCCTAGTTGTCTTTGTAACATCAGCAACTGTTGATTGTTGTTATATATATATATATATATATATATATATATATATATATATATATATATATATTTTTTTTTATTATTTTATATTTTTTTATTTTTATTTTTTTTTTAAATTTCATTTTTTATTTTTAGACACTGTTTGCCTGTCTGATATGAGCGCTTGATTTGTTACACTTTTCACTTATTTTTCACGTAATTTAATTAGCTGAATTGTTTGTAATTAATGTTTAAAGTGTCCCACTTATTAATACCACCATAAATTCACCTTCCTTGGTAAAATTTGTTAAATTTAGTATTTATTTACCTTTTTATTTGAGCGCAAGCTTCTTTACATAGCATAAATGCCAGGTACTTATGAACAGTTACTAACCATGAATGGGTTACGACTTGGCCATCTGAATGTAAACCATCTTTTAGGTAAACTTCCAGAACTCACACAAGTTCTCAATCAAAATTTCCATGTTTTTGGACTTTCAGAAAGTCGTCTGAATGAGAAAATAACAGATGGTGACATTGCACGTAATGGGTTTAAAACTATTCGGCGAGATTCTAGTAGACAATTAGAGACAGGTTTAGCAGTTTATATTTCCACTTCTCTCAGTTATCGCCGCAGAAACGATTTAGAGACCATAGATATAGAATGCATATGGTTAGAGGTAAAGCCACAAAAGCAAAGACCCATTGTAATAGGATATCTTTATCGAAATCCCAGTGTAGGAACAACATGGTTTGAAGATTTCACGAACATGATGGATAAAGTAATTACTACAGTCAATGAAATTATTCTTCTTGGGGATTTCAATATTGATATGCATAAGCCAAATCAAACATGGACCAACATCATAGCATCGTACAACATGAAACAAATAGTCAACAAACCTACCAGAGTAACAAAAACATCATCCACACTGATCGATCACATATATGTAACGTGTCCAGATAACATTATAGAATGTTCCATCCCTACTATTGCTATGAGTGACCACTATCCCATATGTTGCACTTGGGCAAAAAATGGGTACAAATCTCCAAAAAATAAACACATCAGTATTGAATATAGAAGTCTAAAAAATTTCAACCAAGAATTATTTTTAAATGATTTGCGAAATGCGCCTTTCGCCGATGTTTACCAACTTCCTGATCCTGATGACGCCATTGCATATTGGACACTGATTTTATAGTATTTTTAATAAGCATGCGCCTACTAAAGAAATTCGCGTAAAAAGACAAATAAAATCTCCATTTATCACACAAGAAGTACTTGACGCTATGAGGCAGAGGGATCGAGCGCACAAAAATAAGGACATCATTACATATCGGGCAGCAAGGAACAAAGTACAATATTTAATTCGCAGAGAAAAGAAAAACTACTTTAGTCATTTAGTTAAAAGCAAAAGCAACAGTAGAAATATATGGAAGGCAATCAATACCTTGGTGAACAAAAGAAATTCGCCTGACTCACAAAATCCCAATACTTCATTTACTTGTACAGACTTCAGCAATCATTTTCAGGCAGACATCCACAATATAAAATCCGCCATACCTTCTTCCCCTTGTGACTTCAGCGAATTATCTACGTTCTGCGAGAACAAGTGTACTAACACCATTCCATGCGACATTCCTTTTATAACAGTTAACGAAGTTCATAACTATCTTATTGATCTTAAAGATAATAACTCATCGGGACTTGATGGAATCAGTAATCGAATACTGCGTTATGCTGCACCAGCTATTACTGATACCCTAACATACATATATAATCAATGTATCGCAAGGAGTTACTTTCCATCTGCCTTTAAAATCGCTAAAGTATACCCTCTTGTTAAACCTGGTTCATCAGATAATAACAACCTTGGTAACTATAGGCCCATTTCTCTTATATCATCGCTGTCCAAACCACTGGAAAAACACATACACAAAACAGTAACAGAACACCTAGCTAATAATGACCTGCTTGTTGATAGTCAGTCGGGGTTTAGACCAAAACATTCATGTCACACAGCCTTAACAAAAATGATAGATAACTGGCATCTAAACATCAATAACGATATTTTATGTGGAGCAATCTTTGTAGACTTTAAAAAAGCATTCGATATGATAGATCACACTATTTTAATCAGAAAATTAGAAACAATGAAAGTACATCATAAACTGGTGAAGTTAATTAAATCATTCCTGACAGACAGACAACAAGTGGTGTCTTACAATGATTCTTTGTCCAACCCAACTGTTGTCGATATCGGTGTTCCCCAGGGCTCTATTCTCGGCCCTCTTCTCTTTGCCGTATACATTAATGATCTTCCTCTGCACATCAAACATTCATCCTGTGACCTGTTTGCCGATGACTGTACTGTTTACACTAGTGACAAAAGTTGCACTGCACTAGAACTATCTTTACAAACTGATACACATAATATTATTAAGTGGAGCAACGAGAATCGAATGCAAATAAATATTAGTAAAACGAAATGTATGTTAATATCAACCAGACAAAAACTACAAAACTCGCAGAAAACAACACTTCAGCTCTACATTGGAACATCACTAATTGAAAACGTAAATGAACATAAAACTCTAGGTCTAACTGTTGACCAGCACCTAAGTTGGAACTCACATGTAAGTGCACTCACAAAGCTAACGGCACAAAAAGTTTACCAATTAGCCAAAATCAAACACTTCCTGGATGAGGGGGCAAGGAAAATGTTCTACACATCTCACATACAAACATACCTAGACTATTGTTCCACAATCTGGGATGGTTGTTCCATATCCAACACAAAAAGGCTTCATTCACTTCAAAAACGTGCAGTGCGCCTAGTTGCTGATAAACACCAAACACATTGTATAGATCTATATAACTATCTTAAAATATTACCCCTTAGAAAGCGCTTCCTATTTAACAAAGCTAAATTCGCTCACAAAATCTTGTCACATAATGCTCCAACGTATCTGTGGCCACTTTTCAAATTCAATGAAAAACGTAGTCAGCGCTTAAACCAGTTAGATTTACCCAAGCCGAGGCTAGATTTGTACAAGAAGAGCTTGGCTTACTCAGCTGCTCATCTTTGGAACAATCTTCCACATGACCTGAAAAACATGCACAGTCCCTACTCATATAATCGTAGACTGTTCAAATACATTATGAGTGCGGATTATATGCCGCCCTAAGGGATTATGTTTCGAATTATTATTATCTAATACACTGTATGGAGGGTCTGATGATCTAGTTTTTCATTTTAATATACCTTACTTCTTAATTGTAATCAGATACTGTAATGTATGCTTTTATACTACTTATAATGTTGCATCGCCTCTGAACTAATACCTTAAGTATGCTGGAGAATGTCTGGATACCTAGCAATAAAAGATGAGTAAGAGGAAGGGATAAATGCAAGACGGGCCTATATGCATGATTCTCATCTTTCAGTCAATACCCTTTACCTCCCTAAGGAGCATAGGTCATAAAACTGGATCTCGTGTAGTGGAGGCGTCAACAATTCACTCCCTGTGGCAGTATCTGCTTGGGACTCAAAGTTGCTCACCTGTGGGAACATTTTTCGCATGCGCTGACAACACATGAAGTCCCAGCTATTTCAGCAGATTTCCAAATTGTCACGAGTTCTTATTATATGCCACCATTATCTGATTACGTTTCTAATTATGTCTTATTTACTGTATGAATTGTTTTGATTGTGTTTTTTTTGTGTTTTTTTTTTTTTTTTTTTTTTAATAATTTTTTTTTTTTAAGGTTTTAATTTTTTTTAATGTTTTTTAATTAATAATTTCCCCCCCCCCCCCTTAAATTTGATTATGTCTGGATGTTACAAATGTATGTTATTATTTTACCTCGATAATTTTGTACGCTTAAATAATGCTAAAATACATGTGCTATTGAAAGGATACGGTATGTAAGATGACAGAGAGAAGAAGGGCAGAATGTAAGAAGGCCTGCGTGCCCAATTCTTAATCCTTTGAAAATATAGTTTGTTCGTTCGTTCGTTCGTTATCTATCTATCTATCTATCTATCTATCTATCTATCTATCTATCTATCTATCTATCTATCTATCTATCTATCTATCTATCTATCTATCTATCTATCTGTCTATCTATTTATCTATCTATCTATCTATCTATCATCTATCTATCTATCTATCTATCTATCTATCTATCTATCTATATTTATTTTAAAAACATACTTTAATTATGATGATTATTGCAAATGTTTGATGTTATGTTACTTTTATAATGATAAATGCCTTAATAATGCTTAAAGTAAATGTGAGGATGAAAGGATACAGTATACATGATGAGAGAGAGAGAGGAAGGGCAGAATGTCAGACGGGCCTGCGTGCCCAATTCTTAACCCTTTGAAAATAAAGTTCGTTCGTTCGTTCGTTCGTTCGTTCTCTCTCTCTCTCTCTCTCTCTCTCTCTCTCAAGTCACCAAACCTTGTATTTCTTTAAAATAACTACTTTGTTTCATCTTTGCATGCCAGTCTGCCATACTTTCTCTCAAGTCACCGAATTATATGTTACGTGTGACTAGACGTACTTCGTTAAGTCTATGTATGTCTGCTTGCCATATTTTCTCTCAGGTCAACGTATATTGTCTTAAGTGGAACTGAACTTACTTTTTTTGTAGTTTATTTGTGTCTGCCACACTTTCTCTCAGGTCACTGAACCTTGTGTTTAGTGTGTATGTATTTAATTTGTTTTATCTGTGTATACCCGTCTGTCACACTTTCTCTTAGGTCATTGAACCTTGTGTTAAGTGTACCTGTACTCACTCTCTGCTGTCTGTGTGCGCACGTCTGTCACACTTTCTCTGAGGTCATTGAACCTTGTGTTAAGTGTACTGTATAGCGTCAGCTTCTAATTTTTTTCAGAACCAGTGAGTCCTAAGGATGTCATTTTCCTCTCTGATCTGCTTGGGTAGTGATCTCGGTATGTCTTTGTGTACGTCTTTGTGTATGTTTGTGAATGTCTTTGTGTGTATGTCTTTGTGTATGTCTATGTGTATGTCTTTGTGTATGTCTTTGTGTATGTCTTTTTGTGTATGTCTTTGTATCGTGTATGTCTTTGTGTACCTCTTTGTACCTCTTTGTGTATGTCTTTGTGTACGTTTTGTTAACACCACAGCACAAATGTGATATTCTTTGTCTCATTTTTAATTATTTTTTTTAAAGTACAATGAACAGTTAGTATGGAGCAAAAAATTCCATACATACCATATATATGGGGTTTTACATACGAATGTTAAGAATATGGACAGCTACGCACATAAAACGGGCAAGGAGGATGTCCTTTAAAAACAAGCTAGTGTGCAAAGGAAGCTTGTGTTAGAAGGAAAAAGGAAACAATCCATTTCCTTTGGACGTGTTATGCCAAAAGGAAAACTAGAACATGGAGTGACAACAAGGACAGACTGAAGGACAAAGAAATGGAAGCACAAAATGGTTGATGCTGGACAGTTTGATATATCGGTGTGGAAAGGTCAACAACAGAAGTGATGAATATCACTGGAGATAAGAAGTAGTGGAGAGACATGATGACCTACTCAGACATGATTACCTACTCAGGTGTTTTGGTACTTTGAGAAGTAGTGGAGAGACATGATGACCTACTCAGACATGATTACCTACTCAGGTGGTTTGGTACTTTGAGAAGAAAAACAAAACAGGATTGAAGAAAATAAAACAATGGTTGTTAATTTAAACACAGTTTAGGTTTATTTAAAGTTTAGTTTGTGTGTGTGTGTGTGTGCGAGGTTTTTTTAAATGATGAATAAATGTTATTTGCTTTATAAATGAATAGACATATTAATACCCTTTAAAATAAAGCAGAACAGAATTTTATAAAGAATTAAAAGAAGCTTTTTTTTTTAACAGACATGATCGCCTCGACCAGAGACACAGACCTCGAAGAAGCAGCAAGATTTGAATGATTAAATCTTGTATAAACATTGTGCTAAGGGAAGACTAGTAGATAAGAAGAAAGAAATGAGAGAAAAGGAAATACGAGTGATACGAAAAACAAACAAAAAACACAGAGGTGAAGATGATGAAGCAAATGTGAAATTCAAGCAAACAAAACTGTTGACCTAGATATTAAAGAGCCCTCATTTCAGCAAGCTTCTGTGAAAATCAAAACAAAACATAAAAAACATTTAAAAAAAACAAAACAAACAAATATGGCCTTGCCAAGGTGTGTTTACATTTTTGTTGAAATGTTATAACAGGTTATTATCTTCTGCACTGTTGTGTAGTCGTAGCTTCACGCCAATCTATTTATAACTTGCCTGTCATATTTGTAACAACATCGTCATCATCAAGTGTACGGATCTCAAGGTTTGATACAGAAAGATAAAGAATGCGACCAATTTACCCTACCTAGCAAGCGTGAAGGACGACTAACAAAGTTTGTGTCTGGAGTTAGAAACCTCATCATGTAAAACAAATTGCCACTGAAACTAATACTGCTGGAGCATGTGAGTTTTTTTTTCCTTTGTGTCTGTTATTTTGCTGTAATACCCTGTTCAACCAAAACCCATTGAAGGGTTACTAACGGTTATATTGGGGTATATAGTGTGTTAACGTCTTCGCTGGTATCACGTTCCTAGTCCTGGAAATGACTGGCCCTGAAAAGGACCACTAGCTGCCTGTTTGGTCTCTACTCGATGTTGTCTTTTTCGGCTGTGTGTTGTTCATGACTGTCTTTATTAAATTTGGTAGGAGGTCCTTTAGGGTTTCAGTAATTATTTTGTCTTCCGCTTCTTTCCTTCTTTCTTTTTTCCCTGGTTGCTTTTTGGAATGCGTTCCTCTACGATTTCGGTTATTATTTTGTCTTTATTTTCTGTGTTGCTTTCTCTTCTTTGATTGCTTCTTGTTATGATATCCTCTACGATCATTCTCTCTGTTTCAATTCTTTTGAGGACTTCTTCGTTCTCTTCCTTTAGCTCAGCGAGTTTGGCGATGTCGACTTCTATTTGGTGTTGGATGGATTTCATTTCCTGTAACATTGCCTGGGCGCTCTGTAAGGCTCCTATTGTTTCGTCTCTTATGGCATCTGAGTTCGTTGTGCTGCCTGTTCTTCTCGACTTTTAGTTTTTGTTTTTATGTCTCGCATCTCTGTGGTTAGTTTAACCAGCTGGGCTCTTGTGTGCTGTTCCTGGTTAGCAACGCCATCTGAAGCCACTCGTTGTCTTGCTTCTCTGAAGGAGATGTTTTTTGTTACCGATTCCTTCAGTATGGCCTTTGTCTCATAGAAGATCGGACAGCCACGGTATCTTGCCCCGTGGTTCCCGAGACAGTTTGCGCAGGTTCTGTTGGAGTTGCTCACTTTATAGTTGTTATCTTTTTTCGCGTGAGGACATTCAATGTAAGAGTGACTTCCCGCACAGTACCGACAAACTGTCTCTCTCTTGCATGTTTTCTTAGTATGCGAAAATTGCTGGCAGTTTGAGCACTGCATAACAGGAGGGATGTACTCTTCTGTTTTTCGACTTCTATCGTCTTGGTTAAGTTGACTTGGTCTTGAAGTCCCATCGATAGTTAGGATAACTAGGTTTGTGTCCTTCTTGTCCCATGTTTTCAGTCTTTCGACCTGTGTTATTTTGATATTCTTGTTTTCTTTTTGCAGGCGGCTGTGGACTTCTTGTGTAGATCGATTGTTGTCGACCCCTCTTACAACTATCTTTTTGGTCTTCTTGTAGAACTCCACAGTAACTTTAATCTGGTGGGGCAGCTGAACTTCTTTGTGTCCGGGCTCTAGTTCGACCATCAGTTCTTTTGTCTCCTCCGTGTTATTTAGAGCTATTATAACACCTTTTTCATGTCTTGTAACTCTAGATATACTCCTCCTGCCCGTTATTGCCTGGAGGATACCGATCACTTTATCGTCGGGTAGGGCCCTGAGCGAGGCCACACCTCCCGACATCTGAGTGATCTTAATGATCCTCTCCTGTAGTGCCACGTGAGAAACGGCATTATTTTTCTTTCGAAGTTGGCACGTTCCGACATCTGTCTCAGTTTGAGTGTGTGGTCTGCGGGACGGATTCGCATTCTGGCTGGTTGTCTGCCTCTGATCTCGTTTTACCGAAGTTGCCTGGTCGCTGCATGATGGAGGCTCGACTATGACATCTTGTTTTGGTGGTGGTTTTACTTTGACGGGCTTCAAAGCATTGTTACCTTCTGTCTTCGAAGTTTTGTGGCCGTGTTTTGCAGATGTTGTCTGGTCACTGCACAATGGAGCCGCCGCCTCGACATTTTGTTTTATCGGTGATGTTACTTTGCCAGGCTTCGGAGACTGGTTGTCCTCTGCCTTTGAAGCTTTGGGTTGCTCATCGGTCGTGTCAATGGTTGCGTTGTTCGGCTTCTGAGAAGGCCCGGCCCCGACGCTAGTAGTTGCAGTAATTGTGCTCTCCGGCTGATTCTCTTTGTTCTTTGCAGATTCTTGTTTGCTGATGCTGTCAAGTGTTTGAGGGCTTCTATAGATTTTCCTCTTTTTCGCTTGTGGCTTGGTACGAGCCATTTTAGTATATTGCTATCGTACAATGATCCGATGGGTGAGCGCTGCGTAAGTCTTGAAAAGGACGCTAGTTATAGTGCTGTGGATGGAGTCTTGGATCTTTGAAAGATGATGTGAATGATGATGTGGAGCATGTGAGGTGCTGCAGCGCAGACTTTATCTTCATGCAAGAAGCTTTCCCAAAGTTCCTTAATCAGCGAAAATGGGACAAGAAAGATGCATTATTGTTGTTGTTATTATTATCTCCCTTTTCGTTTTCCATGAAGCAGAAAGCCTGCATTTTAAAAAAAAAAACTTATACTCGTGCAGCGGTGGTTTCTATAGAAACTTGATTTACATGATAAAGTTGCCAGCCCCAAACACATCTTTATACCAGTCGCCTCTTACCAATTGTCTGTCAGAGCACTAGTTTTATTCTTTCTGCGTCTCGTCAGAAATCCCCCGGAACTACTCGGCGCATAGTTATCATAACAGATACAAATAAATGACAAATTAATTTAATAAACTATCATGTCTTTCCAATTCCTGGTTTTCTCCATGCGTTAGACAAGTTCATTCAGTGTGTAAACCGTTATAGAAGACAGGAATGAAAGATGGTGGTGTTAGAAATGATACATGTTGGGGAGAATCAGCAGAAAGCATTATAAGCCAGTCCTTGACGACATTCAAAGTCCTAGAACGGATGTCACACATATTTCTGTTGAACCTATTTAACAGGTTGCGCTGCACTGTACAGCTGGGCTGCGATATCTACACATTTCAGTATTTTTATCGGTTTTTTTTTTCCTTCAGCCTTTGGCTGTCGCCTGCTTACAAACACGGTGGAATCGGGGTTTAGAAGCATAAAGGAAGCAGATTTACATTAAAAGAGGAATCAATGTAACAATGACTTATCTAACAATAAAAGAGGAATCAATGTAACAATGACTTATCTAACAGTAAAAGAGGAATCAATGTAACAATGACTTATCTAAGTCAAAGTTGTTTACACGTCATGAGACGGAGATTAAATGAGACTGTGGTAAAAAATGTAAATTCAACTCTTATTCGAGTGGCCATTTTGTTTACACGCATTATCATGACAACATTAACTGCTTCCAGTTACTGGTCGTGTTGCTGTTAACTGTTAATTTATTTAACATAGTTTCCTCTTTCTTTCATTTCTGTTTTGTTTGTCTGTACCGGAAAATGGCATTGTGACCGCAACGTAAGCAATTTTCTTTGTCCTTTTGTCCACCTATTTATTTGTTTTCGTTGACCCCAAAGTAAATTCTACCCACAGAGAATAATTGGGCGACAACGAAACGCCTATTCATCTCGTGGCATAAGAAGAAATTCCAGACACAGCTTGTTCAAGACATCTCGGACTGTAGGACAAAATGTGTCGTGATGGCCAACGCCAGTAGACACACATAAAAGGACGATGATACTATCTAATAGGGAAGATAAAAGCTTACAGGCCGAATACACATCAAGCGTCAAAGGATAGAGCACGTTTTTTTAAGTATAAATAAGAACGCTGTATCTAATTAGATTATTTACGATGCTTTTAAAAGATCTAATTTGGGTATTTACTTATCACATGCATGACGGACGTCATTAAAAATAAGAACACAACAGTTATAATTTCCTCGCCCTGGTTAAATGTGTGGTACACACTTAGACACGTATCATACTTATATCAAAGCAGAAGTAGTTACTACATGAACAAACGCTTTGATGGCGTAGCAACATCAATTATGTCACGCCTGGAATTGCATACAGCTGAGATATAAACTTTGCACCGAACCCATCCCTTGATCCTGCCCTGTCTTTTTGTCTCTTCTATTGTTTGCGTTTCGTTTTAGGGGTTTGCCTTAAATGTTAATGTGTACGACAATTTCACTTATTGGTATAACACAATATATAGGGACAATGTGAATAATTCATGTATTCATTCAATACCATTCAGCTCTCCAAGGACCACAGGTCTTCTTCAACAAACTACATACTTTCTGTCACATGCTATCAGCTCAAGGTCTTCCTCACCATTTTTTTATTTCTGTCTCCAGTTTTCTCCAACTTGTGTGTTTTGGCTGGTAATGTTATCAGCAGGTTTCCACCAGGTTATTAATAGGACTAAAGATAAGTAACCCTGTAGCCTACCATGCATGTCGTAAAAGCAGCTAAGGAGTATTGAGCATTATCCTGACTACCAATCCTGTGGGAACTCTAAGCCACAAGAACTTCAACAAACATTATGAACAAGTCAGTAATTAACAAATCATTATCGCAACTATCATCCTCTTATTCTTCTTCATAATCACCATCACTTTTGTCCTGGTTCTTTCCTTCTTCTTTAGCTTTCAAATCTTCCTTGTTCTCATCATTATTTTTCTAATAATTTCTGTACTTTCTTCTTCTTCTGCGTATTATCTTAACATTGATGATCACTCGAATTTGATCTAGTTAGTACATTCTGTGTGACGACATTTTGTGGCGTCGTTTTGCGCCTCTTCTTTCTCTCCTACGTTATCTATTTATTTCTTCAATTTTTGTTTTCGCACATAAATGTGTGCCTTCGCCACTCTTTAGATTTAGTTACCTTTTTTCAATACTGCTGAGAAGTGAAAGTATTTGTTGACTTTCTACGTAATTCATTTTCGCCAGACAAGAATGTCCATCTGGGGGCATTGTTCATCGCAAACGCGTTCAGACACTTTGGCGGAGAATACAAAGAAAGCCAGTTGAGTGTGTCTGCATCAGCGACAAGTTTAAGTTACCCCACCTGTAAATAGGGGAGAGGCGATGCATAATCACGTCCGTCCAGAGATTGTCTGTGATAATAATTACAGATAAACCCGTCTGGGGAGACACATCGGCGAGCACACTATCTTGCAGGCATGAAGTTACAAATCTGATATGAAAGGTTACCTAAGAGTAAACGGAAGGAGCCCGGCCGTTTATGGACATGAGGTCATGTGTTGCAATTTTTAAATGATATTTTAAAACACGAGGGTGAAGGTAATAACTAACGCCCCTGCCCACTTGTCGTGGAATATTCTAATCCACATATATAAATTATCAAGTAAATATAAAGCCTAATAAATACATATAATAAATAAAGGAAGAAGAATGGTAAAGAACAGTGCTGTCACAATGACAGTACTCGAAATCCCCCTTCTTTTCTACTTCGTCGGCAAATTGTAACGCTTTCACGTTGATATTAAAGGCCGTCTGCAACATACACGCGTTTCCCAAACACACAATAAAATGTGCTGCCTTTCTAAGAAAAACCTTGAAATATGCAAGTTGACCTAAATTTTAAATTCCATTCATGTCTTTTTCTACACTATGTTACCAAAAACAAAAGACAGATGGACTAAAGGATAGCGAGAAGGGAGAGGCAGAAAGCCGAACACTAAACACGCGTCGCGCGATACACAAATGCTGCCATCACGCGTGTAAGACTACATGCACTAACTTTTTTTTCAGACGGACAGTGATAAATTCACTACCCTTCCCAGAGTTAGGTTTTTAAAATCCTGACAAACGCTTATTAGAAAGATGACAATAGATGGGTTTACGTTTGAAAACATTACAGTACCCAGACAGCACATCTTCGAAACAGGAGGTAGAAGAAATTGCATATTTTGAACGCAGCCACTTAGCTCTTTTAAATTTGGATATTTGGGTTCCTTAGGGTTTGCTGACAAAGAATATGTACAACGTTATGCAAATAGTCTAGGAATTAACAAGTTATAGCCAAAATAAAATGATAGTGCTGTCAGACAACACCCAAAATCAGAATCGCTCAGTGGTAGATTTTTTTTCACCACCATTGTACGGGAAATGGGCCACAAGTTACATTTGAACTGATTGGCTGGAATGATATGTAAGGCTAAACACGATTAGTCGGACTATAAATGCTATCCTTGGTTGTTAGGGGAGACGTAGGAAGTTAAAATTTTTTCAAACCCTTGTCGAAACGTAGCTCCATTGGCTAGACTCGCTGATATACTCACTTAGGAGCGTTAGTTCGAGACCACTAATTCAAATAAGCTTGATAAAGCGACAGTGCGTTGAAGCCAGCTCACATTTTTGCTAAAATAAAAGCCTGGAACATAAGCAGATGGGAATTTGTGCCAGTAATTGTGCCAGAATTCATTGCTAATCAACGTATCTGTGTTTGTTTCCATGAATTGTGGTAAGCTTGAAACCTTCAGTATCTTTTAATGAAAATTGAATGTGAATTGTTCATTTATGCCTGTATATATGTGTAGTTCAGTAGCAACCATGATGTAAAGCCTATAATGCTCCAGCCTGAACAGAAGGTGTCGGAGGAAAGTAAAACTGCATGGAATGGCCAAACAGTACACTGACACCTAGATGATTGACTAGAAAGAAGTAATGCTGGAAGTGCAGAGGCGTAGTAACCATTAAGGAGGTTAATACTGGTATAAAGTATTTCAGATGAAGCTGACAGTTGGCCTAACGCTCTGAACTCAATGTTTGTGTTGTATTGTGCTCAGTGTAGAACTAGAGTATCAATTAGTTATGAAGTAGAAGGTACATCCTTCTTGTTTTCAGGGACCGTGGTCTTGATGGTATTGAGCAGCACCTGGTCAGAGCTTTGCTGAATCCAGAGTCGGACAGCATACTCCTTGGTCCATTTAGCTATCAGTGAGGTGTCTCCACAGCACAGGGGAGAAATCGAGCAGAGGAGTCCTTTCCTGCCGCCATCACGCAAGATAAGCTGATGTGGCCAGCTGAGCTCAAAATTATGTACCCCCATCTTAAAATAACAGTGTAACATAAACTTAAGAGGGGAAGTAAATTGTTTTAATAACAGGAACTGAGAACATCTCCAATACTAGCTCCCATAAAGACAAACTATTGAAGTCATGATGACAAATACCAACAGAGCTTGAATAAAACAAAACCAGTATTACCTCATATTACTACTACACAACTGACACACATAGGATACTTTAATAATATATGTCACTACTATATTCATATTGATAAATTCTGTACATATAACTTGTAATTTAAATTGATTGTGATTCCTGGTTCCCTTTGTATTTGAATCAGGACACATATTCATAACAGCAATGAATACATATTGTTATTTGAAAAGTTATCAGTCACTCCTTTAAGATATCCTTTAGAGTGTTATATGTATGTGAGTGTCACAGTGTTGTCAAGTGTGGTGGAATAAATTAAATTGTTTATCTGTCTGTTGTTGTTATGACTTACACTTAATCATACACATACCCTAGACATACAACGTAGTCATCACACTATTCCAGAATAATTCTGACTGAGATATATATATATGTGGCAGCAAGTAAGGTTATCTATAATACACTACACTTATTAGATATAGATACCTTCACAGCTGATCTCAGTCAGTACACTAAGTCCCCTATAAATATTTATAACATCCCACTTCACCACACCACTTCATTCTTGTCCATGAGGATTGGATCAAATGGGAGATGAAATATACATTTGTTCTGATTAGAAGCCGGTCGGAAAACTAGGTGGACGCGTGGGCAGGAAAACTACGATATAACGTAGCACATTCGAGATATACGATACTGCATTCCAAAACCGTCAGAGTAGACAGCCCTGACAAAGTCATTATAGAATAGAGTCAGGATTCTGAACTTATGGGACCGGACAAAACGTATTGGAGCATCTTCTCAAACATCAGTAGAAAAATTGAACATTATTAATACGAAAACTGGAATCCTACAGGACCGATCACAAATCACCGAGAGATTCTAATCAGAAATAATACCCCATACGCGTATGTCCGAGGCATCTTCATCGAGTTGCCGAAACTGTTCTACTGAGCAAGAAGTCTAGATTTCAAAACTATTTGGCGTAAGTTGTACTATAAATTTTTTACTTTGAATTTGGCATGTTTGAACTGCTGGTGGTTATACAGTTCCATATCTGGCTGCCAACCTCAGTATGTTAAAAAGGTATATTCATGAACCACCACATCAAAGCGCTGGTGATAGCTTCATGTGGGTTCTTGCAGGGAACTAAAAGCAGAGATAACCTCGGGCTCCAAGTGGAGCAAGGGGTTGGTGATGATGACATCACGTGTATATATTTATTATCATTTGTAATAAGTAATATGTATACTTCGACATGTTCATCCAGTCACAAGCCATTGCATTCTCCGCTGTCCAGACATACTTTTTCTTCGGACTAACTGTAAGTAATGGTGACCTTTTTATCATATCCACTGAGCTATAATGTATACTCAGGGGGAATAAAATTACTGAGAAAGGCGCCTGTTTAGTATCAGAAAACATAAACTTAGCAGAGGCCTTTGGTTTCCTCTAAAGTTCGTTCTACCAGTCTACAAAACCATTTGTGCGTCCAGTCTACGAGACCAGTTTGGCATACGAGTCCGTAGTTCAGAGCTTGTTGTCCACACTAGACGCTTACCTTCAACGGCCTGTAAAATACACGCATTGATCAGGAGCGGTTACCCCTTGAACTCACTTTGGGACGTTCCCATCCCAGTACTGCAAAGAAGGGGAGGCAACCCGTGACATTATGTTGCAACCTCTTCTTTTAATTTTATTTACTCATCCGCAGCGTCATCACTGTTGACATTTGACTTCCAATCTGGTTCCGCGTTACTGTATCTATAGATATCATTATCATCCTTGACGCTTCATATGGAGCATGAAGCCACCAATAACAGCCTGTCTCCTTGCAGGAAGTCTACACCCAAGCATTCACATGTTCACGCAGCCATGATTTCTGTAGCAGTTGGTTCAATGATGGAGTTGTCAGCACAACCTCATACGAGCCACCTTATCTGAGGATGCAGTAGTCTAAAGTCTAGCAAGCAACAACAATAAGCAGCTAACAGAACTATGCCCCCTCCCCCACCCCCTAGCACCCTCTTAGGGAGCACATGGGTATTAGAGAACTGTTGGAATAAGTGCTGGGTGCTGCCAGCTGATGGTGTACACCTGTAGGGTAATTTAATTAAGCACTTAGACAATTCGAATGAAGAGGCTGTGGCAGACAGAGCAAACCAACAGGTGATTTATTTTTTGTTTCTGAGTACAATAACGAACAATTCACAACGCTAAAAGTGACGCCTCTACTGCATAAACAGATTCTAAAAGGAAACAAAAATAAGAAGAGACAAAACTCTGAATTGTTTTAACTCCAAATTGTGCTAAAGAAAACAAATTAACTCATGGTTACAGTCGCCATCTTGTAGTTCATGAAGAGGTCAGCTTAACATTCTAAAGGCATTAAAGATCAACAAACTTCATTATGTCAAAGTTGTATGGTTAAAAAAAAATACGTGGAAGTGCGGTATTTTTAAAACTTTCTGTCTAATTTAAATAAAAAAGTAAATAAATAAAATAACAGCATGCGCTGATATTCTTACAAGGAAGTAAATTAATGTTGTCAGATTTTAGGGTTTCTTAAGTATCATCATTATCATGTTGTTTCCCTTTTCTTTTCCTTTGTTTTCACCCATATTAATATCGCACACACACAAACATTCATTTACGCTTTTGTGTTATATTCACCCTCACCCTGGCTATCGTTTCTCATAGACTTACACAGCTTATTGGGTCAATCCGTGATGAAAACTTCGTTTCATGTGCTGACTATGTTTCATACAATTATGTCCTCACTTTTTACTCTAATGAATGGTAGTGCTATAGCATGTCACATCTTGGGCGCATCTTTATAATCTAAGCCAGGGGATCCTTTTCGTTTTGTCTCGAGGTGTGTCGAGAAATTCCCCTGTATCGGCCAAATGCGGCAACAAAATATAGTCTTACGGCTGTGTAGCGTAACTGTGCAGGTTTCTTATAATTGATCGCGCTTTGAACGGTGTGAGAACCTCACAGACTCTAGTATTTTCTTTTGAAATAAGTTTATACATCGTTTTGGTGGGGCGCGTTCCGTTAAACATCTATACAGGATCCGTCGGTTATATTACAGCGTATGCCCAAATATGACAGAACTACGGCACTCTCAGGCATGTTGTGTAAGGCGAGTAAAATGTGGTCGAGCAAGAGGGTGGCAACCTCTTCATGTAAAACACAGTGCTACAGAAACTACAGCTGCATGCTTTGTGCAGGCTTTCTGTAAGGAGGCAAGCTGCAGTGGTCGCTCCATGTTCCATAGGGAGTTAAAAGGGAACATGATGATGATGATGTCCAAATACAAAAGACTTTATGAGACGTAAACCAATTATTTCTTCACGCCACAGGCCATATTTCGGTTATGTTTTCAAAGCAGTCTCTCTTTATTTATTTTTTTTTTGCTGAAGGATTGCATTCCTAACGATTACACGGTACATCCAGTTTGAAAACCGTTGCGGTTATTTATTTTCGGGGTTACGTGTTTGAACTTCAGATGTTACTTACGACGTTAAATCCTACTTATAATGTTAACACTACCTTGTTCTACGTTAAGTGAAACACTCCAGCAGATGACTGTGGGTTTATGATTAACTGTCCTTGTGTGGTCTTCACTGGTAATTTAGTGCGAAGTTGTTTACCGCTGGTTCGTGTTGTTCTGTTGCCACCGGAGGTAATTTTAGTAGCAGAGAAGCGTGTTGTTCTTCGAAAAAAGTGTCAGAATAGAGGGGTCAATTTGTAATACTTTTAATTAACATGGCATGCCTGTTGTTTGGATGTTTCGAATATTTGACGCTCATAATCATTATGTTCTACTAAATGTAGAGAGCTGAAACTGCAAACAACCCTCTTTTTGGTGTATTTTAACTTTTAAAAGTTTTGACTGGCATTGAGCCAGCCAATTTTATAATGAAAATGACGTGATGAAAAGTGAAAGTAACTCTATTAGTGTAAGAGTTTTATACTAAGGAAAATGATGCAATGAAAAAAAACCCAACAAATTTTTGTGTGTATTTAAAACAGCAATTTGAGGTGATAAATCTTAATGTGCTTTTAAATAGAGTAATTGCTTTTAAACAACTAAGTCAGTAATTTTTTTGTGTAGTATAACTTTTGCAGTGCTGAGACTTTATGTAGCTTTACATTAGGTGTTTAAAATTTTTAAAATTAATGTAGTGATTTAACTACAATAATAAAATAGTTCCTGAAATGGTTATTTTGCATTTCCTTGTTAACGTAAAAAGCCCCTTAATAGATGACGCTGTATTGCCAGTTTGGTAACTGAATGTTTAGCTGACTGGCTGGTAGATCGATTGACTACTGGACTAAATGATTAACTGGTTGAGCTACGATTATTTGCTGGCTAACCGGCGGACTGTTTAGCCTTTGACAGATTGTTGACTGATAGTTTGCTTGCTGTACACTTGCCTGACCACCATCAAAACTGACTGTTGTACTGGCAGATTGCTGACTTGCTGATTTATTTGCTGACTAAATGATTAAAAGATTAATAAATGAACGATTTAACAAAGGTGAAGAGTTAATTGGGAATTCCCGTCTGCAGGTAATTGACACTGTTGCCACACATCTCACCTGGGTACAGGATGTCGGAGGATAAATCAAGCCAGGTATTATGTGTGTGTGAATGTATGTATGTATTTGTGTGTGTGTATGTGTGTGTGTGTGTAAGTATCCATGTTTGTATGTGGAACGAGTATGGAAGTAGATAATGTCTGGGACAAGACAGAAGTCTGAGTTTAGACAGAGTATGAATGAGTTGTGTGAAAGTAGATGTAGATTAGAGTCACTACTGTAAAACAGGTAGTGAGGTATGACTTCTGGAGAGAAGAAAGATACAATCAGGTATCTAATGTCTTCTTCCAGCCACACTCGAGACAATGTTTAAGATGTCATGTACCTCACCCGCCCTCTCTGCTAAATAGGACAATCTATTACAGTAAGAGACACAATAAACATCAAGTGACAGGTAGAATAGAAGTAAATTCTTACCGCTTAGAGCATATCAATACATTTATTAAAGAAATCCACAATGAAATAAAATAATTAACCTCACTAGCTCTGATGGGCTAGTGATTTTCTATCACACACACACACACAAAAACGCAATAACACATGCGAATCGTATTGATTCCGAACCACCAACTACACGTACAATTACACAAAACCAGGGTAATCTAACTAACAGGGGGCAGGCCCCCAGTTCTGTTGAAGAAAACAGCCGATCCTGTGTTGTAGATAATCCTGTGATAAATTACTCCTCATCTAGGAAATACTATACTTTTCCCACGAATTTGATGTTCTAAGGCGAGGTAAATAAGCTCTCTCTGTAGCAACGTCGTTCTAAATCAATATGCTTTCAAATGCATTTGGCTTGAGGCGATAACAGCCGGTGAAGGAGGTTTATGAGTGCTGTGATAACTTCACCCGCTGATTTATCCCAAAATAGCTTCTGCTAGCAAACAAGTAACCGGGGGGGGGGGGGGGGGGGTCCAGTGAGGCACCTCCTGTACTGGCTAGTAAAGAACTTGAACTACAAAACAGGTAACGAGTACCGGCAACTGACTAATTTTCTCTCACGTTACGTCAGTATATGCCGACTTAACAGTGTGTCAATGGGTCTGACCGTATTGCCGCAAAGCGTGGATGGCAATGGAAGCAACCAGTATGTGCTGGTGGCTGAGTAATTACATATAACTGCAATAGATGTGGTATTATGTAATCCAGGAAGCAAGGTACAAGGAAAGTCCAAATATCCCTGAAAATAAACAAGTAATCAACATCCTATTTATAACCTGTATCGGAAACACACGCATACGAACAAAATAAACTCTGACCCTCCTCTTTTCCCTCCCACACCCTCTACTGGTTTTGTTTACCCGCAGGTATCAGACTACCGAGTAAAGTCCCGCCCACTTTATCGATTAAAAATATCTCGTCGCTTGCATTTGCGTGGCGGGGTACGCTGACTAAACGCAAAGCAACCATTTTAAATCTGAGCCCACAGCTTTTGTCCCACGTATTTCATAAAAGACACAGTTTACGAACCAGATAGTAATGGCCTAAAACAATTTAAGGTTATCAACACATCCCAAGGTTATTAAAAGTTGCCAGATTGATTATTACTCTAGTAAGTAATAATACAAGATAAGTTACAAAAATAGCAGTGAGCTTATACTCAGTATTTACACAATAGCAATACTCTTTACAGTCATATTAAGCACAGACCCAGCAACAAATGGTAGTAATATTATACTCAGACTCACACCTTCTGTCTTAAAAAAATACTCTTAAATTAACCCTTTGCGATTTTGAATAGTGGCGCACTAAATAACACTCAGAGTTTCCCTGTCACAAAAAAATTTATCTTAAGGATATACATATATATATATATATATATATATATATATATATATATATATATATATATATATATATATATATATATATATATATATATATATATATATATATATATATATATATATATATATATATATATGTATATAATGTATTTATGAACCTTTGTATGAAATATGTAATGCATGCGCTTTATGTATGCATGTATGTATTGACATATGCATGAATGTGATATGGTATTTATTATGTATCCGGTCAATCTATGCACTTATGTATAGATGTATTTAAGTACATAAATATCAATGTATGTATGTGTGTTTGTATGTATAAATGTGTGTGTGTATATCGTGTCAGTACACGTCAATGTATTTTATGAAAAATAAAGTTTGTGATGCATCTGGCAGAGCATTTATTATCTGTTATAATATACCAATACGTAGATGTATGTATATGTGTATGTAGTTCCTGGTGATATCTGTAAATACAAAGAAAGAAAAGGACCGCTGTACCTTCCACCATGTCGTACAAGACGACTAATGTGAGGTTTTGCATTAGGCTGGTAACTTCATTATGTAAACAGTTGCTATAGAAACCACCGCTGCAGGAGCATGTGACTGCTTGGTGCAGGTTTCCTTCAAGGGGACCAGCTGTAGCGGTGTCTCCGTGCTCAGTATGGGATGCAAAGGGAAATTATGATGATGATGATAGTGATGGTTGTCATGGGATTGCCTCCCCAGCTCTGCAGTAATGATCCAACAATGGCCTAAATTTTGAGTATACAATGAAGGTTTTTAAAGATTTCTACCTTTGCTCAAGATTATTCTCGTCAGAGTTGTAAATAGAAGGATGGTGCTTTTATTGTAGGGAGTCATTGTAGGATATTTCAGACATCAAGGACAACGCTGAATTCTGTGGTGAGCGCAAGTTTCAGGCATAGTTGCAAGGGTAATTTCTTCTAACATCAAGGCAAGGTTCTTCACAACCCGTCAAAAGCAAACATCTAGCGTAGACCACTAGCTCTTGATTCACAGACTCGTATTAAGCTGGTATCACACACTGGTATTTCCACTTGTTTACCACAAACTGGTATCTCCAACTTATACCACAAACATTAGACGAAACAAATGTTTCTGCATTGGTTATCTGACAATAGTGATGCGCTTTCCCTGCTGTTCGTTCCACCACCCTTCCCCTTTTCTCAGTAGTTTTAGCCTTGTTGAGCATCAATGATAAATCCAATGGATAGGATGAAAAAAGCACCGTTAATTTAAGTAAATAAGAAAAATGTGACTGGACAGCGGAAAACGACGTTTGCCTGATTTAAGCATGTTTAAATACAGTTTACATATGGACTTATTAAAATATTAGTTTAATAAATATGTACACCATGATGTCATCAGCATCAACTCCCTGCTCCACTTGAAGCCTGGGGCTACCTCTGCTTTTGAATCCCAATGAGAGAACTAGCTAGAATCAGTCACCACGATCGCTGGCTGCGGGTGCTCATGACTCTTTTATTTTCATAAGCTGAATTTGTACAGCCAAGAGCAAATTAAACATATCAAATGTAAAATGATTACATTGAATATGTTACAACTTACCCCGTATCAGGTTATAATTTATAGACGTCTGGTACAGAAAGACTTCCAAATAATGTCGGGCCACAGGTTTTGAGGCCGTCTTACAAATAGTCGAGTACTACTTTAATTATAATCCCACTATTATCCTGTTTATAAATTCCGAGTCGTGTTTTATTGCTAGTTTTCAGAAGATCCTCAATACTTGGTTTAATCCTCTTTAATAAAATCCCACTTTTCTTCGGCACTGGCTTGTCTGAAAGTGTCGTCTTGATTCAGTGGAAGACACTACTGGGGTCTAAACTCTTGCTACATTATATGGGACCTTTCACACACGCTCTCACTTCTTTACGTGGTGAAAGTCGCCAATCAAATGTAGTCTAGTTTAATATATTTTGGCTAGACCAAGCAGATTTAACTGTTTAACTTTAGTATATCCCTTCTCTCATGAAACTCTGCATGACACAGGTAATTTCAAACTCCTCCAGTATAAGGTATTGACACAACCGCTTTTTGGACGACCCATGTCGGTTATTCATAACAACCCCTTCAGTTTAATTTGTTATTATAAGTGCTAACAAACATTAAGTCTATCCGTGGTAATGTTGCCCCACATTTCGCTCATGCCGAAAGAACATTCACAGTTTATCTATACGAGAAGTATTTGTGTCAAACTTGGTATGAGCGAGATCCGCCTGTGTGTGTTTAAACATAGGTAAAGCAGATTTATCTGTCTGCTCCAAGCTGGGCTGTTAACGTTATCTCTACCCGTGGTAGGTCAGGCAATTAACAACGTGAAATATGAGTCTTGCATTCAATATGAGAGAAAATACGGGTAAATAAGAAGTAAATGGACGGCACAATACAGAAACAGACATGTACAACACGATAAAATGTAGAGCTCGGTCATTTCGTGTCAATGATGCATCCAAACATTTATTTGTTTGTACGCGCACAGTAATATTTTCACCTAATTATTCTTACATTTGCATCAATGCGGTTAATAATGAGAATGCGAGCGTGCAAATGGGTAACTGACTCTTGAGAGAAAAGGAAACGGCAGCGAGGAAGAGAACTGGTTACCCAGTCTCATTAAAAAGCTAGACTCAGTGCGGTGAAGTCTCTAACACTTCGATCACCTACGGCATTATCTGCTATGGTACTATATGTTAATAGGAATTCCTGCAGGCAAGTGTATCATAGTGAATTAGTATGATGCACAAACAAACAAAACAGGAGACGGATATTTACCAGGATTCTGGAGTCGGCCTAAACATTTTCTGACTCCAACTCCAACTACAGTTTTTTACTAGTCACATGGCATACGTTTCAGAGTTGGTCCGGACTCCGACTTCACTAAAAAACGACAGACTCCATGACTCGGATTCCCGACTCGTCTGCCCTGGTATTTATGTGTCAATGCAAAAGATGCTTCCACAGCCTGACAAATAGAAAAGTAGCTAACTTAAGGTACAGGTCGTCCCATAGCAGATACTGTCGCAAGGGAGTAAAGTGTCAGACTTTTCTCTATACTCTGTCTAAGCTTGTATGTGAAGAGATGATAGGTTCCCTTTCTCACGGCTTCTGACTTCCCTATCTCAAAACCAGAAACAGGTACTCATTTGCAGTTGGGCAGACAGGAGCGTGACGCTATTGGTTTCGAATCTTGTAATTTTGTCGTGAGAAGCAAGAGTTCAAACCACAGTATCACTCGACGGGTACCTAGCTGACTATACACATAATGGGGCAATAAAGACGTCACGGTCCTACGTGTCTCTTTTTCTTTCTTTAGAAGTATTGCCCCGTTTTAGCTAGGCCCCCTTTTCAACGAAGACACAAGGTCCGTCGGCACACTATATTTAAGCAGTACAAAATGTAACGCTTCTCTCGTATTCCTAACAACGGACAATAGCTTTAACGTTTGAAGTAGATTGTTCTAATCCTCAAATCAGAAGGATCAGCAGGTACAGCGCTGTTCCTCGTAATACTAAAACATAAAACCACAGCTGGAAAGCAAAGGTCATCAAAAAAAGTACACGAATAATTACAGAGGACGTGGACATGAAACGCAATGTAGGAAGATTTAAGAGATCAGAGAGGGCATAGTGAGATCTGACACGCCAGTTATATGATGTAGACAGTGGCGTATACATCAGTATGTGACGTAGGCAGTGGCGTATATATCAATATATTATGTAGGCAGTGGCGTGTATATCAATATATGATGTAGGCAGCGGCTTAGACATCAGTATGTGATGAGGCCAGTCGTGTATATATCAATATGTGCAGTGATGTTTACACCAGTATAGGATGCAAGCAGTGGTGTGTACACCTATATATTGTGTAGGCAGTGGCGTCTTTAAGAATTTATAGTGTATGTGTGCTTCATTGACTATAAGAAGGCTTTTGACAGAATCCATCATGAGAAAATAATTGAATGCCTCAAAGACATAGGTATTGATGGAAAAGATATAAGAATACTCAGTAACCTTTATTGGGAGCAAACTGCCACAGTAAGATCGGGAAGGAATTATTCACCATACATAGACATAAAAAGAGGTGTCAGACAAGGTTGTGTGCTGTCCCCCTGCCTATTTAATTTATACACCGAAAAAAATTTTCAAACAGATACAGGAAATACCAGGACTGAACATCAGTGGAAGATCAATAAACAACCTTAGATATGCAGATGATACCGTGTTGTTAGCTGAAAGCGAACAGGAGTTACAAGAACTAGTGAAGCAAGTGAACAGTATAAGTCATGAATATGGACTCGACATTAATATTGAGAAAACTAAAACTATGATAATTAGCAAAACAGACGATAAACCCACATTAAAGATAAGCGTAAGTGGGAAAATCCTGGAACAAGTCAAGAGCTACGTATATCTTGGTCATATAATAACAGAAGATGGCAGATGTGAAACAGAAATCAAGAAGAGAATAGGAATGGCCAAAGCTACATTCAACAACATGAAACATATACTGACATCCAAACAGTTATCTCATAAATTAAAACTGAGAATCATAAAGTGTTATATATATTCTGCATTTCTGTATGGTGCAGAAACATGGACGATGAATAAGCATTTGGAAGAAAGAACTGAGGCTCTTGAAATGTGGATATATAGAAGAATGGGGCGTATCTCATGGAAAGAGATGAAAACAAATAAGGAGGTCCTAGAAAATCTAGGTATGAAAAGAGAACTAATGAGAGAGGTCAAAGTTCGGCAGCTAAAATACTTTGGCCACATAAAAAGGCATAACACCTTGCAGAAGACCATAACAGAAGGGAGAGTTGAAGGCAAACGTGCAAGGGGAAGACAGCGCTATAAGTGGGAAGATAACATCAAGAGATGGACGGGAAAGAGTCTATCAGAGTGTACCACCAAGACAAGAGACAGAAGACGTTGGAGATCCATTACAGCCAACCTTCGTTGTGGAAATGGCAACTGATGATGATGATGAGTGTATGGATTATTTTGGTGGGTGGTGCCTATTCCAGGGATAGATCGCTGAATGCCCCCCCCCCTCCTGTGAGGAGTTAATGTGATTGCATTTACAACAGGCCCCAAGTCTTTAAATTTTGCATTTATTTACGTTTTTTCAGGGAAAGATTACGGTGGGATTTTTTATCTTATTCGTTTTTTTTATTTCTCTTTGTATAATAATCGAGTTTGGATTTTTTGTGTAGATTAAGAATTACGGTTGCTAGGAGAGATGGTAGTTTTAACTTTTAGACTGGCACCAGCGCGGTTTTTTTTTCATTTAGATAATTCGTTCATGTAGAGATTTGCTAGTGTAACAAAATGGCAGAGCATTCCTAGCCCTTTCTCAATGAGCGCGTGGAACGAAATTTTCCGCTTGGAGTTCTAAATTTAGAAATGACCGTGGGCGATTCCTGGCACGTTGGTTGGTTCATAGATCGACCCGCTTAAGAACAAAGCCTAGCTATGACTCACGCGTAGCGTGGTCTGGGGTAATAAATAAGCGGGGTTCCCTGGCAGAAGGCTGAGATTTTTTTGAACTTCTACGCCTTGGGAAAGAACTGCCACAGAGCCGACTTGCTCTTTCGAGAGAAATTCGTGCTGGTAAATATGAAGTTAATTAAGCTTAAATAGTTTATAAGATTTTTGCAGAGTTGTTTCTAGGAGGTAAAGTTAATTCATAGAAGTAGAGCCATCAATGCTAAATATTTTAAGTGAATATAACTGACAGCGCAATTAGGTATTTTGTGAAAAGGTAGTAGGGAATTTTGATAGTTTCCTCAGAGTAGCTATTTGTATAAATTGGAATATTACTGTTATTTGTCAGAAGACAGGGGATCTAATTTTTCCTGGATTTGTGATTTTAAATGGTGCAGCGTAAAACACGCTCGCGGAATTAAATCAATTTTAGTTCATAACGGACATGCCATGAGTTACCCTCTTATCTAAATTATTATCAGAGTGCATTCATTCTTTTTATGAGATAATGAAGGCTTAAAGATGTGAGATGTTAAATACCATAAATTTGAGACACGATGCACGTAATTTCTTTGTGATTTTCTAGGATTTGGAGTGGGGTACCTAAGCACGTGCTGCGTGTCTTTTTTAGTGGGGTGAATCTGATAACGGAAGGAGAGGGGAGATAACGAGGCATGCAGTGTAAAATAGGATTTCAGTTCCTTTAGAGATTTTAATGTACATTGTTATCAGAATCGGGTGTAAATAATATTCCTGACACGTGGGTGAAGATTTCTCAATATTTGAGTTATAATATTAGCGAATAATACGCTAGGGTTTTGGTGTGTATTTAATTGTTCAAGTGTGTGTAAATTACCAGCGGACTATTTTGTGTAACGCTGTGGTAATAGAACGAGTGGCTTTAAATGTTAGAGCATGGGAAATTGTGTATTTTTCTCTGTGTGGGTACAACCTACATTTTGAAGTCAGCAGTTACGGGTTTAGTTGGGTTTTGTAATTAGTCCTTAATAAATAGACAGATGGTTATAATGTTGAATTCATGGAGACGGGAGAGTATTGTCTCGGGTGAAGTCTATTGTATTTTGGTAGCCAGTTAAACATATCGATCATTGTTAAATAAGTAGGGCCAGGAATTTACCGGCAACAGTTTCATACAGTGGTCAGAATGTTGTGACGGCTAACCTAAGCCGCCAACATGTAAGAGATTAAGCCAGCTGAGTCTGGAGAATTAGAGTGTCGATAGGACGGTATTTGAGGGAAAGTGGGGGTAGGCATGTTTACTAATCGCTGAAGCGATACTAGAGCATGGGAGCTGTATGGGAGATTTGAAAACTTAAGTGTTAGAGATTTGAGACTTAAGTGGTTGAAGAGTTGGGATTTAAGTGTTGAAGAGTGAGAGTTAAGGGAGTTAAGTGTTAAGGATATGGGAAATTTGTTGTGCGATATATATTTGTTATTGTTTTGTCCACAGCAGATATTTTCCAGGCGTGGCAGCTAGGGCTATAGTAGTCCTCCAGCGGCTAGAAGTTCGCCGGTCTTCTCAGGAGAAGAAGAGTCGGCAGAGCCAGGAAAGAAAGTGGAGTAGTGACAAGGGGTTCACTGGTGCAAACGTTTTTTTGTACCCAAGAGAGCAAGGAGCTGGAAGCACAGACTTCTTCAGCAAGAACAAGAGGTTCTTAATAAAATTCGGAGCTATTCACGCTCAGATAAAGCACACTAAACCTAGGCGCAGGGCCTAGAGGTGTCGTGATTGGTCGGTCATAATAACACCGACGGCCCAGACCCAAGAGAGGGGTAACGGGGCCTGTGATGTTTCCAGAATCGTCATTGGTAGTGCAGAAGAGTCCAAGTCGAGAAACCAGAATACCAATTCAAGTTAGCAGCTACAACAGGCGGAGAAGAGGGGAAAGGGTTAACATCCCTCTTTACTGCACGAGATAGATAGAGAGAAGGAGAGTAGTGGAGGAGTCGTTTCTGTAGGAACTAGGAGTGTCAGACAGACACTGAACATAACATTAGAACTCAGCCAGTCATCTGTAAGTTGTGTCGGAGGTGATAGAAGGGTTCTGGTCGTGGACTTGGTGATAGTCAGAGAATATTTAGCCTATAGTGGAGCAGCGGTGTAGGCACGTCATTTGTGTAGAAACACGTCTGCAGACAGACGGACAGTAGGAGTTAGGGTGTGTTTACATGATATCAGGTTGATTAGGAGAAAGACGGATCTGGTGTTAGAGATCCTCCTTCACATGTTGTTGTATTACTTACCTTTCTTCCTTACAGGTTGAGGGCAGGGCGACTGTGGGGTTACCTTACCTAATCACTTGAAATTAATTGTTATGTTTTTTCCAGGTGTTGTGTGTGAACACGCATGTTAAATTCTATTTTGTAGTATGTTATATGAATTTTCTGTGGTATAAATAAAATCCATTGTAAATTTCAAGGGCTGGATCAGTCACTTAATTCAACATACATGTTGTCTGTAAGTGGTGTCTGTGGTGTTAAGTAATTAAACCTTATCCCAGTCTTGGTAGCTAGAGGTAGTGAGGTTATCGCAAAACATTACGTCACCTAGTGGCAAGGGAGAGTTAATTTACGTTCTCGACCCTTGACGCCAATAGCCTCATCTCCCACAGTCACTGTCATTTTTCTTCTGAAATCTATCTTCTTAGACTTTCTTTCCACTAGGGTCTAGTCTATTTAGGTAGGCAGCCTCTAGTCCTAAATCCACTTCGTGACACCTCCCCCCAACTTTACCCAAACAAGCAAGTTTCTTATGAAACGTTTTAAATTATACTGCGCATGTCTTTTAAAGAGTAAATAAATATCCTTCCTAAATAAGCATGTCATTCAACATTTAAAGTGCTACACAAACATAAAAAAAACCAAACAAACAAACATCTGAGCCACTCAGTCTTGACCCGGATCCTTTCAAGTTGCCATTTTGTCTACACTGAAATCTCTATGCCAACTTTACGTGTAGTGTTGGGCAGAGCAAACTAACCTTTGAGGTGAAGACAGGAGTACGACAGGGATGCCCCTTATCAACCACTCTATTTTTAACAGTCATAGACTGGGTGATGCGCCAGATAACAGAGGTGTAGCAAAATGGTTTTCGTTTAGAGGGAGAAGGTGTAAGTATGACAGACTTGATGGAAGAATAAGGATAATCACTAGAGGAACCTCTTCCAGACTGCAGGTTGAATGCACAGTCTCTCCTCGGGGATTAGTCCACTCAAAAAACCTGTCTAAGAGAATTCTGGTGAAACTAAACAGGATATTCTCTAGGCGATAAATTCTTTATCCGATATCCTACAAAGGACTATGTATAGTACATATAAATGGATAAGAGATTTGGTGCCCAGCCACATTAAAAATATCCTGACCCAATAGTGTTTATTAATTATGGCTCTGCCCCCAGGGTGTAGATTTATGTTATTAAAACTATACAACCCAATTAAATATTACAAAGAAAATAACAACAGACTCGGTTATGTAAAGTTTACAAAAATGAAAATAGAATCTCACAATATATTCAAATATACAACTATATGATATGTTCCCTAATCTATGAATGGTTCTGAACCATGTTAGAATTAATTTGTCATCACTGGACAAAGGGAATATTCTTTAGTGGTTCCGCTGGCATGTTCAGATACTCATCTCAGATGCTGAATTTGTGTAGTCTTGTTGCCAGGGGTTCACTATGTCCCAGCACTCCAGGTCCCGCAAGTTCTTTGTAGGGTTTCAGAGGATGGCAAGTTGCTTCTTCTCCGTCTTGACTCAGGGCGCATCACCAGCTGGGATGGATTTAGTCTGCCCTTGAGAACACTGCTTATGGTTTAGTCTTCTGGTATGACAACCTGGTAGGACTGGATTGACAAACAATCGAAGCTCCATTAGTAATCATGCCAGAGAAGTCATTTCCCATATCTGCTGGATGCTAATCGTCCATCAGAAATCTAACAAACATTCATAGCTAACATCAATAACAAAGTACTATTTATTATCTATAAACTACTATAGCATAACTGATGTTATAAGCAAACAGGTGGATCTAAACCTATATCTGGCTTCCAGCTTGTTTACCGCAGTGATTTTCAACATATGGGCTGTTAGCTTCACCAACTGTGAAGTTTGGGGCAGTGGTCATCAAAAGTTTGAGAACCACTGGTCTACATTGTGCCCATAGAGCAGTAAATTCAATTTGGGGTCTCTGTCAACAATGGTTTGAGAACCACTGGGTAATAGTTTTCTATTTTGCTGTAACATGTTGGGGTGTCATTGCTGCCAAGGTTTGAGAACCACTGAATTACAAGTCAGTCAACATATTCATTTATAAAATTTGCTACAGTGCTGTTGCCCATTCATTACATACTTCTGTGTTTATGTGATAGGCATTCATATACCTTATTAATACCATGTAAAGTTTCACTTCACTCGCACGCTGTAAAGAAGTGTGGTATGTTGTTGAGATCAGGCATGCTCCAGTCTACCCAGCTATAAATGGGTAACTCACCCTAGTCCTGAGTTAGGGAAGGCAAAGGTGGCTGTCAACAGTAGTTTCCCTCTAAGGCTCCAGGGGAAGCAGGCCCTAAACTTGGTCACTTCAACCGACGCAGGATGGTGTATGTATGGAGTAGAAGTGTAGACTGTGATTAACGCGAATGGTGTACTGTTCGTGTGCTGACCAATATAATCACTCATACACATGTGTCTACAAGGCACCAATGCAGACTGTTGGGATCTTTGTTTACACAATTTATTCAGACGTACACACTGGGACATACGAGTACATCATGGGTATGTTGACACATCGATTTGTAGGCATACATAGCAGATCTGAAGTCATGACACATTCATAAATAATGGGTAGTACATCAAAAGTTCAATGTCATGATACATTATGGCCGCATCCCCTATCTGACTAAACGCGTCAGTGAAGGCGGATCGGTAAATAACTAAAGTTGCTTGACGTCCATAGTTTGTAGTATATTATGAAACCACGAAAAGGGGGTTTCTATCAAGATTGAGATCTCCTTGTCACTGTCAGAGTAATAAGATACATGCTCCGTTCTTTGGACAGTGATACTAAAGTATGATGACAGGAATTTAACATGGCCGCCTTCCTGAGTTGTCGCTCACTCGCTCACAGGAGGATATATATATAAGCCAAAGTTAATTTGCAATACATATGCATAATTTCATAAAGTTCCTCCATACAGATCTACAGTAATCCAGTTACCTCACGTAGACATAATTACAGTATGGAGCCCGTCATCTCCGTCGATACAAACTTGACCCTAGCGTTGCGAAGCACAAAATTCCAGCTAGGTCTAACCGACCTGAGATCATCAATAACAGGGACTGGCATTACATGGAGTCCGAATCATACATGGTACCGTACCTTAGGAGAGTCTCTAACACAAACTCTAGTAGAGGAACAATCTCCTATAGAAGAAAAACCACTTCATAAATCATTTTTCCTTAAGAATCTGCCAGCCCTAGAAAAGGCGTACCCGCCATTGTCACGGTACATCGGAACTCATCACGACTTGTTAAGACAACTCCTACTTCCGCTACAGCGGCGTAACAAGAATCTAGTCCCGCCTACCCATCCAAAATATACAATATAGGACTGATTCTACTTGTACTAATAATATGTAATACATATGAATTCAGGCCATAAACATAATAAGCAAATTAATCTATTTTCTGGCCCTAAGAAATAGGTACAGGCATGAGAGCAAAATCCATGCGCCGGATCAATAACAAGAACGATTACTCCTATAATCAAAAGTGTGAATCAAACATGGATTCTCTCGCTTTTACCATAGACAGCATTTTCATACCCAAATGAATGACTGTCTATATTTTTTCCCATATTAAATAGCCATATCGATTTTTGTAATATGTGCGTCAAAATATGCACGCAACAGATTACCACACCCCTCGGGAAAAAAAAATGGTACTTTTTTTTTTGAAATACATCTAGGAGCAACATACAATAGGCTCACAACGCACCAATAACAATGCGCAGATGATAAGCATAAGTTTTATGACCTTAGAGAAGGTACTTCTCTAATTATTAATATTTCCAGAGAGGTGTCACCAACGCATACTACAATATTAGCAATGACACAATTTCCACATTAGTTTATACATAAATTTCATCTAAGATATCTTAACATCATGATCATCAAAGACGAAAAACATTGAAAGATCAGCGGTGAATAAATATCAATGAACCGCTAAGTAGTGTTACAATCAATATATGATATTTTACATATGTGTACACATTTCAACATAGAAACAACTGTATCAAAGTTGTATAACAGTTATGAATCATGTGGGCATCTAGACAAAATATCTGCCATCACATTTTCTGACCCACGGATAGCTCGCACCGAAAAATGAAATGGCTGTAGAGCAATCGCGTATCGCGTTGATCTCGCGCTCTTCAGATTTTTACTCTGAATAGCCGTAAGAGCTTTCTGGTCAGTTTCCACAATGAAATGCGCGCCCAGAAGAAATCTTTGCAGTTTAAGGATTGACCAAACCATAGCCAATAATTCACGGTCTAGGACCGAGTAATTCTTCTCTGCGGCATTTAATTTCCGAGAAATATACATCACAGGATGCAGAGTTCCAGAGTACTCTTGCATTAGTGCTGCTCCAATCCCGGTGGATGAAGCGTCACTACGAAGAATAAATGTCATATCCTTAGAAGGCAATACTAGGATAGGTGAAGTAGAAAACATAGTTTTAACCTTATCCAAAGAGGATTGACATTCTTGAGTCCAATGGACTACATTAGGAGACCCTTTCTTTAGCAAGGAAGAAAGAGGTGACATAATGGAGGACAGATTCGGAATGAATCGTCCATAAAATTGTATTAGACCTAAGAGACTTCGCACTTGCTTTTTAGTCTTAGGAATAGAAATGTTAAGTATCTTACTTGTATTATGGTCTTCTGTTTTTAGGAACCCATGACCAACACGGTGTCCTAAGAAAGATATTTCGCTAAAACCAATACATGCTTTCGATGGTTTCGCTGTCAGGTTATGCTCGCGTAAGATAGACAATAGTTCATTTATCCCATTATAGTGATCGTTCCAAGTATCACTGAAAAGACAGATGTCATCAAGATACGCAATGACATCTGAGCGATGAGATAGGATTCGACGCATCATGCGTACAAATGTTGCAGGGGCGTTCATAAGACCGAAAGGCATGAAATTCCATTGGAATAGACCCCTAGGCGTCGAAAAAGCAGTAAACGGTTTGGCGTGTTCGGATAGTGGAACTTGCCAATATCCCTTAGACAAATCGAGTTTAGTAAAGAAATGAGAATTCGATAGTCTCGTAAGTAGCTCTTCTAGTAAAGGCATAGGTTCAGCATCAAATTTAGTCACTTGATTCAATTTGCGATAATCCACGCAAAGACGTATGTTATTGTCTTTTTTTTCGTACAATAACCATCGGCGAAGAATATGCTGATGTGGATGGTTCAATAATTTTTAACTCTATCATCTCATCTAACTCTTTCTCTACCTGTGCTTGAAAATGTATCGGGATAGGATACGGTCTGACTCTTATAGGACTATGGTCAGTAAGAATAATGTCATGTTGAATGACATCAGTTTGACCAGGAATGTCAGTAAGGACATCCTGAAATTGTTCTAACATAGTAGAAACTTGTTTCTGCTCTCCTGGAGATAATTCTGGAGAAATTGCAACATCTTTCCATGATTCATTAGAGTGAAGAGGAATCATTGGAAAAGGTAAATTTACATCCGAGAAACTCGTTTCCTCATCCTGTATTACTGACAGAGATGAGTACTGTCCATGTTGGACTGGAAAATCGTCCGTTGCCTGGAAAACAGGTTGTAAATAATCAGGACGTTCATGGAATTCCGTGAGCATGTTGACGTGGAAGGTTTTACGCTTCCCGTCAATATCGACGATATAGTCAACATCGGAAACTTTTGATATTATATCGTACGGACCTTTCCAAGAAATAAGAAGTCTATTTTCCCTACAAGGTAGCAAGACAAATGCTTTGTCACCTGGACAAAGTTGTCGCAAACATCTCTTTTTATTGGCAAATTCCCTTGCCTTCTGTTTCGCAAATTCAGAAGAAGCAGTTGCCAATTTGCATGCTTCAATAATCTTGTGTCTAAGTGCGATGACATATTCATAAGAGGATTTTGTGTCATCGACAATATTATCAGCAGTTATAAGATCATGAAGTAAGGACATAGGACCTCGCGGTTTCGCGCCAAAGACAAGTTCAAAGGGAGAAAATCCTGTATGTTCGTTGGCGACCTCTCTATATGCAAAGAGAGCCGCGGGTAAAACCCTATCCCAATCCTGAGGATGATCTTCTGTTATCTTACCTAGTAGGTTTTTCAGAGTTCTATTCAAACGTTACACCATCCCATTGGACATAGGATGATAAATACTACTCAGCGATCTCTCTATCTTAAGAGTCGACATTACTTGAGACATGGTATCCGATATGAGTTGGGTACCATGGTCGGATAATATTTCTGCTGGAAACCCCAGACGAGAAAATATTAACCAAAGAGCATCTGCGACATCAGCAGTAGTTATGCTCTTTAGAGGAACAGCCTCCGGCCAACGTGTGCACATATCAACACACGCCAAAATAAATTGGTGTCCTCTAGCAGACTTTATCTTAAATGGACCAATGATGTCTATCGCCATTTTTTGAAATGGTCGAATGGGAATGTCTGCAGCCTGAATAGGTGCATCATGGCGTGGACCTCTGGATTTAATCTCTTGACATACTTTACAAGATCGACAATAGATTCGTATGTCCTTATTCACAGCAGGCCAAAAGAAAGATTGAAGAACTCTAGCTTTAGTACGGGAAAAACCCATATGTCCAGCACACTGCGAATCATGAGCGTGCTGTAAGATTTTAACTCTCATATTTTTAGGCACAAGGATTTGAGAATGAATGGACTTAGCGGAGTCTTGTACCATACGTACAAGTACGCCATTCCTCATCGTAATCCAAGATTTACGATTTGTATCCTTATTCGGATCACCTTTTGTTGACAGAGTAAAGAATTTCTTTAGAGTAGGATCATCTTCCTGCTGTTTGATAAAGGAATCATGGGAAATCTCCAAGGGATCATCTTGGATCTGCGCATCATTATCTTCAGAATGTGAAGATTGTGGCATATTAAGAGCTTGAGCCCTAGTGATTACTGCATTAGCAGATTGCATATTAACATTTTCCCAATTAGAAATTTGTTGTGGAGTGCATTCTTTCACTCCATGAATGCGACCGATGATAAGATCAGCGATCGGATTCGGCAAGAGACATGCTTGCACCTCTCCTGTAAAGAAAGGCGTAGCAATATTGATAATGGCAGTGGAGTACTTCTCCAATGTGCCACCAAATGTTACACATTTGACTATATTGCCTGTAGCTCGAGAAGGATTTACGAGTGATTGCCTCACTCCAATGGTAGTGCACCCCGAATCGAAAAGAATTGATACCGGAGTACCATCTATTAGGCCCCTATTAAAGACAAGAGCACCCCTTCCATTATGCGCAATTGACGCATGGAGAGCGGGAAGCGGGTGACCGCAGCTTAAAGTAGACACTGTGGTTGGATCGAATAATGTTTTGCATTGCGAACACTCAGATGCTCTAGCAAAATCGAAAGCGGAATTTGCTACACTGTTGGAGTCTTTTTTTATCATTATTCTGATTATCGGTGTCGTGGAACTCCTGTTGTGCAGAGTTAGCCTGGTAATACGATTTACCATGTCTTTTGTGTTGTGATCTACCTCGGTTATGATTGTCTCTATAATTATTATTTCCTCTGTTATAACCCCTATTTGGGTTTGAATCATAATATTCATGATCATAATCATCACGCTCATTATACTGAGTATTCCTGTAATATTGGTTCTTTTCTCTCCATGAAGAACTTGGGTAGTTCCTATAGCTACTCCCCTTTCGAGAATGTCTAAAATTATGGGTACCCCTCGCGTGTCGAGGACTATCAGCCCGATTCCAGTTCTTCAAAGAAGAACTCTGATTTGAGTGGTTATCTTGGTTTTGATATTTATTCCAATTAACCTTTTTATCAAATTTATTTTTAGCTCCTTGGAATTTGTGTGAGTAATTCTGATTATATTCTGTTGCCGAAGCAACTGGCATACTCTCTTTAATGTTAGAGTTACTAAGAATCATGTCAGGGTGTGCCGTGGCATACTGGTCACAATATTCTTCCATTTGCTTTAATGTACTAGGTTTACGCTCATGTAAGAACTCTAGGAATGATTTATTTACAGAAGACATGACCTTGTCTCTTAGCAATAAATCCGTAAGACCATCAAATGTTTTCTCTGTTTTGGATAATTCAATCCATCGTGAAAGTGTAATTCGTGCTTTTGAGATGAATTCTGAGAATTCTACACCTACCTCAGGTCTCATTGTTTTAAACAAAAGACGATAACCTTCCTCAGACAGCTGATATCTCTTTATCAAAGCTGCCCTAACAGCATCATAATTATCCTTGTCGGCCTCTTTAACAAAATATAACTTACTCAGAGAGTCCCCTTTTAGATTTTCAGACAACTGATTCACATACTGTGATTTGTCAACATTATGAGCTCGACAAGCCCGTTCAAATCTAGAAAGCCAAAATGTTATGTCATCACTGGCAGAGTTGAACGCTGGTACCTTGACCTTGTACACAAAGGGTTTACCATTACCACCAGATGCCTGATTAACATTACTCATACATGTCAATTTTAATTTCTCTAATTCAAACTCATGTTCTCTTATTGCTTTTCTCTCTTCTGCCTCTCTATCTAATCTTTTCTGTTCTGCAGCAGCTTCTAATTTTTTCTGTTCAGCTGCAACTCAACTTCAATTTTTTTCTGTTCAGCTGCAACTTCTAATTTTTTCTGTTCTGCATCAAATCTCCTTTCCTCCACTTGCATCTGCAATTTCTTTAGTTCAGCAGCAATATCAGCTTCTTTTTCTAATCTTTTTTCTTCAGCCAGAGCTTTTCTCTCTTCAGCGGCAGCTTTTTTCTCTTCAGCAGCAGCTTTTCTCTCTTCTGCAGCTAATGCTTTGTCATATTGAGCAACAGCCCATTGTTCTAAGTCTTTCCCAGTCTTATCAAGGGATTTTCCTTGTGCAATAAAATAATCTAATGTAGACATCTTGTCTTCTTAAATCATAAACCTGAAAAAGTAAATAAATTACCCTATTTCACTTTAATGGGAGACAAGTCTATACCATAGACTTAGTCTTAGTGAAAAACTTGTATGGTTTATAATAACCAATGATAACTTGAGTACCTGTGGACAACAATAACTGTATCTCAAATACTGTGGGAGACAAGCCTTACAAAGGTCTTGTATACCTCAATGTAATCAAAGATCGGTTGAGTACCTGTGGAAATTAATCATAAAGTACTGATCTGTACTATACTATCAGTGTATATCACTATAATTTCTATGTCATATGTCAACTAAAGACATTACAAAGGACAAACAAGAAAAGACAATATGAATACATTTGCAGAGATCAAATTTAATTAAATAGGAGAAATGAAAAAAATGATCACAGAAACCGTGATGATAACTGCAATAAGATAACAAGACAAATAACGCCACAGTGTATAAACATAAGGGTGTAAAAAACTGAAATGAAAGGAAAGATGAGACCTACAATTATACAAACAAATCAAACAAAAATAAAGAACAGAAAAAATGTTACAAATACAAATATGAAACAGTCGTCACAACTAACCAAATATTTGCAAACTATGTTGCATGCAAATTTCAATTAAGAAATTGCTCCCTATAGAACGCCAGAACAAGACCAATATCACTCGGTATTTCCTGTTCTAGTCACCTCCCATCCAGGCCCGCAAAGACATAACAATCACACATATAAACAGATAATATATAAACATAAATATATATAAATCATCAATGTGTGTATCATATCATGCAATGTGTTGAAGTTGCAATGTATAGTACTGTATGCTCAGTTTTAATCAATTAGACTACCACTTTATTGAGTAATAGATTTGCATTCTAACTATTACACTGTCCAATTTTTTTTGAGCACATTAGAAGATCCACCGATGAAATTTGCACTTTATGTTCAACAATGCTCTTGTATTACAGCAGGATAAACAATCACTGGTTTAGAACACTGACTGTATTGTGCCAAATGTCAACAAGTGCTGACCCAGATATTGCTACACTTGTCAGAACAGGTCAAGCTGACATTGATTGTATAGCTGTCCTACTGGTGTTGATGTGGTCAAACAAATGTTCTTGTAACTGTAAAATGTGATTCTCAACACAAGACTGCGTAGGCTGGACCCAGGGATCTGGCTCACCACTGTAAAGTTGGGTGTCACACACACTGTAAAGTGTCAGTCTGTAAAGAAGTGTGGTATGTTGTTGAGATCAGGCATGCTCCAGTCTACCCAGCTATAAATGGGTAACTCACCCTAGTCCTGAGTTAGGGAAGGCAAAGGTGGCTGTCAACAGTAGTTTCCCTCTAAGGCTCCAGGGGAAGCAGGCCCTAAACTTGGTCACTTCAACCGACGCAGGATGGTGTATGTATGGAGTAGAAGTGTAGACTGTGATTAACGCGAATGGTGTACTGTTCGTGTGCTGACCAATATAATCACTCATACACATGTGTCTACAAGGCACCAATGCAGACTGTTGGGATCTTTGTTTACACAATTTATTCAGACGTACACACTGGGACATACGAGTACATCATGGGTATGTTGACACATCGATTTGTAGGCATACATAGCAGATCTGAAGTCATGACACATTCATAAATAATGGGTAGTACATCAAAAGTTCAATGTCATGATACATTATGGCCGCATCCCCTATCTGACTAAACGCGTCAGTGAAGGCGGATCGGTAAATAACTAAAGTTGCTTGACGTCCATAGTTTGTAGTATATTATGAAACCACGAAAAGGGGGTTTCTATCAAGATTGAGATCTCCTTGTCACTGTCCGAGTAATAAGATACATGCTCCGTTCTTTGGACAGTGATACTAAAGTATGATGACAGGAATTTAACATGGCCGCCTTCCTGAGTTGTCGCTCACTCGCTCACAGGAGGATATATATATAAGCCAAAGTTAATTTGCAATACATATGCATAATTTCATAAAGTTCCTCCATACAGATCTACAGTAATCCAGTTACCTCACGTAGACATAATTACAGTATGGAGCCCGTCATCTCCGTCGATACAAACTTGACCCTAGCGTTGCGAAGCACAAAATTCCAGCTAGGTCTAACCGACCTGAGATCATCAATAACAGGGACTGGCATTACATGGAGTCCGAATCATACATGGTACCGTACCTTAGGAGAGTCTCTAACACAAACTCTAGTAGAGGAACAATCTCCTATAGAAGAAAAACCACTTCATAAATCATTTTTCCTTAAGAATCTGCCAGCCCTAGAAAAGGCGTACCCGCCATTGTCACGGTACATCGGAACTCATCACGACTTGTTAAGACAACTCCTACTTCCGCTACAGCGGCGTAACAAGAATCTAGTCCCGCCTACCCATCCAAAATATACAATATAGGACTGATTCTACTTGTACTAATAATATGTAATACATATGAATTCAGGCCATAAACATAATAAGCAAATTAATCTATTTTCTGGCCCTAAGAAATAGGTACAGGCATGAGAGCAAAATCCATGCGCCGGATCAATAACAAGAACGATTACTCCTATAATCAAAAGTGTGAATCAAACATGGATTCTCTCGCTTTTACCATAGACAGCATTTTCATACCCAAATGAATGACTGTCTATATTTTTTCCCATATTAAATAGCCATATCGATTTTTGTAATATGTGCGTCAAAATATGCACGCAACATACCATCATAACACCGAATACATGCACATTAAAATATAATAAGGATATTTGCAGAAATCAGTTCAGGATTAAAATATGACAAGAATAATCATGGCTGAAATCATACAGTAGAATTTAGTAGAAATCATTCAGTATAAAACAGGACAAGGGTAGTTCATACATGAAACTTTCAGTATACATAATGTTGTTGTCTCCTGTACAAAATCAAGGATATTAATTTCTGTTACAGTGAAAAACAAAAGATACTGACATGATATGTTGTAGATAAACATATGATTAATTCATGTTATTCATATAACAATATAGATCACTTACTCGCTCAGCTAAGATGCATTGCTGTTTAAATGATCGGGCCCCTCTGTATTTCTTAGGAGCAACCATTTTGTTCCCGGTCAGTCTGCCGGCTTGCGAGAGAAAAGGCCTGCGCTTTGAGAATAGCGCCAAAATCCTCCAGGTTTCCGTTTGGTTGCTGAGGTCAAAGGTCAAAAGACAATATACGGCTGCCTATCCCATTGGCTGAACTGCAATTATTCAGGGCGCGGTGTAAAAGTTCACCGCTTTAATAGGTCACAGTGGTTTGCTGGTAACCTCGATTTAAGAAAAAGGAATTTATTTCCCGAAGCAAATGGGAGATCTCCTGATGTGTATTTACGAGTGGTAGAGATTCTAGAGAATTTAAGAGAAGGAATGTTTTGGTATGAGAAAAGATTGACAGAGAGAAAAGGCGGCGAATACACTTCGTGAGATAGGCCCCCTTTTAAAAGTTATGCCTACGGCTAACTTAAGTTGAGCCGACTATTCTCTTCTGTCTGCCAATACCTTCCTGTTTCATATCTCTTGTTAATTCAATCCCATTGTTTCCTCTTTTCCCTCTGTCGAACGGAATGCCTGTAATCAACACATGTCTATCCGTTTCCTCATTGTCAAGGAGTTGAGGGATGTTAAGCAATCCTGCTCGTATGATCTTCCCTTTCTTCTTTTCTCCCATATGGATCCTCCATTGAAGCTTCCCTCCTGGCAAAGAGCTTGCCCTAAAGCCTACACTCTGCTTACAATTGGATCTATAGCAAATAGTTTTGCGTGATGAGGTTGCCAATCTCATACACAACCTTATTTTAGTCATATTACTTGACCTGCCTAAGGACACATACCTATCTCCCCAGGTATGAGAGCGTGTATGATCTTCTATCCCTGTTTCTCCAGTGACAGAGAAAGATAAGTCTACCATTTGTTCCTGCCCACCAGGTACCAAGGAAATTTGGACCCGCTTCACTTTCTGATCCCAGAGAGTGGGTGAGGTTATCGGAATTGACTGAAGACTAAGTGCTTGAGGTTCATGTTCCTCTTTAGCCGTTTCTCCCGTGTTAGCGGAAGATATTCCTGAAACATGTTTCATCCCACGAAAATGCACGATTTTCTCACCTAAAACTATCAAACAGATGAGTCTCAAATTTGCATGCAAGTAGTACACATCTATATCTTTTAAAAAATAACACATCTGCATTTTGATATTTTGGTAATTTTCTTTTATAAATTTTTTAAAATTATTAAAAAAAATATATTTTTTTCACACAAATATAGGCATTTTTCCGTTATTTTGGTAATTTTCTTTTATAAATTAAAAAAAAATATTTAAAAAAAATATTTTTTTCATACACAAATATAGTTTTTCTTTTTAAATCATTAAAAATAGAATTTTAAACTTATTAAAATAATCATGAGTAAAATTGTTTTAATTTTACCAATTTGATAAAGTTTGGTCAATATGTACAAGATTTTTGTTCTTGAAAAGGAAATATAGCGGTTGTTTTTTTTTTTTTGGACCCGACCTCGAGAGGAGAACAGGAAGCTTCTGATCCCAGAGAGTGGGTCGGTGGTTATCGGATCAGTCTGAAAACTGAGTGAAGTCTTAGTGCTTGATATTTTTTTTTTCATTGTCCTGTAGAATTTTTAACTTATCAAAAAAAGCCCCTGATGAATTGTTTTAATTGTCAGTCACAACATGTGTGTGCAATTTGGTAAAGTTTGATCAATGGGAAACATAAGTTTTTAGCTCTCGAAAAGTGGTGAAAATCCAATATGGCGGATGTTTTTTTGGTTACCATGGTAACCACATGTTTTTTTTAAAGGAAAGATATTTCTGAGCACATAAAAAGTTTGAAAATAATATTAGAAACAGTTAGTTTTCACCCCCCTGAAACCATGTTTATCCCCAAGAAGCTCTGGCCCGGCTTCACTTTCTGCATGCAGATAGTGGGTGAGACTATCAAAACTTGTTCAGAATTAAGTGCACTTGGGTGGTCAATCCCTTTGCACTCTTCCAACTTTTCAGTGAAAATGTTTGAAGATGAGTTAGGCATTGGAGTCTCCATAGCCTGTTCAGTCACGCCGTCTCTGGATCGTGCTGAGTCTTCTAAGATGATATATTTCCCTCCTTGAGGTATTGGGTAAATTCGTTCATCTAATATTGCGGCCTTTACTTTGCCGTTTACAAAGTTCGACCTAACTTCTACATAAGCTAAAGGCAAAATCATCCTTCTGTTGTTTATCATGGGTGCTGTTACCTCAACATCCTCTTCGGTGACTTGATCAAGGTCGATGACAGGGGCTGAGAATAAGGCATCACACCCAAGACCTTGATAATACAAACAGGTGATTTGTTCTCCATTTACTGTGGCAGTCTCCACATTTTGAGAATCCCTGTATCCACTCCGGGCCTTCGTCAAGTTCCCATCCATGGTAGGGACCTTAGCTTTGTATGAAGTCTGTTGGATTGGGTCTCGGCGCCTACCGTCTAACTGATGTAGGGTGGCCGACAGGTGATGTTCAAGAACATCCCTTCCCTTCCCATAGGGTTGCGTAATCCTCTTCTGTTGAGTGATCCTATTTACTTGAGCGATCCTATTTACCAGGTTTTTGGTGCGGTTGTTTTCAGTATGCCTGTTGTGAGTTTTTGCTGAGGATGAGGAAGGTCTCTTCAGATTATTTGCACAGCTGTGCTTAATCTTGTTTTCAGGACAGTCTAGAGGTCTCTGTTTAGATATCCTAGCCTCTGCTCTGTCTGAGCCTGAATTCTGAGACATAGACTTGGCTTCATGTGGTGCAGTTATATTTACCACTGAGGGTGGTGATGCAACTAGCAAAGGAGTGGCATGATAAGGATTCCTAGATTCCAGTTTATCCCTGGATTCCATTTTTGTAGGTTGAAACTGAGTTTCCATTTTTTGCAGTTCTTCCTTACACTGGAGGGATTTTTCTTGTCTTTGTCTCTCATGTTCCACATTCTCTTCCTTGCATTTTGCTCTCCATTCGTTCTGTTGCCCTATTATGCTCATGAAACATTCTACCTGTTCCGAGACATAATTTTCCAGCAAACTTCCCGAGAAGCCAGATAATTTTCCAATCTTATATGATTGCGCTGTCCATTTCTTCAGTCCTTCTATCTCATCCATTTTAACAGCAGTGGTTTTGCTGAGCGAGTATGAGATCTTTATCTCATTATCAAATAAATACAGGCCTAAATACTTTCTATAGCCGTAACTAAACTAAAGTATTTTAACAACCTATGTTATTTAAAACCAGCATACATAAAATATAACTTAAATATTAGTTAACAACATGTAACTAATAACCAGCAGTACCACCAAGAATAGTTTTCATAACATAACTTAAAATCTGTTTTTCTTGTAAAAATTTATGTGTAATTAAGTCTATGGTAATTTATATGTCCCCTCTTTAATCTAATCCTAGCCTGGACACCAATAAGTGACAAGTACCTACAGTAGTAGTGGTCTAGGAAAGATAAGAGTTTTCATATCTCAGACAAGTGTCTAAATATGAAAAAAGTAGATCCCGGACGAGCCCCCAGTGTAGCAAAATGGTTTTCGTTTAGAGGGAGAAGGTGTAAGTATGACAGACTTGATGGAAGAATAAGGATAATCACTAGAGGAACCTCTTCCAGACTGCAGGTTGAATGCACAGTCTCTCCTCGGGGATTAGTCCACTCAAAAAACCTGTCTAAGAGAATTCTGGTGAAACTAAACAGGATATTCTCTAGGCGATAAATTCTTTATCCGATATCCTACAAAGGACTATGTATAGTACATATAGATGGATAAGAGATTTGGTGCCCAGCCACATTAAAAATATCCTGACCCAATAGTGTTTATTAATTATGGCTCTGCCCCCAGGGTGTAGATTTATGTTATTAAAACTATACAACCCAATTAAATATTACAAAGAAAATAACAACAGACTCGGTTATGTAAAGTTTACAAAAATGAAAATAGAATCTCACAATATATTCAAATATACAACTATATGATATGTTCCCTAATCTATGAATGGTTCTGAACCATGTTAGAATTAATTTGTCATCACTGGACAAAGGGAATATTCTTTAGTGGTTCCGCTGGCATGTTCAGATACTCATCTCAGATGCTGAATTTGTGTAGTCTTGTTGCCAGGGGTTCACTATGTCCCAGCACTCCAGGTCCCGCAAGTTCTTTGTAGGGTTTCAGAGGATGGCAAGTTGCTTCTTCTCCGTCTTGACTCAGGGCGCATCACCAGCTGGGATGGATTTAGTCTGCCCTTGAGAACACTGCTTATGGTTTAGTCTTCTGGTATGACAACCTGGTAGGACTGGATTGACAAACAATCGAAGCTCCATTAGTAATCATGCCAGAGAAGTCATTTCCCATATCTGCTGGATGCTAATCGTCCATCAGAAATCTAACAAACATTCATAGCTAACATCAATAACAAAGTACTATTATCTATAAAGTACTATAGCATAACTGATGTTATAAGCAAACAGGTGGATCTAAACCTATATCTGGCTTCCAGTTTGTTTACCGCAGTGATTTTCAACATATGGGCTGTTAGCTTCACCAACTGTGAAGTTTGGGGCAGTGGTCATCAAAAGTTTGAGAACCACTGGTCTACATTGTGCCCATAGAGCAGTAAATTCAATTTGGGGTCACTGTCAACAATGGTTTGAGAACCACTGGGTAATAGTTTTCTATTTTGCTGTAACATGTTGGGGTGTCATTGCTGCCAAGGTTTGAGAACCACTGAATTACAAGTCAGTCAACATATTCATTTATAAAATTTGCTACAGTGCTGTTGCCCATTCATTACATACTTCTGTGTTTATGTGATAGGCATTCATATACCTTATTAATACCATCATAACACAGGATACATGCACATTAAAATATAATAAGGATATTTGCAGAAATCAGTTCAGGATTAAAATATGACAAGAATAATCATGGCTGAAATCATACAGTAGAATTTAGTAGAAATCATTCAGTATAAAACAGGACAAGGGTAGTTCATACATGAAACTTTCAGTATACATAATGTTGTTGTCTCCTGTACAAAATCAAGGATATTAATTTCTGTTACAGTGAAAAACAAAAGATACTGACATGATATGTTGTAGATAAACATATGATTAATTCATGTTATTCATATAACAATATAGATCACTTACTCGCTCAGCTAAGATTCATTGCTGTTTAAATGATCGGGCCCCTTTGTATTTCTTAGGAGCAACCATTTTGTTCCCGGTCAGTCTGCCGGCTTGCGAGAGAAAAGGCCTGCGCTTTGAGAATAGCGCCAAAATCCTCCAGGTTTCCGTTTGGTTGCTGAGGTCAAAGGTCAAAAGACAATATACGGCTGCCTATCCCATTGGCTGAACTGCAATTATTCAGGGCGCGGTGTAAAAGTTCACCGCTTTAATGTGTCACAGTGGTGTGCTGGTAACCTCGATTTAAGAAAAAGGAATTTATTTCCCGAAGCAAATGGGAGATCTCCTGATGTGTATTTACGAGTGGAAGAGATTCTAGAGAATTTAAGAGAAGGAATGTTTTGGTATGAGAAAAGATTGACAGAGAGAAAAGGCGGCGAATACAATTCGTGACAAGAGGGCAGTCCAAGTGAATAAGATGGACTTCATTTTCTACATTGGAAGATCTGGAATATGCAGATGACATTGCACTACTAGCACATTCACATCAATACATCCAAGAAAAAACGGATAGACTTAATAAGTTTAGCCAGCAGGTGGGCTTGAACATCAATTTAAAGAAGTCAGAGGTCATGACGCTCAATGTGAGCAACCCTGAGCCCATATTAGTAAGGAATCAGCAACTGGTAAAGACCGACACCTTCACATACCTAGGATGCATAGTAACACAAGACGGCGGGGCAGGCAAAGACATCAACATCAGAATGAATAAGGCAAGAACAGCCTTTTTTAGTCTAAACAACATCTGTCAGTCCTCTCAGCACAACACAAGCACAAAATTAAGATTATATCAGAGCTGTGTGCTTTCTGTGCTTCTCTATGGTGCGGAATGCTGGAGAATTACAGAGAAGGAAATGTCGAAATTGTCCTCTTTTCACACAACATGCCTAAGAAAAATTCACCAAATATTTTGGCCGAATACCATCACCAACGAAGATCTGCTTACTCGGAGCAAGCAAGAGGACATGCACACCATCAAAGCTGGCAGACGCTGGAGCTGGGTTGGCCATGTCCTCAGAAGAGACCCCGATGCCATCACAAGAACAGCTATGCTTTGGACCATTGAAGGAAAACGAACGAGAGGCAGACCAAAAACAACCTGGCGGAGGACTGTGGAGGCTGAGATGCAAAGAATGAACCAGAGTTGGGGTACTGTACGAAAGATGGCCACCGATCGAGCAAAGTGGAATCAATTTGTTATTGCCCTACAAGACGCCAGTAGGTGTAATGGCCACTGACTGCTTTGGCGGTCGGCGGCTAAGGATCAAAGAAAATAAAAAGGAATCGGTGACAGCGATATCGTATGTTCCCATTTACTGGTCGTGTCGTTTTTATGTACATTATTCAATTTGTCTTTCTCTATTGCGCTCGCTCGTTGTACCCTGGCAAAATCATCGTGATTGTGACGTAGGTATTTTCTCAGTCCCTTATCCCAGTATAACCACAATACCCATTTTTTAATTACCGCCAACGTTTATCATCACTTACTGCGGCCCTCCTTGTTGTGTCAGACCTGAGCAGCACAGCAGATGTTCTGAAAGTTGGAAAAATTGGGTGGGAGTGGACTTGAAGACACAATCTTAATTAAATACGTCAACTGAAGTATGTATCATTGCAAAGTCATGGTTATTTGGGTATTTTGACATGTTCACGCAAAGAGTTGTCTCTCTCTCTCTCTCTCTCTCTCTCTCTCTCTCTGTTTTTTTCACTGACGATTCTGCTTTAATACAACCAAAGGACTAATGTGTGTTGTTGAAAAAAAACGTGCATTGCCACAAGATGGTGAACACCTGAAGAAAAATAAAAGGCGATCTTGAGGAAGATATAACGAGGTGTGGAAGCAGACACTTTTAAGATCCACAGAATGGCAATTATGCGCATGCAAAAATGACACGTGCTAACACAGAACATGTCCCGGGGGTATCTGAGGAGACACAGATAGAATAGCGCCACTGTCCCCTGAGGTTCCCTATATGGCTGAGCATGGAGATGGCAACTTCATCCTGTAAAACAAATTGCTACAAAGCGACTGCTGCGAAAGAGCATGACTTCTTTGTTGTAGGCTTTCTGAGGACCGGCTGCGTGCTGATGCCATGTTCCATAGGAAGCGAAAAGGGAAATAGATAAATAGATGACAGTGAATATATCTGTAATAGCTACTTGTAGTTTGAGAAAGGCAAAATGGAGCTTACTGTTAAGTTCTACTATTCTGTTTCAGAAAAAATGTTCGGCCTCACCTTCTCCATCATAAAACATGCAATTATCAACGTTTGAACACTTAACAGCCTACAGTAAATTTTTAACTTTTAGGCGCTGGGTTAGGTGTCCGCCTCGAATTCTGAAGGTTCCAGGTTCGATCTCCAGTAGAGAGAATATCATTTATGGAATTTTCTTTCCAGAAGCAATGGTTGTAATTGTGACATAATAAATTCGAACGTCACATTTACCTGTGCCATCTTATAATTCATTCTGTGTTCTTCACTCTCCTCTCACCCACCTGTGACAGTATTTGGTATTTTCGATTCATTGTTTACACTCCCTTCACTTCCCTCAATTCTTGTCATGTTGGGACTTCAGCAACCATCTTTTGCTGATTAGGGCAATCATTCACTTTCGTTTAAACTCATATTGACACCTGACATCTAAAAAGAGAAGTGTGGTTTACTAATGTGTAACACAATGCCTAGCAGACAGTGCATGAGCGCGCTCGATTAAGAGGTAAACAACCTTGGGATGACCTCAGTCGATTACCTTATCACTGGTAATAGTTCTTTCTGACCACTTTGTTGCTTGTTGGCAGACCGGGTAAACGTCATAATCAATTCCGAACAAGACTTGTCGGAGAATAATTATCCATCTTGAAAGTGATTACCTGTGATAATTTATGAAGTCATGAGTGTAAACATAATCGATAATGGACGGAAGCTGACATTCCATATATGGAAAAGAGACTTGTACACAACACATTTTTTCCGGGTGTCACGCAGGAATTGTCCGTGAGAGGTAGAAGTATATACCCCACCAACACATACGCGTATTGTATGCTATTGGTTTGGCATTTGAGATGTTAAAATACAACATTTCTAATTGGAGCCTTGTCATATAATAGCAATCTGGTTGCATGGGCCGCATGTTACCATATAATTGAGCTTACGGCACTGTGAAATTCAACTCGTCAAGAAGACATCCAGACAACCCAAAGTAATGAATAGGATCAGGATTCCACTTTAAAAGATAGGACAACGTGTTTGAGCATCTTGTAGATTTACACAACGACGACTCCACATTTATTAATACGGAAAGCCCGGAATCCTAGGAACCTGAACACTAAGTCATAGTGGGATTCTATACAAAGTAATACCTCCAGAGCACGTGCAAGAGGCATCTTAATCAAGCTACTGAGCCAGAATTCCCAAAGATATTTTGGTGTAAGGTGTACATTCTATAATTCTATATTGTGCATTATTAACTCTCTATTATTCTTGGCTTTTGAAGGTTTTTTTGTGCGTGTGTAGGTGTCAGGTGACATTTTGAGAAAAAAAAAACATGTAGAATATTGTTAAATATGTTAAACCTATACTTATTATATATCAGTGTGTTTGAAATTGAATGGACTTTAGTATAGTGGTATTTATTTTAGGATTTTGTTTACCTTTGTTGAGTAGCACAAATTAATTACCAAATATGATGCATGAAGAATAACAAAAAATTACATACACTGAAATATCCGAAGAAGGCAAAAAAACTAGATAATGCAAAATGTACAAAACAATGGCTTTTATTTAAAAGCACGATCAATTTTGTATATGATTTGGGAAAATTAGACAAATATTATCATAAATTCATTAATTTAAAAAAAATTAATTAATGTGTTAGGTAGAAAGGATCAACAACTGAGCATTTGAACACGATTATGATGACATTACAAAATAACAATTACAATCTTGAAAAATGAAAGAAACCAATGTATATTATATATGTTTGGAAGTTAATAAACTGTGTATCTGTGGCATTTATAGCAATAATGTTTTACAATGTAATTATCCAAGATCGAAATGATTGCATAATCTGACATTCAAATATACATAAACTGAGATATTCAAGAATGAAAAAAACCTATTTAATTAAAATAAAACAAGAAATTGACATTTATTTAAAAGATTATCCATGTGTGTACAAATTTAGAGATTTTGGCAGCAAAAAAAATAATTATAAGCTAATTAAAATTGGCACATAGACTGGGGCAATAAGTGGAAATTTTTAATTTTAAAAACTAAACTGAGATTTGTGAAAAAGTGACATCTACAATCAAATCATATTAGCTGAATCAAGAAACAAAGATTGTCTTAGGACTTATGGTATTCAAATAGGCAGTTTCTGTTTTTACGAAGCAAAGAAAGGTGTCGCATGCACTACATTTTTTTGTGTTCTTCTTTCAATACCTTGAGTTGCCCAACAATGTTTACAATTTTTCCTTTTAGCACTATGTTCTGGTATAATTGAGTGTGTGATAGTGATTTTAGTTTTTATGGCATTATGTGAAGAAGGAATATACTGATGTTTATTAACTCCACCCAGCTCCCTAATAAGTTCTTCCGTAAAATCTATTTAACGATTCGGTCTATCTAGTTCTTCAACATCAGGATGAACATTTCTCCACTCTTGAAAAATTGTATAGCTGTTAACCCTAGCAATGTCAAAAAAAATGGTAGAACAAGATTTTCCAATATTTGTTTGTTTTCCTAAGAACATTATATTTGTTAATTAATTGGTCACTTTTATCTACCCCACCCATATAAGTATTATATTGTTTTACTACATTGACTTTTGTTCTTCAAGTGGTTCTGAAAATCCATTAGCTGTCATAAAATTAGACATGATAAAAACTGTTTTATTATCTCTCCTCTGCATTGTTAAGTTCTCCCTCTATCTGACCTAGCGCATGTCACCGCGAGCTGATTTGTTTTTAAATGATTTTATTTCTTTAAAAGATTTTGGAAAACCTTTTCTATTTTATATAACAGTTCCACATGCACAAACCTTTATCTAAAAGATCTTTTAAAAGCTGTACACTAGTGTAAAAATTATCAAAACATAGGTGATAACCATGATTAATAAGATACTTTATTAATCTCATAACCACATCATAATCCAAACCTTGGGTACTGTTGAGGTCACCATTTACCGTTGAAGGCAAACTGCTGAAGGCCATTATATTTATTGTTGGGTATCGTTTGTTTGAATATAACTGTCAATATTACTGCTGATTTAAATGTTATCAGCTTGGTCGGGCTTACGGGTGGCCGACTATTGTAGACACGTGAATGTAGTTATATTAGTGGGTCGTAAAGATGGGCCAAAGCTGACCATGATGACAAACAACCCTGACGGTTACAAAGAGAGGTACTCTGGACTCATGATTATAGATCAATGTTACACAGATTATTATACAAGAACGTAGACTTGGACATCATAATTATTAGTCATCAATATGCAGAAATGATGATGGTGGGTCATAAATATACTGGTATGGTGAAAGTTACAATGTTAATATATCGGATCAGTTGTGAACTTGTTCAACTCTCTAAACCGAGAACTCTGCGGTGAGCAGATTTAATACTTTAGTTGATTCATATCGAATTCATATTCGTTTCTTTATACAATGCAATACTCTGCAGTCGAACATCCGAAAAGGTATGGGCATACTAGCGACACGTCATAATACTGCGGGTCGAAGCTTTCCCAACTAAACTTGTCAAAAACCATATGTAATATCAACCTGATATCAAACAGAGCCATGGGTTAGCTAAACCAATATTCCACTTAAGGAGACATAATACTGTAGTCTCATAGTATCCTCCCACTACATGAGGTAAGATATATATATAATGAAGATAATATAGACGACGGAACGTCTGCCCTTCCCAAAGGACGCTATCGATCTCTCCTCACCACGTAATCGTTCTTTGGCAACAAAACGTTTGCACCGAGTTGCGCTATTGTGTTTAAGTATTGTGTATGACGGCGCGTAAATAATTGATCATATACAACTTTCTTAGATGTGCTCACACATTTAAATCCCACGCGCAAAAAGGACTTAACAGGTACCCTTACCAAGGTAAACTTCCAAATCATAATGGTATCCTGTTCCAGCTTCAGCAAGGATCCATAATTTTGTTGCCCATTTAGTTGGCTTATCTCAAATATACTGCTTACATGGACACCTGTCTTTATTTCGAACAATCCTTTCATCAATGGAAAGACGTTGTCGAGGCTGATAAAGCTCTGGCATTTTCTATGAATGTAATCAAACAGAAAACATACTTTACTTAGCTTATCAGTTGAGTTTTCAGTCTCAAAGTTGGAAACTTTCAGAAATGACATTATCTGTAAAAATCGCTTTTTTTGTCATAAAAGACACAGCCCACAATCCGTGGTACAAGACAGATGTAGACCAATATTTCTGCACACCTGGTATTTGTACAATACCCATGTACATAAGAGGTCCCAGAAACTTATAACATTCTTCAACCGTTACGTCCATCCATCTACTGCAGTGTTTCTTAACGGGGCGGTACCGCCCCCTGGGGGGCGTTTTCAAGATTTCTAGGGGCGTTCTGATGGGTCGCAACGATTGGGGGTCGCTACTTCCATTCAGGGGTGCGTTGTGTACATTTGTACATGAATCAATATGAAATAATTACAACAGATATTCCCCTTTGCATAGCTTGTAACATCTTCTTCTTCTTCTTCTTCTTCCATCCTTAGCCACCAACCGGCAAAGCAGTATGTGGCCAGTACGCCTAGTGGCGTCTTAGGGCAACAACAAATTGATCAATCTATCGCTGTTTCCACCACGCCTAGTGGCGTCTTTGTGGAACAGAAACAGACCAAACAATCTATCGTTGTTTCCGTAATCAGATTGGTTGGCAAGCAGGTGATCAGCCCACTGTGCGAAGTTTTTACGGGATGGGGTAAACAGCCCCATGCCCAACCCTCCTTAGTCGCTTTTTACGACATGCGTGGTAGGGTGCAGTGTTACTATTCTTTGCTCCCCTTTCGGGCCCCGGCAACACACGGGTGAGCTTGTAACATGATAGTTTTTATTTGCCCTGCGTCCCATGGAGTGTTTCAAGGATTCCAAACGCAAATGTTTAGTACCTGGGATGTTACCATTGTCAGGAGACAGTAGGTGGAGATTTATGTCCCTTCAACACTCGAAACATTTGTTAGCCTCTTAACACACCCAAGCTAACCTTCTCTCTCCACTCTCGACACATATTTTCTTCTGGAAACACATTCCTGTCAAACATTGATTAGCCCGTGAACACATCACAGCCCCTTCCCTACTCTGTCCGTAAATACCTTTTCGCAACAGGGACGTTGTGGGCAGTTGTGGCTTAGTTTTAATGCATCTTTGGATGTTTCAAGTGTAGAGCATTAAACTCATTCAGTTTTGAGGCTTGACGAGGTGTAGATGTATGTGCAGTGATATTATACTAACATTTTCAATATGTCAGCAGTAAAGAGAAAGTGTCGACAATATTCAGTTGAATATTTGAAATTCGGTTTTGTACCTTCAGCCGTAAATGAACAACTACCAATGTGTTTGCTGTGCCAGCAAGTGTTTTTTAACGAAGCAATGAAACCGTCACGGCTTAACGAGCATTTTACCAATAAACACTCAGATAAAGTTGGCAAAGATATTTCTAACTTCCAGATTTAAAACAAAAGTTTGAAAGCCGCAACACTGTCACTAATATGTTTAAAAAAATTTATAATCACAATGATAAAGGTCTCATTGTATCTTACAAAATTGCACACATGATTGCGAAATGTGGTAAACCTCACAACATTGGAGAAAATTTAATTTTACCAGCTGTCATCTCATCTCAACCCATAACCCGTCATGGGTCGTAGGGGTGCCATGATGGAAGCATCAGCAGACAGGGTCCTCCACTGCTCTCTATTCTCAGCAATGCGTACAAGTGTGGAGAAACCGTGTCCTGCCCATTCTTTGATGTTATCAGCCCAGGATTTTCTTTGCCTTCCTCTTCTCCGTTTACCTTCGACTGTTCCCTGGAGGATCGTTTTCGAAAGGGAGTCATGACGAGTTACATGCCCAAACCAGGCAAGCTTTCGACGTTTCACTATTGACAAAAGTGGTTCTTGATGGCCTGCATAGGTGTTTATCTTCTCTCTAACATAGACATTTGTTTTGTGCTCTTTATAGCAAATGCGCAAAATTCTTCTATAACATTTATGCTCGAAAGCCTGAATCCTTCGCTCCGTATCTGCAGTGAGTGTCCAGCCCTCACACCCATACAAGAGAATAGATAATACAAGTGATTTGTATAATTTGATCTTCACAGGAAAACTGATGTTACTTTTCCAGATCACATTCAACCTTGTCATGGCAGCTGAGGCCATCTCAAGTCTTGTCTTGATTTCTTTATTTGATCTTCCATCACTACATATAGTGGACCCGAGATATTTAAAGGTGTTAACTTCTTCTAACGTTTGCCCATTTAACGTAATGTTGGTCGGAACATGTTTCTTATGGCTATTCACCAATATCTTGCTTTTTTCTATATTAATTTCCATCCCATATGTTCTTGTTACTTTCTCCAGTCTAGAGGTAAGGTCTTGAAGTTCTGATTCTGTTCCAGCTATCAGATCAATATCATCAGCAAAACGTAGATTACACAGAGGTCGGCCTCCAATCGATATGGTTGATTTATAATCGTAGAGAGCCTCCTGCATAATATGTTCTAGATAAATGTTAAAGAGCACTGGTGACAGGATACATCCCTGGCGAACTCCTACAGTTGTTTTGAAAAATTCTCCAATGTCATTGCTTGCAAAAACAGCACTGCTTGCGTCCTTGTATAGTGCTTCAATGATATCTATGATGTTGGTATCAAAATTGAATTTTCTCATTATTTGCCATAAACCTTCATGCCAGACTCGATCGAAGGCTTTTGTGAAATCGATGAAGTTATGGTATAAATCATGTTGATGCTGGAGATGTTTTTCGATCAGTAATCTAATATTGAAGATTTGTTCTGAGGTACTTCTTTTTGGTCTAAAGCCAGCCTGTTCTTCTGACAAGATTTCTTCTGATTTCTGTTTTATTCTGTTCAAAAGTATCCTTAACATCACCTTACTTGGATGACTAATAAGGCTAATGGTTCTGTAGTTCTTGCACATTTTTAGATTTCCTTTCTTTGGAAGCGGTATTACTAATGACTGCGTCCATTCTTTTGGCCATTTTTTTGTACTCCATATCTTCTGGCAAATTGTTGTCATGATTTTTACTATATCTGGTCCTCCATATTTCAAGAGCTCTGCTGGTATATTATCCACACCCGGTGACTTCCCTCCTTTCATCGAACATATAACCTCTTCCACTTCTTCCCGTAGTATTGCTGCATTTCCGAGTTCTCTGTTTTCGTACTTAATGTTGTTTAATATGCCTAAGTCAGTGTCAAGTTTACAGTTATATAATTCTTTACAATATTCTGTCCACCTTCTCATTACAGCTGTTTTTTCATTGAGCAGAGCCCCATTGCTATCTTCTATGACAGTTACCCTGGGCTGTTGGGGTTTTGATAGTCTTCTTAATGTGTCAAAAACTGCCTTGCTGTTACCTTTTATTAGCCCCGTATTAATGGACTCACATTGATCAGCTACCCATTTTTCTTTGGCCTGTTTCATTTTCTTTCTAATATTTTTATTCACCATACTGTATTGCCATGCTGCTTCAGGAACCTCTTTCTTAACCTTTTTCATTTCTCGCCGTGTATCACATAACTTCAGAATTTCATCTGTAACCCATGGTTTGTTTATTTTCTTTCTTTTACCAAGTATTTCTGTTGCTGATTCAATGAGCACGTCTTTCATGTTCTCTGTGATTGAGTTGATATCATCCTCCAAAAAGTTGAGAGCTGCGAATTTTCCTCCAACAGTTGCCTCAAAGATTCCCGCGATTTCTGGATCTTTCAATTTGTCTAAATTGAATCTTAACTGAGAACATCTGTTTTGATTATAGTTCTTTTTGAGTTTAAGCTTGAGCGTCATCAATACCATGTCGTGATCACTACCAATGTCGGCGCCAGGAAAAGTCCTAGTCTTGGCTTTATTAATGCTGGACTTGAATCTTTTGGATACAAGAATAAAATCAATTTGGTTATGTATCTCAGTTTTTGGGGCATGCCACGTTGTTCTTCTTGATAACTTATGAGGAAATAGTGTATTTGCAAGGGTTAGTTTATAGTTGCTGGCAAATTCTAGTAGCCTTAGTCCTCGATCGTTGGTTTCTCCAGTCCCAAATTTCCCCACTGTGCCAGCCCAGTGACCGTATGCATCTGGCCCTATTTTAGCATTCCAATCACCTAGAACGATGAGAAGATCTTTCTTTGGAATTTTCTTAATTGCTTCATCCAGATTGTCATAAAATGTATCAATTGCCTCATCCTCATAGTCAGTAGTGGGGGCATATACCTGTATGATGGAGATGTTCTTTGGATGTGCTGCAATACGAATGGTGATAAGCCTGCTATTTATTGGGGTGCAGCTGATGACAGAGTTCAATCTATCTTTATGTACGATAAAACCTACTCCATGCTGATGTTTAGACTCATCTCCACTAAACCAAATTTTGTGACCATCATCCGTTATTGATTCACCTAATCCTGTCCATCTGACTTCTGCTAGGCCCAGGATGTCCCACGAGTATCTAACAAGTTCATGTGTTAGTTCTTTGACTTTTCCACACGCATATAGCGTGCGTACATTCCAAGTTCCAACAACAAAATTTTCTCTTGGAAGTTTCAAAACCGGTGTTTGTACCCCATTCGTTTACTTATCACTCTCAAGGGGCAATGAGAGCGCGGTCGTTGTTAATCCGGGCATCGGCCGATCCGGCAAATTATTACTGAGTTGACTTTCCATCATAACATTTCAGTGGGCAAGAGGTTTGCTTGGCGGTGCCCATCTCCTCTCCAAGTATCCTTGCAGGTACATACAAAAATGTACCTGGAGCAGTAACAATAGCCCTCAATAAATCTGTAATGTTTTGAAACACTGTCCGGTTGACACATCACAAAAACCGCCATCTTGTTCACTCAGCTGTACGGGAGGTAATTAGCACAATGATGGAAAGAAATCCAGGTGACATAATTTCTTCTATTCCATTGAGCAATGATACTGTTTCAAGAAGAATAGATGAGATGACAAGCGATGTTGGAAATCAGATGTGTACTGATTTGCAGTCTACTGAATTTTCACTACAGTTGGATGAAAGCGCCGAGCGTGATAACGAAGCTTTGCTGCTCGCATATGTGAGATACATAAAGAATGAAAATATTTTTTTTTTTTTCGTACGCCCGCTAATACTCGAGGCAAAATCTCAAGTTATTATTTATGTCTAACCTGACATTGATTTTACGTGAGTATCCCTTTTTTCTTGTACAGAGACAAGTGTCCCTCGCCATTCAGGCAAATACTCTCCGATTTCGGAGGTACCCATTACAGCTGGGTCGGCTCAGGAGCCGCCAATCCCTGGTCGACGACACTCCTTCAAATGTCCTCGCCAGGTCTCGAGTTAATCCAGTCCAAATCCCGGTCAACGAAAAATCCTCAAATGCCGTCACCCGGGTTTGATCCTGGATCACCCGGTCGACAGAGCGGTGTGGTAACCACTGCGCTAGCGCGGCTCCCTAATGAAAATATCATAGAGGATATGTTATTTGCAAAACTAATGACAGCAGATACAAAGGGGTTATCAATCTTTGAAACCCTTGAAACATTTTTGTTGGAAAAAAAATTCCTTTTTCCAATGTCATCGCATGTGCGACAGACGGAGCACCAGCTATGGTTGGTCGTCATCGTGGGTTTCTGGCCTACTTCAAAAATATGGCACCAGGTGTTTTAATAATTCATTGCGTTATTCATCGACAACATTTAGTCGCCAAGCATCTTAGTGACAAACTCCACAAATAAATGAACTGTGTTATCAGTGTTATTAACAAAATTAAGGCGCATTCGTTGAACGATAGATTATTTCGTAAACTTTGTTGTGATAATGGTGAAGAGTTTGAACGTCTTCTCCTACACACGGAAGGAAGTACGATGGCTGTCCAAAGGTAACTGTTTAAAAAGATTATGGGCATTATTTGATACTGTTGTAGAGTTTTTGGATTCAATCAAAGAAGAATTTTGCATCAAAAGAGAAGTATTACGAAACGATGTGGCCTATCTTTCAGATATATCTGAAAAGTTAAATGAGGTTCTTCTTAAGCTACAAGGAAATGAGATCCGTCTGATTAAAATGAAAGGAATTATCATGGGGTTCATCAACAAATTGACATTATATAAAAATAATCTTAGTCGCCGAGAACTTTCTCATTTTCCATGTTTACTGCAGTTAAGTGGGGACATGTTTAAAGATTCAGATTTAGAGGTTTATTGCACTCATTTGGACGCTATTAAAAATGATATGAGCATAAGATTTAAAGACTTGCAAGAACTAATAATACCGGATTGGGTGATTAATCCGTTTGAATCAGACGTGGAACAAGTTAGTCAACATTTACAAAAAGAATTAATTGAGCTACAAAATGACTTCGAGGCAAAAGCACGATTCAGTCACACACATTACGAAAAATTTTGGATCCAGCAGAGGCTTGTGTATCCCGTTCTTTGGCGTGAAACTAAATTGCTAATTACAGCATTCCCAACGTCGTATTTGGTGGAGAAGGGGTTCAGTGCAGTAGTGTTGCTACTACAAAAGCAACGAAACCGACTGCTGATTTGTAACAGAGGAGATTTGAGAATTCTTTTAACAAACTTGGAATCAAATATTACAAAACTGGCTGTGTCACACCAAGCGCAGGGATCTCATTAAGCTTCATTAGTAAGTGAATTTTTATATAAATATATCATTATTATCAACTAATAATTTTTCCAATTTGTATATGTTTGAAGTGGTTACATAAGGAGAGGCTTAAAAATTCAGATTTGAAGATATATATGCAGTCATTTAGGCGTTATTAAAATGATATGATTATGATAGTTATAGAATTGTAAGAACTAAATTTATATCATTTGCTCTGCCAATTTGTAATTCAAGGATAATGAACTTGTAGTGTATATAATTCAGTACTTGGGAGCCGCGCTGGTGTAATGGCTTCAGCGTTGTACTGGCGACCAGGTGTTCATGGTTCAAACCCGGGCGTCAGCGTTTGAAGAAATGTTTACGGCCGGAAATTTGACTGAATAACCTGAACGGCTCCTGTGATAAACTCTCTGTGGATGGGAAGGAGCGAAGCTCCTGACCGGGTTGGAAGGAAAGTCCTCAGGTTCCCCAGCCTCGCAATGACATGTCGTTGGGCCGAAGGGCTGAAAGCCCAAGTGCCGCTGGTTAAGAAAAAAAAAAAAAATTCAGTACTTAAACTCATATTTAATATAACTATGCTTTTATAAATGTGCTTTCTCTTTTTCTTTATATTATAAGAAAAGATAACTCATTAACTGCATTGCTTTTTTAAAAGTATGGTGGAATATATGTAGGCTATATGTGTGTGTGTGTGTGTGTGTGTTTGTGTGTGTGCGTGTACACAATAAAGAGCAAGGGGGTGTTAAAAGGGTGGGGGGCATTTGAAAATATTAGTTGTCAAAAGGGGGCGTTGCTACTATCAGGGTTGAGAAACACTGATCTACTGTAAACTGATGGATTTTATGGACCATACATCGAGGCATATTTGTTTGTATATAAACATAAATAATATACAAGATCAAAAGTAAAAAATAACCTGAAAAAATCCACAAGCCTTAAAAATTCTCGAACATCTTCTCTCGTTAATATTTCCTCCTGCAGATGAACCTCATGCTTTCGACAGGGCAAAAACTTTGGAATTAACATAGGGGCTCTACCATCCAAATCATTATAGCCTTTTGGTCTGCAATGAAAGAATTTGAAACACTGATAGTTAAAGGTTGAGAAACAAAATGTAATATTTTAAAATCGCACATTGTGCATTATAATGAATTCTTTAAAATGAAAATAATGATGATAATAATAAAATAGAACCTATAAATATCTTTAAACATTATCCCTTGAAATAAAATATAACTTTCACAACTTTCCGAGCTGTTTTATTATGCTTTTTTGACTCTGTATCTGTTTGTTTTGCAAAAATACATTTCCTTAGCAACCGTTGCTATGGACGGGTAAGCTTTAAAACATGAAGTATAAAAAAATATTTCACAATAAATATTAAAGTTATTATCAATTTAAATAGGAAATATGTTACAGTTACTATTTAAGTGGTAATTTTAAAAATCTAGGTCACTACACTACCACATTCTATAACAATTCTTGATGCAATCGCGTCGTCCTTGGTTCACGCAGCTTACCTTGCCATGCCGACTTCAAAAATTGGGTCATTGAACATTATCATCAACATCCGTGTCTGAATCCGATGTTTCACGCTCCCAGACATCATCCTCAGCAGAATCAGTGCTGCATTCATAATTTAAATCATCGCTGGAACTCTATTTTAACTTTTTTTTTTTTTTTGAAGAGACAAAGAAATCGAACTCGGACCAACTTTCAAAATGGCGTCGAGTGTTTTCGGTGTTCATTCGCGATTTCAACGTTAATTTTTTCTTATAAAACTTGTTTTAAAAGAAATTTTTATGTTTTAAATAAATTTTATACAGTATTTTATTAGAAAACAACGATATAAAAAAATGTTTTTAGGTACTTTCTGCGCATTCGGAATTTACCTGACTAATTTGGCGGGTTTTCTAACGATATAAATGAATAGAGTCGACATGTGAAAATTGCTAGTGGATGTCCAAGTCATATGATTCTGGCAATGGTTTACACACTGCGCTAGCGATCGGGTGTTCCAGGTTCAAGCCCGAGCAAGGACATATGAAGTAGTGTCGTTGACCGAGACTTGGATAATTGAAGCCCCTGGTGAAGAATTTGAAGGAGTGTCGTCGACCAAGGACTGGAATAACCTGAACGGCTCCTGAGCCAACCCATCTCTTAATGGTTACCATCTGAAGACGGCGAGTATCTGCCTGAATGGCGAGAGGACACCTATCAGCGTACAGGGAAAATAGATACTCACGTAAAATCAGTCTCAGGTTAGATATACTAACCGGAGATTTCGCCTCCAGTAATAGCGGGCGTACGTTAAAAAAATTAGTCTGGCAATCTCAGCATTTAGAATACTAGTTTCATGAACCATCACTGCAAGAGCTGGTGACTGCTTGATGCAGGTTTCTCATAGACGTAGTGGCTAAATGTGTGAGAGAGCCACCAAAAGAACACGTACAGACGTTTCGTCACATACCCCATCACCTAAGATATTGCATCAAATTTCCATTGGACGTGAACTTTTGTGTAAAGTGTGCTTTCCTCTACTACTCTTCTGAATGACAGTGGTTTTCTCCTAATCATACCGTGGGCAAGTGTTTAAATTGCTCGCTTGGCAATGTGAACAGTTTAACACGTACTGACGAACGTCTTCCCACCGTTTGGGCCAAAAGTAAACCTCTTGAAGGTTACTCATAGTAGTACCCACGGAAACATGTTCCCCCGATGAGGTTATATGGACCGCTCCCATGACGGAGGGTCTTAAGGGTAGAGGAACCACAAGCTGCTTTCTCCGACTCGTCCGTCGATAAATAATTCCCCCTTCTGTGTGGAAAGTTCCAGCTGAAGCATGGGTTGTTTTATCCAAAGTGGGCGTTGTATTTGGTACAGGTTAAACACTGCCCCTTTTCTTTTTTCTTTTTTTTTCTTCTTTCTTACCAACTCTGTTCAAAGTATGGCGCTAGGGTTATGTCGTCCTTCTGCGCTTGTCGTAACTCTGCCTTGCTACACTGAAATGTCGAGTTAAGGTGCGAGTTATCCAATGTTGGCTGTTGGGTACTCTGCTCAAACTCTCACTGGGCAGTTTCATCCATCTGGTTGTCCGGGTGATGGCGAACAGAGCAATCTTTCACACATTATCTAACATCGTTTCGCAAACCTGGCAGGAGTAATTCAGGGATACCTTTTTCTCCAGGGCATATGAACCTTTAATTGGGTGGGGCATGGTGGAATGCATTTCCTGCACAAGGCGGGTGAAATAGGGGAGTGGGACAACTAATTGTCTCTCGATCTTTACCCGACTGTAAACCAAACCTTTCTCCCTGTAAAATGCTCCCTGAGGAGTATGAGATTAAGTGCCATACAACTTTGAAAAGCAAGGTTTTATCGTTTTATCGGCATTTTGTGCCTGCTTAAGCTCCGAAATATTCGGGCTGTTTAGAGATAAGAGCTCAGGGGCCGCTAGAGCGTGTCCTATGTACTCTCTCTTGTGTCGACTTAGAGTCACATGATGAATCTCCAAGAAACACATATTTCCTCCCAAAATGAGAGGGTAGACTAAATCGTCTACAACTGCGGCATTGATTTTGCCCCGTACATATCGGGTTGAAACATCAATTTCCGCAACTGGAAGAGTTATAGGCGTTAGGCTCTTCCGGGGCCCCTATATGTCTTCAGTTTCACCAGTGTCCTGGTGGGCCTTCACCAAAGATGGGGAAACCAAAACCGAGTATTCAAGACCCGAATCATACAAGCACTGTATGATTTGGTTACCCACGGTTACTTGCTCAGTAATAGAAGGGTGGCTGGAATTTTGTTCATATGCCTGGGGGTCATGTTTCCATATCGGTCCCCTGATGAAACAAGCGACATTATAAGGGCCTGCCTTAGGCCTCTTATAGTCCGATGTGAAATGCGTGTCAGATTTGCATGCCTTACAATTTCGTCTTCCGGTTCCCTAGGCTGAGTTGCTTGGTTTCTGCCTTTGGTGATCCTGTGGTTGTTGTTGCTGTTGTTGCTGTTGTGTTGTGTGAGGTGTTTGTCGTACTCTTGGAGTCAGTGTAAGGGCGCTGTTCTCGTTTGGGGTGATTATCGTGTCGGCGCCGTTTAGTCGGGTTCACTTCCGACTGGGTGCTCTGGTACCGATCAGCAAACAGTACCACCTGATCAAGAGTTTCGGCCCCATGCTCTGCCAGGAACCGTCTCATGTCTGGGGTGAGCAAATCCTTGAATTTCTCCACGATAATCATTTCTTGTAATCCCTCGTACGATTCGTCGAAGGCGCTTAGTGATCCCAACTTCTCCAAGTGCATAGACCTGTAGCAAGCTGCTTATAAGATTCGTCTTTTTGCCTCTTGGCTTCCCGGAATTTGCATTGACAAGTTTGTGCATTTAGCTGAAAATCGTTGCAGTAAAGCTTTCTTCAACATATCATAATTGTTGTTGTCTTCCGAGGCCATTTTGAAGAAGACATCGTAAGCAGGTCCTCTCAAGCTCTGAGATAACCATGTATCTCTCCCTATCTAATCCATAGGTGGCAGCTAAAGACTCAAACCTAGCAAGATAGATATATATTTCCTCTGAAGCCTCAGGGTAGACATCTAACTGAAAAAAGGCAACGCTCGGAACAATCGCGTGAGAAATATTTCCCATATTTCATCGAACCATTGGTGTTAGAGCTAGATTCGATTCTTCTTCCTTCAATCTCTAGTTTTTTAAGTCTGAGTGCATGAGCTCTGTCGGCTTGTTCCTTCCTTTCTGTGCTTTCGGCCTGTTCTTTCTCCTTAGCGAATGCACTTTCGACCTCCTTTTCGGCCTTTATTCTGTCAGTCTATTCCTTCTCAAAAGCTCTTTGCTTTTCCCGTTCCCCTGCTTCCTGTTCTGCTTTGGCGTTTTCGTGCTCTCTCGCCAATTTTCTATCTTCCATTTCAGCGGCCTTCTTTGCTTCCTGCGCTGCTTTGGTCTCTTTCACAGAACTGGCAACAAAGTCTAATAAATCTGTGCCTGATAAGTCCATCTCTTTAGCAACATTAAATAAAAAGTATAGAGATTTTGTGATTCGACCATGCTGGGCAAGGCGGTTGTTTACAGCCGACACGAAAATTGCTATTGCTACCAAACAAAATAAAATTAGTCTCTAAGTTCAAAATGCTAGTTGACTAGAATTATAAAATACACAACCACAATGACAACAAACAAAAATAAGACTTCAGGAATGGACAGTTTTTCCTCTTCCAATTATTTTTAAAGAAGTTTTCTGATTTTATTAATTCTTTACTTTACTCTTACAATATTTCAGCTGATTTATTTATATATGCAAGACGCATGAGCAGATCTATATAAACTAATGATTAACAATACTCTTTCAGTAATCTAAAATTTCTTGTCAGATTTCTAGGGGAATTAACCATCAGGTTACTTAATAAAGACGAGGTTCGCAATTTTGATTTATCACAAATGCGTGTCCGAGTTCAGTCCAAAGATGAAACCACAATTGTTTTATCACACTGGCATGTCCGAGTTAATCCCAAGACGAGACTACGATTGTCACGGATTGCCTCTCCTGCTTTGCAGTAATGGTCCAACAATGGCCAAAATTCAAGAGTATCTAAATTGGGTCGTCAAATGTGTTTACCTTCGCACAAGATCACTCTTGACAGAGATGTAGATAGAAGTGCAATGATGCTTCTATCCGATGGGAACCTTCACAAGATAATTCAGAAGTCAAGAACCATGCGGCATAGCGCTGAGCAATGGTTAACTTATATATGTCCGTCGCCTTTTGTGAAGGATTTAAGCAATAGTTTTTAGCCCGATCAAGCCCGCAGCTGAGTTAATTCAGCTAATTCCTCTTATAACGGTATAGCTCTGTTTAGAGGTAAATTTATGTCTAGGTACCTATATATATATATATATATATATATATATATATATATATATATATATATATATATATATATAAGCACTATTCTTCAATTCACATCTCTGCCAAGATTAATCTTGAGCGAAAGGTAGACACCTTTGAAGACCCTCAGAAGATACTCTGAATTTTTGCCACTGTTGGACCATCACTGCAGAGAAAAGGGGAGTAAATCCAGTGACACTAAGGATGTCATACCCCTCCCTCGGTCTCCTGGGTAGTGAGATCGGATGCCTAGCCTTCTTGGATAATGACGAAAAAATAGGAGGTCCCCTGTGCAAGTTGCGCACGTTAAAAATCCCAAGGAAGCTGGAAATCTTAAAGAGTAGGCCATGAGGCTGCGGCCTTGGCAAAATAAAAATAAAAATTAGAAATCTACCCACCACAAACATATTTTTAAAATGTGTGATTCCTATTAACACACATTGGGATTCTCGTCGGTGCTACAGATTGTATGCAATGTGCAGAGATCCTCCTTGTGTGATCTAAGGGAAAAAATCGGAGCACTGGTGGAGTTGTCCGTGTGCAAGATAGTCCTAAACAAACCAAAAACTAAACCAAAAAACCAAAACAACATTTCACAATCTATAATATATGAGCATTTATCACCTTATAACACTTAACAACCTGTAATATACGAGCATTTACCACTAGTTTTAACACTCAACAACCTATAATATATGAACATTTAACACTAGTTTTAATACTTAAAAGCCTATAATATAACAGCATTTACCACTAGTTTTAACACTTAAAATAGTATAATATATGAACATTTACCACTAGTTTCAACACTCAGCAATCCATAATATGTAAGCATTTAGCACTAGTTTTAGCACTCAACAACCTGTAATATATGAACATTTAACACTAGTTTTAACACTTAAAAGCCTATAATATATCAGCATTTACCACTAGTTTAACACTCAACAATCCATAATATGTAAGCATTTAGCACTAGTTTTAACACTCAACAACCCATAATATATAAGCATTTACCCCTAGTTTTAACACTCAACAACCAACGATATATGATAGCTCAACATTTCATTATTTTAAGTACCACATTTTTTAAGTCAAGATAATACAGACTTTAATAAATGCGTGCTTGCTTAGAAACGGAAAACTGAAATTCTGTGACAAGATCGCCAATGTGGAAATGATGACAAGTAACAGACATGTGTAAGTGGAGCAAGAGACGCTGACAATGGATAGGGCACTTTGCGAAAATCTATTGAAAGCATTACAAGGAAGTCCTTGTTGTGAATCCCCAAGGTAATAGATATTTAAGAACATAAAAACTCACGAGAAGCGGAGACAGAAATGAAAGGGTTAAAGAAGACACTGAGTAGATGGGACAGGACAGGAGGACTTTACGTATACTTGTTGAAGGTGTTAACTCCTTGTGCAAATGATGATTACATTTTAAAACGAATATTGTTCAATCATTCATAACATTTTCTTTAGAGCTCTAAGGCAGTCCGTGATGATTAACTTTAGTAAGAAAGAAAGAAAATTGCCGAAATACAAGAATTAAAACTGCTGAAATACAAGATTTAAAACTGCTGAAATACAAGATTTAAAACTGCTGAAATACAAGAATTAAAACTGCTGAAATACAAGAATTAAAACTGCTGAAATACAAGAATTAAAACTGCTGAAATACAAGAATTAAAACTGCTGAAATACAAGAATTAAAACTGTTGAAATACAAGAATTAAAACTGCCAAAATACAAGAATTAAAACTGCGGAAATACAAGAATTAAAACTGCTAAAATACGAGAATTAAAACTGCTGAAATACAAGATAACTGCTGAAATACAAGATTTAAAACTATCGAAATAGGAGAAATAAAACTGCTAAACTACAAGAACTAAAACTGCCAAAATACAAATATTGAATGATAATACAGATCTCAGTCGCCAACGTGAAGAGAAGAATACTGTAGTTCCCGAGAAGGTTGATGAACTTATGAATAGCCATCATAGTGCTATTGAAGCACTCAAACTTGAACTTGTACAGGAGAGGGCTAAAGCTTTAGAAACTATTCAAACTCTCCAACAAGAAATTAAGAGCCTTAAAATTGAGACTGCATCTCAGAAGGAAAAATTGAAAGTAGATCTTAGGGATAGAATTGCTAAAGAGAAGACTTACTTCTCAGTTACACGACTTAAGGTTAGATTACAACAGGCTTCAAGTTAAAACCAACGAGAAAATACATAAAGCTCTGGCTAAAGAAAAATCTAGTACAGAATTAGAAATTATAAAACTTCGTAACAGAGTTGATGGCCTATTAGATATTCTCTTAAACAACAAGGTGTTGTCTACTGTTAAGGTTGACAGTGTTAGACATAAAGTTGATAATCAACACTTCACAAATGCAAAGAGTCAGCCATATGCACTCAATGCTAACTATAACATTAAACATGGTGTAAACAAATCTTTTCGTGGCAAATACAATTTCCCACGTAATAACGATACTGCTTCTAATAGTAGTGATTATTGGCGTCAGGCCAACAAAAGTAATCCGATTATAACAGTCAGTCCTTTAGATGACGGTAAAAACTCTGATAAATTTCATGTCAAGGCTCCACAGACAAACCATGCATCGACATTTCAAAGTTCTGATAAATTCGTAACAAGGGATAAAACTATGAGTACTCATTCCCAAAATAGTACCCATTACGTTCGTAACAATAAGGATTCTATCATTCCTGTGTACAGTGGTTTCGCTGATGCTGTTACTCATCATACTCAGCACAGTCAGTATGATGCACTTATTAAGCACATTCCCACATGCAAAAATACAAGCAATTTTGGTAGGAGAGTTTATCGTGATTTTAGACAGTACCAAGAGGGTCCATCATGTAGTAATTCTCCTTCTCCAAGAAACTGGAGGCAATTTAATGGACCTCAACATTTTGGTTCCAACAATTCTGGAAATTATGGAAGGGATAACTACACTAGGAATTATCAACCTTACCGTAATTTTTCTCGAAGACAACAAAATCCATCTAATAGATATTTTGATCCAAGGGGAAATAGTAATTGCAACTATGCTAACTGGGGTTTAAATCAGAACAATGGTCTCAGTAGGGGAAATAACAATGGTCCCAATAGAGATAATAGTTGTGATAGATCTCGATATGACGGTAGATCTCTAAATGATAGTTCGCATCGCCATGCTATCTCTGCTCAACATGAGCCCCAGGTTATTGATAATCAAGGTAACAATAATAATAGTGTCTCTAATGCTACTGCTTGCTCTGTTTTCGATTTCGAGAGAGCATCTCAGTGCCCTGAGTGCACAACTTTGTTCCAGCCTACAGCGGTGACTACCTTGAGTTGCAGTCATCCTCTACCTACTCTTCCTGCCTTGTCTGCAAAAGACAGAAGAGGGTCTCTTGCCCTATATAATTAATGATTCCAGGTTAGTTTGTGCTACTTTCTCTGTTACCTTTTATCGTGTAACGGAGGAAGGTTTGCTTAACATCTTACAGTGGTCGGAAGTTTACACAGCCACATTTGTTAGGTTAAAATTAAAGTAAATTTTGTTCTCTCATAAAATCCTACCGTTACTAAACAGAAATTTTCATTTCATTTTTCACAGCAACGGCTTTTCGATGGGAATCGGAGCTGTTTCATTAGATGTTATGCGGTTTCTCTTCAACCTATTGTATGTGTCGCCTTGCGCCTGTTTGTCTGTTCCAGTGAAGCTATTCGGCATTTTGAATTTGCATCGGATGATTTTACCTTTTCATGCTCATAGGATCTTCCAAGACCACAGAAGTTTTGATATTGTATATTGTATAACTTATTTAGGAAATTCTGTTCTTTGATTTTCATGTAACATGTTAAGTACCATATTGTTCATATATGTCTGTATTTTCATAGAGGTTAAGCGTATGATAATTGTAATGACGATACTATTTTAACTAAACGTATCATTACGATACATTTTGGTATTGTACATTTAAAAAAGGTGTTTTCCTGACATTGTGAAGAATTTCCTTACCCAGCGCTTGGTTGTGCGCCAGCGGTAACTATTTATATCGGTATTATTATTATTTTTTGTTTGATGTCTATAATAAGTTCATTATTAGGGATTAATAGGTTTATTAACTTGTTTCTCTGGTCTATTATGCGCTATTTAGATTGTAGTTGTCTTTTTTTTTTTTTTTGCTTTATATATGTATTGCTTTTTGTGCCATGCTGTTTTCCCATAATTGTATTTATCTCATATGCAATCCATTGATTAATTTCTATTGTTACCATGATGTGTCATCGCTATCTTTCACTACTCTTATTTCATTGCTTTCTTTCTTTGCTGGACATTCTTCTTTTTACTTCATCTCTTCTGTTCACATATTGATCCATAGCTAGTCTATACTTTGTATACTTCATCTTTGTTTGAATTTGATTCTCCTTGCATACTTCACCTTCATGCTTTACTCATACTTCCATCCCTCTATTGTTGATTTAGTAATATGACTTAACATAGTGTAATTCTTTGTTGTAGATATTAGAATTTCATCGACCTCGCGTTTTTGTTTGATGTAATTTTTTCCCAAAAAATTGATGATATCATTTTTTCCCCAGGGGTCGGTGTAATCTGTTAAGTCATAATTTGTTAATGGGAGTTAAGTGTTAAGGATTTTATGTACGGGGTTGTTTTTCTAGTAAGCACGTTTAAGGTAATGAGTTGTTTTTTATTTGAGTACGTTTGGTATGCTATATTTGTCTTGAACACTGCTCCACTGAGTAGGAGTTAGTCTTTTTTTAAAAATGTAATAAAGAAAGTGTTCGAATGTTCTTAGTGATAGTTTGGGGGAAGATACGGAGGAGCTGAGCTGAGTTCTCAAGCGGTTAGTTCGCGCATGAGTAATTTTCACTGAGTTGTGCTGAGAGAGAGTGATCTCGAGTGAGTGTGTATCTGACAGAGCTTCGAGACGGGGGGTTTTCTCTCGTGAGTGTGATCAGATTAGATTATTGTAGGGAAGAGTTCATTTCCTAACTTATGGATTTATTTTTCCAAGATATTATTCAAATGCCAGGGATTATGTTGGCTCAGGCTATATTATACGAATTGCGATGTATGCAATCTTTGTTAACTTTGATGGAAGTTGTTTCTATGGATATTTGAGATATTGTTTAACGAACGATGTTTACTGAGAGATGCTGTGAGCTGCTATGTTTTGCAGCCTATTTTTTCATGGATCTTCTACCTGTAACGATGTTGTATGTTGCGGTGTAAGCAACCAGTGGGAGTTCTGATAAGATTTATATTCTAGAGGCCATGGATTATACCGGCCACCATCATCATCATTTATAAGGATATTGGTGTAAACCTTTTGTCCCTGATGGATGTTTGCTATGATAACTATGAAATTGGAGCTGCTGTGTTTCTGCAGTCTAGTTACTTTGGATTTTGTACCTGTAACTGAGTTTTTATGGATTTACTTACCTGATGCCTGATGATTTACTGTGAACTGTTATCTATGGTGTCTCCGTGACTGTGTCGTCAATAAACAGTGTATAAGTTAAAGCTAGTTTCACTATTTCCTGACCCAACGTTACTGTGGTGTGTGTGGTTGCAGGATGTATACGTATTCAAAGAACTCATGACATTCGCATATTTAGATATATACATATTTACACTCCTGTCGGCCACCTGTAAGCCCAACCAAGGCTGATCGCATTTATCAGCAATCATATTAACATTGTCTTTCTATGCCACTGTATGCAGCGACTATACTGACTTTGTCATTGTCAGTGATCTGACACACACCCACCATCACAGACATTTACACAGTAGCAGAAGTGATGGCCTGTGTGGCCTGTTGTCGTTAAAGAAAATAAACTTTAACATAAGTGGTGGCCAGATGCCTGTCTACAAAGAAGCGCTCTTTAACAACTTTATTTAGTAGAATGTAAGAATGGTTTTTTTTCCTCGCATGAGGTCGCATTTTTCTTTTCCTCGCATGAGTCGCATTGGCACACGCCCAACATAAACGCATGTCCCAACACAAAAAGACCCAATGACACACAAGTGTCACCAATGATCCTCTGTGTTTTCACACAAAAGATCTAATGACACATAAGTGTCCCTATACTGATCTTTTGTGCCGGGCACATGGTTAAATTAGGGCGGATGTCCAAATATAAAAGACCCTTCTAGAATGTATGAATTTTTTATTTTTTTATTTTTTTTTATTTTTAAAGTGAAACTTTATTTGCTTTCATTTCAATTTACAAATCAGTGTACATTTTACAACAAGTAAGAATGAAATTACATTGACAAGTTTTCAATTTAAAATCATGAGCATTTCACACAAAGGAAACATGATAAAAGGGTTACATGTAAAATCAAAAGTCTTCTGTTCTCGCAAGTACTTTTGTACACATGCAAACCCAAGTGGTAGAAATTATGACTTGTTCTATATTTTTTTTTAGTAATACCTTATTAATAAGCACAGATTTTCCCCTTTTTTTGACACTGTTGGGCATGTACCTCGTATATTACCCAAAAGGTGAGGAAAAGAAAAGGAAACCAAAAATGGGGGGAGATTGACTGGACATTGTTGGTACATGTGTCATACAAAATAGAGGTTTGAAACCTTTCTTTGTTTCCTTAGGCGAAAACACAAAACACACTAGGTTTATTAAATTTGTCTACATGTTTTAAGTTTCTTTTCCCATCATTTTTCTCTTTTTCTAATTTTTAACTGATCTTTATTCATTCTGCATTTCTCAAAGTGTCTCGAATAAAAACTTCAAATGGTGTATGTTGTAAATGTATTATCGTACTTGGGAGGTCACTGAAAATACATAGAAGAAAATATGGTCTGCTTCCCCTCGGCATGTTGTACCAGGTGGCTAATGGTGATTTCATTTGAAGTAACTTCAGTGGACAGCCTGGCTGACAGTGCAAAGGACACTGGAAATTTTTGTCTGGGCGAGATATTAGGAGCCCCCGGGTTGAAGGTATAATGGCCCATTGTGTGCTGCGTTACGCTTTACTGCTTGGCAAGTTTCAATTAACAAGTTGAGCACACAGCCATGGGCAGTCATAAAAGCGGCTAGGCACACCGGTACTTCGATAAATTTTTTTTTTAATGAGGTCTAATGACTTTATTGTACTGCTCAAAATCATACAGGAAAGAATAAAAAGTAAAGTAGACAGCGAAATCCAAGAAGAACAGTTTGGTTTTAGACGGAACAGTGGAACAAGAGAGGCAATATTTTGCCTAAGAATATTAGCAGAAAAATATACAGAGGTCCAAAAAAGTATGTATATGTGCTTCATTGACTATAAGAAGGCTTTTGACAGAGTCCATCGTGAGAAAATAATTGAATGCCTCGAGGACATAGGTATTGATGGAAAGGATATAAGAATACTCAGTAACTTTTATTGGGAGCAAACTGCCACAGTAAGATCTGGAAGGAATTATTCACCATACATAGACATAAAAAGAGGTGTCAGACAAGGCTGTGTGCTGTCCCCCTGCCTATTTAATTTATACACCGAAAAAATTTTCAAACAGATACAGGAAATACCAGGACTGAACATCAGTGGAAGGTCAATAAACAACCTTAAATATGCAGATGATACCGTGTTGTTAGCTGAAAGCGAACAGGAGTTACAAGAACTAGTGAAGCAAGTGAACAGTATAAGTCATGAATATGGACTCGACATTAATATTGAGAAAACAAAAACTATGATAATTAGCAAAACAGACGATAAACCCACATTAAAGATAAGCGTAAATGGGAAAATCCTGGAACAAGTCAAGAGCTACGTATATCTTGGTCATATAATAACAGAAGATGGCAGATGTGAAACAGAAATCAAGAAGAGAATAGGAATGGCCAAAGCTACATTCAACAACATGAAACATATACTGACATCCAAACAGTTATCTCAAAAATTAAAACTGAGAATCATAAAGTGTTATATATATTCTGCATTTCTGTATGGTGCAGAAACATGGACGATGAATAAGCATTTGGAAGAAAGAATTGAGGCTCTTGAAATGTGGATATATAGAAGAATGGGGCGCATCTCATGGAAAGAGATGAAAACAAATAAGGAGGTCCTAGAAAATCTAAGTATGAAAAGAGAACTAATGAGGGAGGTCAAAGTTCGGCAGCTAAAATACTTTGGCCACATAAAAAGGCATTACACCTTGCAGAAGACCATAACAGAAGGGAGAGTTGAAGGCAAACGTGCAAGGGGAAGACAGCGCTGTAAGTGGGAAGATAACATCAAAAGATGGACGGGAATGCAGAGTGCACCACCAAGACAAGAGACAGAAGACGTTGGAGATCCATTACAGCCAACCTTCGTTGTGGAGATGGCAACTGATGATGATGATGATGATGATGAATGACTTTATTAGGTTTGGTGTGTTAAGGTGTGTGATCCCGGCCCTGGCTAAGACCCGGCATACTCTAGAAATGATCCCTAAAAGTATGACACTTTGATCTTACCAAAAGGCCGAGAAGCGATAAGTTATGACGATTATACAAGGGGCCGAAAAGGCAAGAGGATAAGGATTATTGTTTGTTCCGTCTGTTATTTTGCTGTGATACCCTGTTCAACCAAAACCCAATGAAGGGTTACAAACGGTTATATTGGGGTATATAGTGTGTTGATATCTTCGCTGGTGTCACTTTCCTAGTCCTGAAAAGGACTGGTCCTGAAAAGGACCACTAGCTGGCTGTCTGGATTCCTCTTTGTTTGTCCGGTTGTGGTGCCGTGCCGCTTATAGTGTTTTTTATGTCCTGCCTCACTATCTGGCTTGTGTGGTTTTGTGTGCTTTTGCCCTCCTTGTTTCTGTTTCTTGTGTCTTCCTTTGCTCTTGTATCTTAGATAGCGCTTTTTCTATAATTGTTGGGAGTAGCTTTTCCAGCGTTTCCTCGATGACTTCTTCGTCTGGTTGGTCATTCGTTTTAATATCTTTTGTGTTTGATGTTATTTCTTCAATGGTCATTCTTTCTGCTTCTATTCTCTTCAGTACCTCTTCGTTTCCTTCTTTCAGTTCTATCAGCTTCTTGATATCTTCTTCTACCTGCTGTTGAATTCTTTTCATGTCTTGGTGTATTATTTTCATGTCGTTCATGAATTGTTGTTGTTTCGCGCTTTCCGAGCTATCAGGGATTTCCTCACATCTGGCCGTTGATGTTCTGTCTTTGTGTGGGTGCCGGTTTTCTCTCTCCTTTCGCAGTTGCTGTTTTAGATCTTTCACCTCAGTCGTGAGCTGTCTGACCTGTTCTGTTAGGCTGTCTTGGCGCTTATTACCTTGAGTACTTGAAATCAGTGTGTTTTTTGCCTCTTGGTACGATATCCCCTTTCCAACGGCAACTGTAATTATTTGCCTTGTTTGTTGGTATTCGGGACACCCTCTGTATCGTGCTCCGTGCTTTCCGAGGCAGTTGGAACATTTTCTATTGTTATTTGGTGCTTTGTAGTGATGTTTTCCGGGACTGTTTTCCCTTGTAGAGTCACTATTATCAGTCTGGTGTCCTCTTTGTTCCAGGACTTAAGCCTTTCTACGTGTGTGAATCTGTACCGAGGGTTTTCGGCCTGGATGTAGCTGAGGGCCTCTGTGTCTGACAAGCTTGTGTCTATCCCTTTGATGACTACTCTCTTGGTTTCAGTGCAGATTTCTGCTTGGATTTTGATCCGGTGTGGTAGCTGATATTCTTTAGGCCCGGATGTCAGAGCAGTCATCAGCGATTTAGTCTTTTCTGTATCATTCAGAGCAAGTGTCACTCCCTGTTGGTGCCTTCTGATACTTATTATGCCTCTTTTGCTTACTACTTTCTCCAGGACATTGATTACTTTGTCGTCCGGGAGTGCCCTGAGTGTGGCTTCTCCTTCGGACAACTGCGTAATTTTTATTTTGCGCTCTTGATCCTGTTCTTTGTGATTGCTTTTTCGTAGTTCGCCTGGGCGGCATCTCCCTTCTGTCTGCTCATGATTTTGCTTCTCTTGATCACCACGGGGGACTTGGCTATTCTCTGTTGAATTCCGGCGTATCTCGATGTCTGACACTGGAGCCACCTCAAATAGTGCTTCTTTCAATGTTGGAGTGAGACTAAGGAACTCGTCTCTGTCTTCACGCATTCTGTATAGTTCGTCCATAGCGGTCTCTGCGATATCTTCTGGGTCTAATTCGCCTTGTTCAGATGATATTGTCCCCTCATCAGCAGCTGGCTGTGAGGTGACGTCTTGTTGTTCTGCACTTTTGTCTACCTCTTGAGCCGGTCCGTGTTGAACAGTTGTCTCTTCCACCTCCTTTATAGTGTTTGCAGGTGACCTCTCGGCATCGTGTGGTGGTGTCATTGGTGTTTGGTGCCGCTTCTCTGTGGTAGACCGGGTTTCTGCAGAAGAGTCGGGTACGTGTGGTGGAGGCAACATGGATCTAAGCTCCTGTTTTCCTTTCTCTTTCCCTTCCAGTGTCTGTTCTATCCCCTGTATCAGTCTCTTCACCCTCTCACGCTCAGGGTCTAGGCCGTGGACGTTTGCAGCTGCCCTTTTCTCTCTTCTTTCCAACCATCCCCTCATCTTCTCCAGGTGGTGTAGCAATCTCATCGTTTCCTCATCCTCTGGATCTACATCTTCTAGGCCAGGGACGCCTGCATCTGTCCTCTTCTCTGTCTCGCAAGGAGTCGGGCCTCTCAGCCTCTCAGTCGGGTCGACACACGTAGCAGCTAACTCCTTCATCGTGTCTAGAGTTGGAGGAGGACCGGTCTCAGCACGAGTACTTGGGGCAGTCTTGCTCTCTGGCTGTCTGTCTTTTTTGTTGTTTGAAGCTTTGTTATTCACATGGCTGTTCAGCGCTGGCGGGCTGGTGTAGACCTTCCTCCTTTTGGCATGATGTTTATTTCGGGTCATTTTGATGAAAATGTGATCTTGTCTTGAATAGTGGTTTTTTTTTTTTTTTTTTTTTTTTTTTTCCTCGCTTGAGGTCGCATATTTTTTTCCTCGCATGAGGTCGCATTGTCCCCGCCCAAACCCGGCTCTGGTCAAGACCACATGTCCCAACACACGAAGACCCAATGACACCATGTGTCATTGTAGTGGTCTTCTATGTTCTTACACAAAGGACCTCATGACATAAATGTCACTACTGGTCCCTGCGTCTAGACACATGATCCCAGCCAAATTTGTAGCACGCCCCTTTCAACCATCTACCATGTACATGGATTTGTTGGTTATATCAGGACGTGTTTCTTTTATTGTAATTTGTTTTTGTTTGTATTTGTTTTATATTATATTATCTCTAGTCGGTATTTTTCCTTTTGTAGTTATAGTTCAACATGGTTTTTAAAAAAAAATTCCAATATATGCTATTTTCTAAGTTAGTATGTTTTTGATTTTTACTGGATGGTTTATTTGGTTAATCTGTATGTTTCTGGGGCGAGTCTTTCACCAGTTTGGACTACTGGTTCAATTCCTTATTTGATTTTTATATGTTAGCTTTAGTTTTTGTAATATAGTGTTTTATTAACTTTTGCATTTCTGAAGGGCTCTTTGTGCCTATGAGATTTTCTACACTCATTTCTACCTTGTGGTTACTACAGTATGTCTTAATGTTTTGCCTCTGTTGGTCATATTTTTTGCAGTCCACTAGAAAGTGCCTAATTGTGTTTGGTTCTTGACACTCTTCACATGTGGGTTCCTCTATCATGAAATATCCAGTTCCCAGCTTGAGTCTCAGCAATTTTTTATTAATTGGTATTTTTAGTTCATCTTTTATTTGACATTTTTTGCTTGGTTTTTTAAGGATTTTATATGAGTGTCTTGCTTTTTTACTTAGGTCCCATGCTGTTATCCATTCTTTAGTTATTTTTTGAGCAATTAAGCTCTTAATTTCAAACTTCCCTAAGCCTACTTCAATTTGGTTATGGCTAGTTCTCCCCCCTTTGGCTTCTTTGTCTGCTAGCTCATTTCCTGCTATCCCCACATGTGATGGTATCCATGTTAGTGTTGCACTGCATCCTATATTTTGTAGATATGTATTAACCTGTAGTATTTCCTCTATAATGTCTGGCCTGCTGCCTTCTGTTCTGTTTCTGATTGCTAGTACTGATGATAGGGAATCTGTGAGAATGGTTACTTTTTTTGGTGGATTTTCTGCAGCTATTTCTAAAGCTTTTAGGATTGCCACTAATTCTGCTGTAAAGATAGATGTATTACTTGTTACTTTGTATCTTTTCTAAATTTTTTAGTTTTGGTATTGCTATTCCTGCTCCTAATTGTCCTTCTTCATCTTTGGACCCATCTGTATATATAGTTAGGCTATTATTTGTATACCGTTCTATGTACTCTAGTGTTTTACTTTTTGCTGAGATTATGTCGTTAGATTTATTTATGATCTTTGATAAGTGGGAGTCAGTTTCTGGCACTTTTAATTCCCATGGTGGGATCTTTGCTTTATACAGAGCACTACTGTTTATCGCATTAAACAGGTCTGGGTATTGATCCACTTCATCCATTGTTTTCCACCCTGACGGGTATCTATTATGGTTTAATGGAATGTGGCCTATGTACTGGTTACCCCTATCAAAGGTTTTATGTGCCGGGTGAGTTGGATCTTTTGCCACTCTTGCCCAGTAGCTGAATCTCAGTTCTTTTCTCCTTAGCTCCAGGGGTATAATGCCTAGCGCTACTTCTAGTGCTTCTGCTGATGTTCCCTTTGAGGCACCTGCTATTATTGACAGTGCCTGGTTTTGGACTGTGTCTAGTTTCTTCTTATTGCTTGGGGCGGCTGATGCATAGACAACACTGGCATAGTCAAGTTTGCCTCTAATAAATGATTTATAGAATGTTAACATTGTCTTATTGCAGGCGCCCCAACCACTTCCTTTCATATATCTTAGCATATTAATAAGTCCTCTACTGCTTTGCACTAAAAGGTCTATGTGTTTGTTCCAGTTTAGTTGCTGGTCTAGTACCATGCCAAGAAATCTAGTTGATTTTGCTGTGCATACTTTTTGCTTATTAATGCTTATGTCAATTATATTGTTTTTAATTACACGCCCTCTACTGAAAATCATTCCTATGGTTTTTTTTAACGTTTAGATTAAATCCCCACTTGTTCATCCAGTCAGATACTTTATCTATTTGTTTTTGTACTGTTTTATAGAGGAATGGGAGATTTCTTCCCGTTCTCCATATCGCAGCATCATCTGCAAACTGAGATAGGTTGTTTTTTAAGTCCTTAAACTCGTCGCCTAGGTCGTTGACCATAATCGTAAAAATTGATGGTGATATTACTGATCCCTGGGGAATTCCATTCTGTTGCTCATATACCTCAGATCTATCATTGTTTATTTGTACCATGAAGTATCTATCCTGCAGGAAGTTTTCTAGGTAATTGTAGGTTCTGCCTACTATACCTAGTTTCCTGATTTTATGTAGTGCACCCTCCCTCCAACACTCATCATATGCTCTTGCTACATCAAGGAATATAGCTACTGTCTTTTCATTCCTTTTGAAGCCTGTTTTAACATCATGTTCCAGCCTCAGCAGTTGCTCTATTGTACTATGTTGGCTTCTAAAGCCTGCCTGGGTTGGACTGTACAAATTATGCTTTTCGAGATGAAATTTTAGTCTGCTGTTGACTATTGTTTCTAGAATTTTTTTCCTAGATGTGATGTTAACGATATTGGCCTGTATGAGCTGACATCATGTGCTTCCTTATCTGGCTTTAGTATGGGGATGACTACTGCTGTCTTCCATGAACATGGTATTTTTTCCCGTGTGCCAGATTTTTTTGTAGAGGGATGCAATCACTCTTAGAGTTGTATTTGGTACCTTTTTGAGGATTTCATAGCTCAGAATGTCTTCCCCAGAGGTAGTATTGGTTTTTTCTGCTAAAGCTCTTTCTATTTCATCTACTGTAATATCTGCATTTAAATACTTAGCATCCTGTGTGGTTTCCATATTTTCTTCTTTTAATTTTTCTAGCAGTGTTTTTTCGTCTATTTATTTCTGCCTTATCTAGACTGTCTATTGAACTAACCTGATAAAAGTATTTAGCTAGTATGTTGGCTTTTTCTCTATCTGTTTCAGCTCTCTCTGGTATTTTAATTGTTGGGATTTTAAATTTCTTGCTGTTTCCTCCTTTAATTGCTTTTAGTTTTCTCCAAACTGTAGTTATTTGGGACCTATGGTTTAATGTTTGACAAAATTTTCTCCAACTCTTTTCTTTAGCTCTGAATATTATTTTATTTGTTTCATTTCTTATTTTTTTATAGTTTGTGTAATTCTCTTCAGTTTTGGCTTTTCTATACTTTGTAAGGGCCCTCTCCCTCAATTTCAGTTGTTCTGAACATCTGTCTGTCCACCATGGTACTGGATTTTTATCTTTGTTTCTTTCCTATTTTTACCTTTTTGTGTTGGTTTTAAGTGCTCAGGCATATTCCTGTTTGGTATATATTTTATTGCTATTTTTAAAATCTCATTTGTTAGTTTTTCTGCAAATATATCTATACTGTTAGATTCAATTTGTTCTATGCTTAGTTTACCTAGCTCTAATTGGAAGGACTCCCAATTTGCCTTTTTTAGGTTGAATGTGGGTTTCGAGCTTTTTGGACTAGTTCTATATTTGTCGTTTAGGTTTATTTCTATGGGTAAGTGGTCTGAGCTGGAGTCATTCAGTACTTCCCATTTAGTAGAGGCTAGGTTTGGTGTTATAATACTTATGTCTATTGCTGTATCTCCTCCACTGTTGCATGGGTTAACCCTTGTCACTGAGCCATCATTTAGTATGATTAGCTCAGCACTTTCAATGTAGTCCAACAACAGTCTTTTTCCTGCTGGATCATTACTGTTGTTACCCCATGCCTCATGGTGTGCATTAAAGTCACCTACCAATAATGTTCTTTGGTCTATTTGTGTGTTAATAGTGGCAATGTCCCTATCGGTTATATTACCCTTGGGGCTATAAATGTTTATTATTTTTAAGTTATCTGGCTCACTGTCTAATGTTATACTTATTCCTTCAATATTTTCTGTGTTGAATTGTTCCCAATTTAATATTTTTGTAGTCTTCATGTATTAAAAAGGCCACGCCCCCTCCTCTTCCCTCAGGTCTATCATTTCTAAGTGTTATATACCCTTGGTAGTTCAGTTTTTGTTTGGGGTTCAGGAGGGTTTCTTGTATTGCAAAGATGGGTTTTGCCTCCTTATACTGTCCCATAAGAGACATCAAGTTCTTCCTGGCACCCTTACAGTTCCACTGGACTACTTTGATAGCTCTAGAGTCTTTGGTCCCCATTTAGTATGGTTAGCTTAGTTATGTTATTGTTTTTATTAGGTTTTTTTTGATAAGGGATCTACTTTTTTTTGGTTTTGCACTTTACCTCTTATGTTCTCTACAAACTCATCATTCCAAGTAACCATTATACTCTGAACTCTTTCTGCGAGGTATGGTAGGTGTAGTTCCACTGTTTCCTTAAATTTTTTTTCCATATTTTCTATAGGCCTAGCTCTTTCTCTCTCTATTTTTTTTAGGATTTCTTCATTAGCTTCTTTTATCTCTGCTATTTTTTTGAGGTCTCTCTCTATTTCCTTTTGTGCTGTTTTCATTTCTTCTAGTACCTGTCTGGCTTGGATGAGGATATGTTCCGTCTCTTCTGTGTTGTCATCTTCTTTACTGTTTATGGGTGTTTTGATTTTATCATCTTTCTGGATTTTTTCCTTTATGTCTTTCATTTCACTGGTTATTTGTTTTATTTGTTTCTTAATGATATTTTCTTGAGAGTTTTGGAGATGGTTGTTGGTTTTCTGTCTTTCTTTTATTTGCCAGAATGGTTTGTTTGTTTCTAGTGATTCTTTTAAAATGTGTTTTGTCTCCTGATAGACTGGGCATCCCTGATACCTGGCACTGTGGTTACCCTGGCAGTTTGCACATTTTCTGTTTTTGTTTTCTCGTTTATAATCTTTGTCCTCCTTAGCCATTGGACAGTCCACATGTCTGTGTGCTCCCGCACAGAAACTACACCGTGTCGCTCTTTTACACACATGTTGGGTATGGCTAAAGCCTTGACAGTTTGTGCATTGTATAATGCTAGGTATGAATACCTCTGTCATTTTGGCTCTCTGGTGGAGTTTGACTTGCTTGGGTATTTCTGTGCCCTTTACACTTATCACTACCACTGTCGTATTCTTTTGCTCTTTGGTTTTGATTCTTTCTACTTTTTCTATCTCTGTTTGTGGGTTTTCTTTCGTTATGTTAGTGTGGATCTCCTCTTCTGTTAGGTTTGAGTCGACCCCTTTGATGACGAATCTTCTAATTTCCTTGATCAATTCAATCTTTACCTTTATCCCATGTGCGAGTTGTGCTTCTTTTGGGTTACTTTTTAATTCATGTAACAGTGCCTTGCCTTTTTCTGTGTTGTTTACAGTGATTGTTACTCCATTTCCATGTCTTTGCACTTTGTCAATATATTTTTTTTCCTATTATTGCTTCTAGAATGACCAGGATTTTGTCATCCGGGAGAGATCTCAGTGTGGCTTCTGTTCCAGCTATCTGAGTTATTTTGATTCTGTTTTTGGTTTCTTTGTTTTCTCCTCCTCTGGTTTCCTGACTTTTTTTGCTTGTGGTCTCGTGGTTGTCTTCTTTCCTGTGTCCTGTCTGTTTGTTTGCTGTCCGGGTTCCTGCGTCTTCGTTTTTGTTGTTTCTGCTTACTGCAGTTTTAATTGCGCCTCCTTTCAGATTTTCCTTTATTGTTTCTATTTTGGGTCCAATTTCTGTGTTTCTGACTATAGGGCTAGTGATCCTGTTCTTTTCTGTCGGGTTTGGTGTTCTACCCTTTTCAGCTGGTTTGACCCATGCTTTTCCCTCTCCGGATTGCGACCTGAGCATTGGTGGCATTGTGATTTATCCTCTGGTTCACTCTGTCTAATGCTAAATAACACAAATTAAGATAAATTATGACTAGGCCTATTTATTTTACTAAAAATAAAACAATTTAAAAATTAGTAGATTATTTCCCTTGGCATTATAAGCTGGCTGCACTTCTTTCTCTTTTTTTTTTTTTTTTTAAATATTGGCTAATTACTCTATCTTTATTTTATACCTATCACTGATGACTTACAATTAGTATTTATGCTCTATCTATGCTAAATTAACACAAGACAAGTTATTAATATTTTTTTTAATATATACATTTTAAATTATGTTTAGATATCAATAGTTAAAAGCTGACTAGTCCTACTACTAAGCTAGTAAATTTGAATTAACTTTAATTTTGTTCACGCGCGTCTCAACGATGAAAGATGCCTGTATTAATTACACAAAGAAAAACAAGATGGCTACGGCACTTTACAAAAGAAGACCCCACGTGGTTGGCCTACCTGGGCTTATTTATTCTATTTCACTTATATTTTTATTTAAACCAATACTCCAATCAATTATTAACTAACGTTAAAAGCAATTAACCAATACTAGAGGTTATTAATAATATTGAGATTAAATATGTTAGCGAAGAGAAAAAACTTATCTGAAATTCGTCTTGTGTAGCGTACTGTGAACTTTCACTGGTAAGATGCTAGGAACGCTGTGTGACGAAGGATTATTGATTAAAACTGTAAGCTGAAATACTCATTCTAATACTAATAATATATAAGACTGGCTGAAAAAATGTATTTACAAAAAATAATTAATTTTTCTTTTCAATGACAACAAAATGTTAATAAGATTAATCTATTATATAGTATATAACTTTTAGTTTTTATTTAAAAGTGTTTAATCGGTACGAAAGGAAAAACATTTTTTTTTACATTCTCCATAAAATGAACATAAGAACATTTCTTTATATTCTTATTTCCCTTTGCTCTTTAAGGAATTTATTTGTTTACTTCCCTTGAAAATACTAAAGTGCTGAAAGTTTTTTTTATCTCCTATAATGCCGCGTTTTTAACACTGTCAGAGGCACCACTTGTCTATTATCATCATCATCACCAGCTGCCATCTGCACACGAAGGTCAACATCAATGGATCTTCGGTGTCTTCCGTCTATTGCTTTGATAGCTCTTTCCTGTCCATCTCTTGATGTTATCTTCCCATTTATACCGCTGACTTCGTCTTGCACGTTTGGCTTCAGCTCTGCATTCCTTTATGGTCGTTAGCAAGGTGTTATGTCTTTTCATTTGACCAAAATATGTTAGCTGTCTGATTTGACCTCTTTCAATAAATCTCTATGCATTCCTAGATTTTCTAGGACCTCTTTATTTGATTTCTTCTCATTCCCAATCGTCTAGACATCCATATCTCAAGGGCCTCTATTCTTTCTTCCAATTGTTTGTTAATTGTCCATTTTTTTTAAAAACACCATACGTTCATGAAGAATATATATTATATTTGATGATTCTCAGTTTTAATTTGTAAGCTAATTGTTTAGATTGTTAGAATATGTCTCATGCTGTGGAATATAGCTTTAGCCATTCCTGTTCTCTTCTTGATTTCTTTCTCATACCAGCTGTTTTCTGCTAGTATACCTTGTATGACCAAGGTATGAGAACCTTTTAAGTTGGTCCAGAACATCAAAAAAAAAAAACAGGTTAGTTTCTGGGGATCGCTTCTCGGCCTTTAGGCTAAGATCGTTCACTGCGACTCATGCGAGCATTAAAAAAAAAGCAGGTTAGTTTCTGGGGATCGCTTCTCGGCCTTTAGGCTAAGATCGTTCACTGCGACTAATGCGAGCATTAAAAAAAAAAAAACAGGTTAGTTTCTGGGGATCGCTTCTCGGCCTTTAGGCTAAGATCGTTCACTGCGACTCATGCGAGCATTTAAAAAAAAAACAGGTTAGTTTCTGGGGATCGCTTCTCGACCATTAGGCTAAGATCGTTCACTGCGACTCATGCGAGCATTTAAAAAAAACAGGTTAGTTTCTGGGGATCGCTTCTCGGCCTTTAGGCTAAGATCGTTCACTGCGACTCATGCGAGCATTTAAAAAAAAAAACAGGTTAGTTTCTGGGGATCGCTTCTCGGTCTTTAGGCTAAGATCGTTCACTGCGACTCATGCGAGCATTTAAAAAAAAAACAGGTTAGTTTCTGGGGATCGCTTCTCGACCATTAGGCTAAGATCGTTCACTGCGACTCATGCGAGCATTTACAAAAAAACAGGTTATTTTCTGGGGATCGCTTCTCGGCCTTTAGGCTAAGATCATTCACTGCGACTCATGCGAGCATTTAACAAAAAAAAAAAAAGATTAGTTTCTGGGGATCGCTTCTCGGCCTTTAGGCTAAGATCGTTCACTGCGACTCATGCGAGCATTTAAAAAAAGCAGGTTAGTTTCTGGGGATCGCTTCTCGGCCTTTAGGCTAAGATCGTTCACTGCGACTCATGCGAGCATTTTTAAAAAAAAAAGCAGATTAGTTTCTGGGGATCGCTTCTCGGCCTTTAGGCTAAGATCGTTCACTGCGACTCATGCGAGCATTTAAAAAAAACAGGTTAGTTTCTGGGGATCGCTTCTCGGCCTTTAGGCTAAGATCGTTCACTGCGACTCATGCGAGCATTTAAAAAAAAACAGGTTAGTTTCTGGGGATCGCTTCTCGGCCTTTAGGCTAAGATCGTTCACTGCGACTCATGCGAGCATTTAAAAAAAAACAGGTTAGTTTCTGTGGATCGCTTCTCGGCCTTTAGGCTTGTGGTAAAGTGGGATGTTATAAATATTTATAGGGGACTTAGTGTACTGACTGAGATCAGCTGTGAAGGTATCTATATCTAATAAGAGTAGTGTATTATAGATAACCTTACTTGCGGCCACATATGTATACCTCAGTCAGAATTATTCTGGAATATTGTGATGACTACGTTATATGTCTAGGGTATATATATATATGATGAAGTGTAAGTCACAACAACAACAGACAGATAAACAATTTAATTTATTCCACCACACTTGACAACACTGTGACACTCACATACATATAACACTCTATGAGAATATCTTAAATGAGTCACTGATAACTTTTCAAATATCAATATGTATTCAGTGCTGTCATTAATGTATATGTGTCCTGATTCAATTACAAAGTGAACCAGGAATCACAATCAATTTTAATTACAAGTTATATGTACAGAATTTATCAATATGAATCTTGTAGTGACATATTTTATTAATATTATCCTATGTGTGTCAGTTGTGTAGTAGTAATATGAGGAATACTGGTTTTGTTTTGTTTTTTTCAAGCTCTGTTGGTATTTGTCATCATGACTTCAATAGTTTGTTTCTGTTGGAACTAGTATTAGAGATGTTCTCAGTTCCTGGCATTAAAACAAT